>JAMWET010006766.1:145000-155000 GCA_024036415.1 Prochilodus magdalenae
GCCGCTCACTTTCTTAGAAGGGGTCTGTGATGAAGATAAGGCCTGGGTTGGGGTTGAGAGCAGTAGCCCAGGACTGGGGAATGCGATGATGGGTTATCATTATTGTGGTTGATTGTGCTGTTATACACTTTACGGAGTATATTGCAAGTATTTCATGTGAAAATGTCACTTTAACAGCTTTCATGGAACAGCTATGAACAACAAGCGCACAGTTACTGCGTAGGCTATCAAGTAGCTGACTACACTTACACCACAACGTCATTCTACACAGTCTTTAGAGCCTTTTAACATTATGCCTGTTCCAACCAGGCCATAAACGCTAAACACTAAAAGTGTAACATCTCATTCATTCATTATCTCATAAGCTGTTATACACTGGTGTCTCAATTTGATGCAATATTTTATTTTTATGATTTTTTATGAAACAGAAAGAGAGGCTAAAAATTACCCTTATATTAATTTGTCCATCTTTCCATTTTCCCTTTTTGGAGCTTTCAACTTTATAAAAGTGCAATAATGGGAAAAAGCTGTGCTGTATAGAGTCCCACTGTAATCCTAGCCCCACTAGCCACAAGCTAACATGCTAGTTATGATACAGTACAATATGCTGTGAGCATCGTGCGCCGAAACGGCTGCTGGTTAGCTTCAAGTTCCACTTGAGAAGAACCATGATCACTAACACCTTTTCATTTGTTGGATCATTCAACTTTATAAAAGTGCAACTACTGAAAAGCTATGCTGTACGGCATCCCAGTTTATAGCTCCAGCCATGGGTTAATATCTTAGCCCTGCTAGCCACAAGCTAGCATGCTTGTTAACATGCTGGGATACAGTTTGAATGGCTAAATATGGAGTATCAAGAAAACGCTGTCACGCATTTTGCACAATCTATTGCTAATTAGCTTGACTTTCAGTCAAACCCCTTAATATTAATAGTCCTTAATGAAATAGACGGGGGTCCGGATATTAGCCCGGTCAGTTCTCCTTGAGAAAAACCATCATGGCTAAAACCTAAAACTGGCTTAGGTCATGGCACCATATGGTAGCTAGGATCATATGGGCCACAGTCAAATACCATAAATGAGCAGTGACTACGGAACGATACAGTGTTTCTCATTCATTGACTGGCTGTGGCTGTGTGCTGTAACGTAAGCTAACACACTGAGTAAATTATTAAACGACTGTGGATACCCACAAGTAATACGTATGACCTGCGTATATCAGGCCTAATAAGATGATGATTATCTCCATGATGAGATACACAAGCGTCTGTTTTCATTACTATGGTTAACTACATCAGTCCAGCCCTCCAGACCCTACAGTCCTGAACTCTGCTGCCCGTGTGCTAGAGTCCAGAGTTTCTGTAATGTGAGAGGAACAGGCTGGAACCCTCTGCAGTTTCACAGCTCCCCTGGGTCTGCACGCTCTCTCTCTCTGTCTCTTCTCATTCGCCCCACTTTTGTTTTCCTGTCCTGTAGGAACAAACCCTACTCGGATTCAACGTGCCTTCTGGGATGTTCGGCCATTAAAGCAGGCCGAGAGAGAGCACTGGTGAACAAGAGCCAGAGGAATCAATCCAGTCAGATGCTATCGCACACACCACTAGTCCCACACACGGCTGGGTAAACTGGACTAAAACGGGAGAAAATAAAGATGGAGAGCCTTTATCTCTCACTCGCTCTGAGAAAAGTTGGTCAGATTAGACTGAATGAGACGGAATCCTTATAATGAAGGTGCCAGAAAGAGTTGCTTTGGAGCGAGAGGGCTTTTTTGGTCTGTGGGCCACACAAATGTCACGGTGGGGCTGATACAGATATACCGAGTACCAAAAATGACGGAGAGGGACCCTTTAGGAAAAATTTCAGCTGGAAATGTGAAGAAGGGGGCTATCTTGGCTTGAATACATAATAACGTGAGGTGTCATTAAAAAATAATAAGAAGATGTTTAATATGTTTGTCTGTGATCTGTTTCTCTTTTCAGGTATTCAGGTTAACATCCCGAGTAAATATCTTCTTCTCTGAAATGGAAATATATATATATAAATATATAAATATATATACCAAAATACCAAAAAATAATAATAATTAATATATATACATACATAAATATATATATATATATATATATATATATATATATATAATAATATCATATAACTGATATATATATATCTATAGTTATATATATATATATATATATATATATATATATATATATATATATATATATATACATACATAAATATATATATATATACATACATACATAAATATATATACATAAATATATATATATATATATATATTTATTTATTTATGTATATATATATATTTTTTTTTATTATTATATTATATTATAATAAATAATAAACTATAATATAATATAATAATAAAAACATATATATATATAAATATTTGTTTTTTTTTTTAATTATTATTATTTTGTATATCTTCGCTGTAAAAAAAAACAAGCATCACCATATTTTTTTTTTAACTTTACAGAAAAGGCTGAAAACCCAATTTCATTTTAATTGTAAGTCAATGGAACCAGACATTTGTCCCGATCTTAAAGAATTTCTGTTGGTCCATTCATCATAAAATATCCACACAGTGTAAACAGCAGCTGCTGTGTTCAAATGATGCATAAAAGTAAAAAGGGACAAAAATGAAGCTACATGTTTTTTATTAAACAGCAACGATAAGCATATATACATATACATATATATATATATATATTTTTTTTTTTTTATGAGGCTTAGACTGATGTCATGTGTGGAAAGCTGTTTGAGGAACACCACAAAAGGAAGTTGTTTTTTTTTTCCTGGAGAAAATGCTGAAAGACGCACACCAAGAGGAAGTTGGAGAGCGAAAGGAGAGAGAACAGGAAAAAGTAGGCAACGGAAATAAAGGAAGAGAAAGGGAGGGAAGCAGGGCATGGCTGAGAAAGAGGCCTGTTTACATGAATTAACCATGGCAGCGCTCGGAAGATAAGACAAGACCCAGCATTCCGATCATTAGCTGATTTGTATTCAGCTCCACCGTCGCAGGATCGATGATTTAGGCGGAAAGGTTTACCAAACTGCAGAAGTGCTTCAGACACTTTCAGCAGTTTAGAGATTCGGAATGAATCTAAATGTGTTCAACCCTGATGAGCCATATACCTGAACCAGCACTCAGCACTGTATCGGACCTACAGCTTTCACGTCCCAGAGGAACATGAAGCACATTCAGCAAGGAAGGTGTCGAAGCTTGTCCAGAAGAAGATCCGCCAGGCTGGCAATGTTTTGGGTCCCAACCGAACAAACATGCTATGGAGAATATGTGGAGCAATAATTCACTGGGCATCCATTCTTCAATTATACAGCAGTATATATATTATGGTGTTCGGTGCTCACTCTGCAAACGGCCATTTATCTAAACATACATTCTTATCTAGAACCCACCAAAGGCACCTTTGCCTGCTCTGTGCATATCCGTGCCTGTAGGGTTTGAATGGGAGACCCTGTATAGGGGCTTCTACAGTTACCGCTACATCTGCAACACAGTACAACACCTGACGCTGGCTCTGTGGTCCACACTGCCTTTCTGCTAACACCACTGTACCACACAGCAGTCAAAGGTTTTGGATTAATATCTGGAGAACACTGCCATCTACAGTAAGCCTGTGCAGCAGAGGTGGCCTGAACACAGCAGTGCCCTGAAAGAACAGTGCTGGGCTCAGAAACAGAAATTCTCCATGCAAGTGTGAGGTCCCAGCAGAAGAAGCTCTCCGCGCAGATCGCGCCCCTGCGGCGGTCAACGGGCTGTCGTTATTTATAAGCCGTGCATAATTGGCCATCGCTGAGAAAATTATTATAAATCTATGCGTTAGTCACAGCCATGTGATCAATCAAAGGAAACCCAATCCCAGCGCCGCGCTCGCTCCGCAGCCCTGCCCGTCTCATCTGCTCCCTCTTTCATGGCACTAAAAAGATGTAATAACAGGAGAGTTGGAGGGCTCTTACGAGTTTTCACACCTGCTGCCCAGTGGCCTCTATTCACACAGGCCACGCAGGCCTCCCAGAGGAGAGAGCCTATCTTCTGGAGTGGCAGTGAAGGATCTCCTCTATCCTCTATCTCCTCTCTCTCTTTCTGCAGCTCTGTAATCTCTGAGCTTTGAAGGCATTATCGCTCCTCCGTGCTTTCCCCACTGTAAGTGTAGCCAGCCGTGTTAGATCATCCATGATGTGTCCTGATTACAGGGCGCGTGCTGTTTACACCGAGAGGAATAAGGAATGGTAGGCGCGCTGTGGGAAATGAAAACAGGGCTAACTCTGTGTGGACTGTGTAATTCTCACCAGGGAACTGGACTACACGGCTGCTCGTGTATACAGCATTTGTTTACAGGAGCGTTATCTGTGCACAGTGCTGTGCAGAAGTCAGAGACCACCCTTTAGTGTACTTGATTTCAATACAGCTTTATCGAAGAGGTAAAGGACATGGATCAGGAGGAGACTCGCTCTCCGTTTTTCAAGAAAATCAATATTTTTCGATGTTTTGTTCAATATCTTTTCAATATTCCTCAAAAAGAAGTTCAGTCTTAGAAGTGGGTTGCATTTTCTGCCTCCCACCATGTAAGTAAGCTAACATACTGTATACTCAGTAATGCAGAGGACTCAGTAAGAGCTTCCTGACTACACATCCCTTCGTTCTACAGTTGCAAGTAAGCCATGATGCAAGTAAGCCAAAATACTGTGTGTTCAGTAATGTTGAGGTCTGGATCCAGGAATAGCTTCCTGACGGGTACACATGCCTTCATAGCACTCAGTTATCTTCTCACAGTGAGATGGTGGATGTAGATCTTTTCAGATATGAAGAAGAGTGGAGCTTGATGTTCTCCTCTCTCTCAAAGATCAAAGCTTTAAGTACTGTCTATCTGATAAAGACCGATTTGGGGGTCTACCAGGCCTTGTATGGATGTTAGTGGTCTCGTTTTCTTTGTGTCGGTTAATACTGTGGTTAAACTCTAGGTTCGGAAACCCTAGGTTTTTTTTTTTTACCTCTTTTTCCCCAGTGTATTATCTTCATTCTAATGTTCACATGAATACACTTCCAAAATTCAGATCTAGAAATTGGTTGCATTTCCTGCTTCCCTGTTTTAGCATGGAGGAGTGTCGAATAAGTGCTTCTGTTTATACTATGTAATGGCTATATACCCTCCTGTATACACACAAGTGCCTTGTATACATTGTACATCTTATATAGAACACTGAATATTAAGAAACAGTTATTTACAATGGTCGTGTGTGTTGATTTTAAAAATCTGCTTTATTTGGGTGAGTTTAAATTGTGCACCAGCTATCAAAGGTCATACGGGTCTACCAGCAATGGCTAAAATCCCAGTCTACAGGGAATTCTCCTCAGCACTGTGTCAGGGAAGGCATCCACCAAATTTGACCCAACCTACCAATTCTTTGACGCCAGAGTGTCTGAAAACCGATGTGGCCTCCATCCAGAAACTTGTCCAGTCCATGCCAAATCCAATCCCAGCTGTTATTGGTGCCGATGGAGGTGTTACGTGCTATTGTTTATGTTTCAGTCAGCCCAATGAGTAACAAGAGCCCAATCAAAGTTACCAGGTTATGGTACCAACTAAGTATCCTGCGTTTTGCTGATATGGAAGTTATGCACATACTGGAACCAAGTGACTTCAATCACTATCACCTTTTTCACTGTGCCATTTCTAAAGCCAGGGCCTGCAGTGGTCAGCCGCATGGGATGGCTAGATGTGTGGCTAGATGCTCATAATTTTAGAAACAACACCCACCCACCCCCATGGCCTGCTAATTCATGTCCACAAATGGCCGAAAGCCCCCCCCACCTCACCACACACACCCACCACACACACACAAACCCCTCCCCTTTAAGAAAAACAGGGTCCCTATTTTCTGTGGCTGCAGGCTGGGTTTAGGTCATTGTGTCCACTAATATATCAAAGAACAGCTGTCCTAAGGCTCTGTGATGACCAATCACCCTCTCCATCTGTCTCCCTCGCCCAATCTCGCCTCCATCTCCCCCTTGTCTCCTCCATCCAATCCTTCTCTCTCTCTCTCTCTCTCTGGCTTTCCCTCCTTCCCTCCCCTGCCCCCCTCTCCCAGTCCCACCATGCGTGTTGCATTCCCCCCTGCTAAATCCCCTGGCCTCTCTCCCTCTCTTTGTTTATTTATTGACTCTACAAGCGGCTCGGGATTTCTCTGTTTGCGCGCTGGCGAGCGCATGAACGGATCGCAGCTTAGAGCTGAAGCGAAGGCGGTTCACAGTGCGTGATCTCAGAGAGCCGCTGCTCAAAAAAGTAGATCAAGACACATGTGCTGCATGAGGGCCGCGTCTATTTTCATAATTCACCTCGGCAGGGCCTTAATTAGGAGACCCGTGGAGAGTTCCACAAAGGGGACCTGCAGCCAGCTTTCAGCTCCTTTTAGCCAGTCAGCTGCCTGAGAAGCATCTAGCAAGGCAAGGAGCTCCAAGGAGCCTGAGCAGTCAGGGCCGTAGATCGAATGTTCGGCAGTTCATATCATTTGCAGACGAACTGGCGTATTCCGGCTACGAAGCCAATGTGCCAAAACAGGAATGGATGTTTATATGGTCCCCTTGTGTGTTTAAGGTGGTAGGAACTTCAAGGCCCTGTAGATGGCGCTGCACAAGGATGATGGGGCTGTAAATACCTACGGGGTGTGAGTGACGGGATCCATAGATTGAGAAGAGGTGGTACAGTGCAGGGAGTGTCTCGTTCCATGTGTGGAGAACGCTCCAGAGCAGATGTTAATGATTGGCTAAAAGGAGTGACTGAGCATGTGGGCGTGGCCAAATACCATAGTGTGAAGAAAGTAGCTGAATCTGCAGGTGTATGGAAGCAGCGTACGGTCATACGGGTCTACCAGCAGTTGCTAAAATCCCAGTCTACAGGAAACTGTGTCAGGGAGGGCATCCACCAAATTTGACCCAACCTACCAATTCTTTGACGCAAGAGTGTCTGAACACTGATGTGGCCTCCATCCAGAAACTTGTCCAGTGCACTGCCAAATTCAGTGCCAGCTGTTATTGGTGCTGATGGAGGTGTTACATGCTATTGGGTACATTTCAGTCAGCCCAATGAGTCATGACTCCTTACCACTCTCATAACAGCATGTCATACAGTCTCTGATTGACTTACCACTCAACACGGTTGGGGCCATGCGGGATGCCTGAGGCATGCAGTTTGCGCAGTGCTGTGTACTGTACATGAGCTCCCATTACTTAGCTAAATTAGCCTGTTGGCTCCTGTGCAAAACCAAAGAAGCCCAACATGTCTCAGATGGCGGTCCACATGCAGGGACAAGGGGGGAAACTTGTGTGCATGTGATGTTTTTGACAAACTGCCGCTTTAATTGGGAGTGCAACTGCAGGAGGCTTAATGAGCTGACAGTGAGTTGATGAGGAAGGGCGGAGGGGGAGCTGCCGATGCGGAGGAGCGCACATCTCGAGCTACTTCTTTACTACGGGCCCCGTTATTCCTCCATCCCGCGTAGCGTGCCGATGGGCTAATTAAAGCCCATTCACACCCGGCGCTAATGACCCCCTCACTCATTCACACAGACACTCCAGCACGCTGCCTGTTTACTCAAGGGCCCCCCCGCCCCCCGCGCCCCTCCAGAGCCGCATTCAGCCCGCCACTCTCATTAGGGTAGATGTGTCGGAGGCTCATCGTTACGGCGTTCCAGAAGCACCCAGCGTGCCCCTTTCCCTCAGAGCGCCCTCAAAAGCCTTAATGACTTAACAGATGTAATCAGAGCGCTTCAGCAGGCCAGGGCTTCTTTCTTTCTCTCTCTCTTTCTTTTTTTTTTTGAGAAGGAATGAGGTCATTGAGAGGAGGAAGAAGTGGCGGCTGTATTTGTTTCGCTCTTCAGAAAGAGAAAGAGGGATATATACGTGGAGCAGCGGGCCTCTGAGCAACAAGGGTTGGGGCACTCGTGGGCCGCTGGCCTGGGACTGATTTAGGAGCGTGTTTGAAGTGCAGATTACAGATTCTTTGCACCAAATCCCTGCAGGAGTATCTATGGCCCCAGGAATCTCTCTCAAATTTCCTCCAGGTCCACCTCAGACCGCTGTTTTAGAAGGCTGGGAAGAGGCAGCGCACGTAGGTGGTGAGAGGAGATAACGTGTCTGTATATAAATGTAAGGAAGCGAGAGAAAACTGACAGATCGGCAAATCAGATCTGCTGAAAACATGTGCATCCTTCAGGGCCCGGCCGATATATCAGTGGGCTGATATGGAGGTCACTTGGATTTATCGGTATCGGCCAAAATCCACCGATAAAGCACTAATTTGGAATGGTCCGTTGCACCGCTGCACCGTTTGTTGCTCTGTATGTAGACCGTTATATACCGTGGTATTAGGTACTGTAATAAAAGGGCAACCGGAAAAAAACTGAGCAACTGAACAAGTTTTACTCAACTCAGAAAATGACTATGATTGAAAAAATCGTTCCTTTGAAGTCCTGTTTTTAGGCCGAATGAGCCTAATTCTTTTGCTCGTAAAAAATTAAGAGTAATTTTTCTAGATTGGAGCCACAAAACCCTTTTTACAAGGTACCGTACCGTAGATAAGATCACTTCTCAGCTTCTGAAAGCCGAATTTCACAGAGTTTGTTATTATTAGTGCATAATTAAGTAGCAGAGAAACTTATTAACCTCATGTAATTACAAACTTAACTCAGAAAGAATCATTCATTCCAACCCTAACTCATTTGCTTGTAACAAATCGTCACTGTCCAATGAAAAACATGTATCTCCATTTTTGTCCATTTTGACTTTGATGCATCATTTAAAAACAGCAGCTGCCATTGACACTATGTGAGAACTGCATGATGAATGGACCAACAGAAATGGCCCAAAAGTGCTCGGAAAGACGTCTGGTTCCATTGACTTACATTAAAATTGAATGAGGTTTTTGGTCTCTCCTGTAAAGTTGCCATTTTGGAGATACCTGTTTTTCTTTGGACAGCGACGAAATTCAAGTTTGTTTTTTACTTTAGACCAAAGAAACACTTTTTGCAATGTAGAAAACTACACTTCCAAAATCAGATTTACTTCATGGTGGTGTTAGTAAGCAGGCCTCCAAAGCTATTACTGCTTCTAAAAGCTCCCTCACAGAAAGCTGTCCTAGTTTACGATGAGCTTTTCAGATAAGAGTTTAGGGTGAAATGGCTGGAGAGGTACATGCAGGGCACTTTTGACCTTACCCCATTAAACCACATTACATATAAAACCTGTGTGCAGGTCCAGTGGCTGGTTTGGGTGGTAAATGAAATGGCTAGATTTGTGCTGTAGACATCACAGCTACTACTACTACTAAAAGTGTTCAACTTTTTTAAAACTTTAATTGTTTACAAGCATCCCATTCGACTTAAATAAAAAAAAACTCTGGACAAATAAAATAATATTCTGGAGTTGAGCAAAACTTGCTTGTAAATGGCTAAATGGCTTGTAATCCATAAGAGTTATTTTTTTAGGTTACACTGTATATGGTGCAGATTCCCATCACTATCAACTGTAAAGAAGCAAGTTTGATAAGTTTCTCTGCTACTGAATACTGCATAAATAAAGAAATCTGTGAAATTCTGCTTTCAGAAGCTAAAAAGTGATCATATCTACTGTATGTTATATGTTTATACACATGATAAAAAGTGTTTCGTTGATCCAACCTCAAATAAATGATTTCAGTTTGTTACAAGCAAATGAATTAAGTTTATTCAATCTTAAAAAAAAACAATTCCTTCAATCCCAGTCATTTTTGTGAGTTGAGTAAGTGTTATTTAAATACTTGTAGCAAATAAAAAAATGTTTTGGGACCTTTTTACTGGGTAGGATGTAGCATTTTACATTTAAGCACATCCGAACAATTTTACCAAAGCAGATATTTTTGAAAAATCAGCACAATTCTGATTTTTCAACAGCATGTTTGATTGGACCCTAGTATATT
>JAMWET010006766.1:160000-162500 GCA_024036415.1 Prochilodus magdalenae
TTACTGAACTCATCCAGCTTAACGAAGTTAGAGCTGGAGTTCCGAGTGGCCCCACAGCACTATTTTTGTCAGTCCCAAGCTATGAGCATAGTTATACTACTACAAATAAGCTAATATGACATTCATATATTCACATTCAGTAGACTAGTAAGATGTTCACCGCATGGACATAACAGCAGCACTGCACACAAATGGCTTTCAAGTATTAGACATGGTTAACTTACTATATGGGACAATGGGACTCAGCATTCTGCGGACCTTGGCTGGTTTAAGGTGACAGTCTTGCAGGGAAACCCAGGTTAGCGTATGTCCGGCTATAGTCCATCGCTGGCGTGTGCTTGCACAGGGACACTACAGATCCAGATCCTTTCCCTGAAACACACAGAGGCACGTGCTTAGATACCAACGAGGGCCGAGCAGGTAAACACAAACACAGGCATGCACAGGGCGAGTACTATGTTTGCTACGCCAAGCCCATGAAGACTGCGAACTTTGATAAACAAGTCCGACAGAGCAACTCCAAATCCAATCTGACAGTCATGGAGGCTCGCGCTCGGACCCGCTCCCTCTGTGGGCTGGACACACACAGGGGTATTCATTAAGGGCCAGCACGCAGGCATTAAGCTGATTGTATGGCTCTTTCCAGCCTCTAAAGAAGGCTTTTTCAAATCTGCCTCACACAAAAAAAAAGCCCCACGCATACCACAGAGCCGCTGCGCTCTGCACCCAACAGCAATAAAGAGAGGACTTTCACAAGACTGTGCACATTTCAGACCAGCCCTGCATTCTCAAGCCTCAACGTTCGTTTCACAAGACACACTGCTTTCCATGCTGGGAACGGAATGTGATCAATCAACAGGACTGATGCTCTTATAAACAATACTCCATTTGCATTTATTCAGATTACCAGTCAGATATATACTGGTGTATATACTATATATATATATATATATTTAAACAGTCTAGTTACATTGACATATACATATACTTGCAACACACATACCTTATACCTTGTAGCATTTTTACAATGTACTATATATATATGTATGTGTGTGTGTATATATATATATGTTGACTTATTGGATTTTTTATAGAAGTCAACTCATTTCTCATTTGGGGTTAGTTTCTTCAGTGACTAAATATGTTTATATGTCATTGTTGCCACATTTAAGTTTCTGACCTGAGTTGAAAATGCTTGTTGGCCTATTCACTGGTTAATCTGTATGTTTTCCAAGATATTTTGGGGCATTTCTTTAAATTAATTCATTATGAAATTCATGCACAACAATCTAAACTCCATGGTGAAGGGTCTAGTTACACTGACGTATACATATACTTGCAACACACATACCTTATACCTTGTAGCATTTTTTTACAATATATATATATATATATATATATAGAGAGAGAGAGAGAGAGAGGGGGGGGGAGAGAGAGAGATAGATAGATAGATAGATAGATAGATAGATAGATAGATAGATAGATAGATAGATAGATAGATAGATAGATAGATAGGTAGATATAAACATATATATATATATAGTACATTGTAAAAATGCTACAAGGTATAAGGTATGTGTGTTGCAAGTATATGTATATGTCAGTGTAACTAGACTGTTTTCCAGGGAAATACTGCGTCTTTGTTTTTTAACCCTTTTAACCCAGTTTAGATTGTTGTGCATGAATTTCATAATGAATGAATTTAAAGAAATGCCCCAATATATCTTGGAAAACATACAGATTAACCAGTGAATAGGTTAACAAGCATTTTCAACTCAGGTCAGAAACTTAAATGTGGCAACAATGACATATAAACATATTTAGTCACTGAAGAAACTAACCCCAAATGAGTTGACTTCTATAAAAAATACAATAAGTCAACATATATATATATATTTACATGTATATATACAGTCATATGCAAAAGAAGTTTGGAGTTTTGCACAGCAATTGTGCATTCCAGTTCATATGGATTACACTCAAATGCACAATTACTGTCTATTTGCTGAATTTTACATACTGAAAAAATGCAAATATTAAATATGGCTTGTGCATGTTAAGTTATGGCAGATTTTCTGCTATATTTCTATTCCCAATACATTAAACCCAAATAAACAGACACTAAAACTTGTGGAGAAAAATACATATTTGAGTTTATATGTAGAGAATTTGATTATTACAGCCAGTCTAAATTTCAACCGGAAAGTCAACAAACTGTGCAATCTGACGACTGTGTATATAATCCCACATTAAAACATTTTGGCCTATGCTGGCAGTAGCCGTGTTGATGAGACCTGGGTATGCTGTCACACATGTGAATGAAGCCAAATCCACCCAGCACTTTCATGTCCAGTGGTGTGGTTAACTATATGGAAGATAAAGCTGGTGTTCTGTGAAACGAGCAGCCGAACGCCGAGCTCGGACAGCCCCAGTGCTGGAGCGCAGAGGAGAATGCCTTGCTCTTTCGTGAGGGAGTGCAGAGCAGCTCACACATGAATGA
>JAMWET010006766.1:165000-182500 GCA_024036415.1 Prochilodus magdalenae
AACTGCTTACTTAGCATTTAGCAGGCTAACGTTACTTACTATAACAACTGACTGCAAACCACAGTGGTTAAAGGCTAATTAACTCTTCAAGGCTGAGCTAAAATGAGGCTGGGGAATTGGTCTTATGAAGCTGAAAACTGGTCAAGTCATTGTTTTTTGTACAGGAAAACAAGAGATTCAGGTAAACTGAATTCACACATTACTTGCACATTATTAAAGGAGCAATATGCAAAAATCTGACAGGATCAATTTGTAAGATTTTTAGTTCAAAACTTTGCAAAATTAGACATTATCAACCGAATGTGAATAAATTACCATTTAGAAGGTTTGTCAGAGATAATTAGGTGCTGTGTTGCAAAAATAAACACTGCAGTTAGCATGCTAATTAGCTAACTTGGTCTGTCCAGTCTCGTAATGCCATTTTGTGCCTCGGGAGGCGATATAGAGTCAGCATCCAGCCTGCCATCAGTCCAACATTACCAGAAGAAGAAGAAGAAGCTCCGCCCACTCTTGGCAAGAAACATGTTCAAAAACAAACAAAGCAGCACCAAAACAAGAGTCAATATTGGTGCTTGCTATACCGTGAGTACAGGATGAAGTTTGATGCCAAGCTTACAATTATTTATCAGACCGGTAAGTAATTGGGGAGAGGAGTGAGAAGGGAGGAGGAGGGACTGTGTGTAGTATGAATTCAACAAATTTTACATATTGCTCCTTTAACCCTTAGAACCCTAAGCCTGCTGCTTGTAGGCAGTTTGCATGGCCCAGTTTTAGGCTTTATAAGTCAGGAAAGGTTTACCTAGTAACCGCGGTGCATACACAGTAACATATCGCTAAGGTAACCCTTTCCTGGCTCACGAAGCATAAGACAGACCCGTGCAAGCTGCCTCCAAATGTTCTAAAGCCCAAAGCAATAAAGGAAGCCTTGTGGATCCTCCACGCAGCAGCACACAGGAAGTCCTGATCCTACACGCTGGTACTCCTCACTCCGGCCAACACACCCACCCTAACTCCTCTGGTGGCAGAGTTGAATAGCTAAATGGGCCATCACCAAACTTTCAGAATGGATCACCGGCAAGAGGCTCGGTTTGATGGAGTGGACCTGGAGTACACCTGCAGATTCAGCTACGTCCTTCACACTATGGTCTTTGGCTACGCCCAAATGCAGTCAATCATTAAAATCTGCTTTGGAGCCATTTAGCACACACGGAACGAGACACTCACTGCACTGTACCACCTCTTCCCAATCTATGGATCCCGTTTCTCACACCCCGCAGGTATTTATAGCTCCATCACCCTCATGCAGCGCCATCTGCAGGAGCCTGAAGTCACTACCACCTTAAACATGCAAGGTGACTCATTTTCTTGAAGCTCACATTAAGCATTAAAATCAGTTGTCAATCAGGATACAGTCGCTGTCACTCGAGAACTTAAAGTAGGGCTGACAGAATGGATCACCATGGGTCAGATGCTCAGTTGGGTGGGGTGGATCACAGGCCTTTTACGGTGCTAGTGGTGGAGCAACCGATGCCAATGTAAAATGTAGAGGTTGGTCAGTTCTCTTTATCCCATCATTTAACATTAGAAAGAATGTGCTAGAGATTAATAACCAGCATCTTCGCCTTTACATCCTATTGCCATTTTCCCCTGGTCAGTAATCTCCTGGCTTCCAAGTGGCTGCTCTACTGCAGCTACACTCCTGCTTTCGGCTCAGTCTAGGTCTGTAACACTACCCCATAAAGTCCTTACTGAGGCTTCTACTGTGTCCAAAACCAGTGGCCAGCGTCCGAGCATGTATATCTCCACGCATTCATGACCGCACCACCGCATGCCGCCAAGCCTGTTAGCATGGGCGGAGCTACAGAGCGGCTCTGTTTACAGACACTTCCTCCGCTCACATTTCCACAGGTGGGCCGAGTCCCGCACTCCAAGATATATTTGGAGCGCTCCAGCAATTCTCGAGAAGTGCAGGCCGTGTGCGTCAGTGTGTGTGTGTGTGGCAGCCGTAGCAGCACAGCTGAGGGGCTGTTTTTAGAGCAATGCGCTGCGCCGTCCACCGTCCACTGCTGATCCTGTTACACAGACACGCCGGCCTTGCACAGACTCTGTATCTCCGCACAAGCCCATAAACAGAGCTCTGCTAGTGACGATGCACAGCCACACCGTGTTCAACGCAAGGCCCTGATTGCTGGGGGTACAGCTGAAGGTGGCAACTCCACGTCATCTTTACTGGAAGGGCACAACCAGCTCCAGCACTAGCTCCCATTGCATGATGTGATGTTGTTAGCTGGGTGGTGGAGGGTTTATAGCCTAGACCTTTTAGACCATCATCTCAGCCGAAGGTGCTCCACCAAAATAGACCATTTCCAAGCACAAGTGACTATTTCCATTTCAGTACAAGACAAACTGCTATTGGGCCATCATACATTGGAAAATCAAGAGCATTTGAATGTTTACAGTTGACCCCTTTGCTCAAGATACCCTGCAGTGCACTGTGGGATTGTCTGGATATTCCTGACTGTTTTCAGGCACCAGTATAAACAGCCGGCAGCCTCCCAACACAATGCACTATATAGTAAATAGCACGGTTTGGGACACAGCCCTCCCTTTACTAATAGAGTGCAAGACCCACGCGGGTTTTCATGTTGCCAAACCCTCTGGTTTCAGGTCCAGGGATCTACGCCGGCTCCGGTTGTGTCCCGGCATGGCGGGTGTGGGGTTCCGACCCCCAAGCGAGGTACCTACCAAGCGGACGGCCAGTTTCCACGCCAACTCCAAAACAGCCAACAATTGCCTCCAGCAGCTACGTTCTATAAAGTCAAAACTCTATCCTTTGGGTCCGACAAGGACCTTTTATTATTGCTTCCCCCCAGCCGCCATTCAGCAGCCCGTCCATTCAACAGAAACCTCCTCACAAAAAGACTCAACTGACACTATTCTCCATGGTGCTCCAGGGCTAAGCACTGTATCACCGCACAAAGGCCAGAGTGAAATAGTAGACCATTTTTAAACCCTTAGAAGAAATTGCTTAGGTCAAACAGCATCAGTCAAAATCCATAAATCCGAGCACTGCCATCCGCAACAGAGTGTACACGGTCCGTTTGAGAGTTGGGCTTTAGTGCGAATGAGAGATTTCGTTTACAGGCTGGTGATAGTGAGCAAACTGGGGAAGAGCTGCACGAGGATGTCCATCCCCTTCAAAGGAACAAAAAAATAAAGTATATCGGTCATTAGTGCTGAGGCAAGCAGTCTGACCACCGCAAGTCTGCTGAGAACAGCACTATGACCAAAAAGCACCACACTTCAGGGAGGGAGGGAGGGAGAGAAAGAGAGAGAGAGAGAGTCTGTGAGTGAGTCTGACAGGTGTCACTCCACCACATCATCCAGCATTCAGCATGGGTCGTAAAGACCCACAAAAGTCAAAGGCAAACACAGAGGCTTTAAAGCGATAGTTCAGCGGAAAATGCATTTTACAGCTTTCTCAGTAAACGTAGCCGGTCAGGCAAGACAGCCTAGACGTTAGCCTCTATAGTACTGCACTGGAGGTAACAGGCTAATGAAGCTAACAAGCCTAATTGGCACTGCACAAACTGCAGGCCTACATCATCACAAACCGAATAGACGTGGGGACACTTAACTGTTTGACTGTGACACCTACAGTCCCTTATGACAAATGACACATAGATATTTAGAGACACTAATTCCAGCCGGCTATGTTTGTCATAAAGTGTCCACTTGCCAACTTTGATATATCATTATCTCATGATGTGACGTAGCTGTGTTTTCCTGACACTAGGTTGTGTTAGGACACTTTCTAGGGTAGCTTAGTGTCATAGTGACACACCATTGCTACTAATGGTATATGACTTGTCTAGTAGATTTAGGTTTCACCATCACTATATCACTTACAGGGGTTGGACAATGAAACTGAAACACCTGGTTTTAGACCACAATCATTTATTAGTATGGTGTAGGGCCTCCTTTTGCGGCCAATACAGCGTCAGTTGGTCTTGGGAATGACATGTACAAGTCCCTTGCCAGCAGTGGTCAGAGGGGAGTTTAAGCCGTTCTTCTTTGCCAGGATAGTGGCCAGGTCACTACGTGATGCTGGTGGAGGTTCGTCCATTTCTTGGTGGTATGTCTGACATTAACCCGGATACCGTGGCTCTTGATAACATCACAAAGCACTTGTCTGTCTTGGTCACAGATGCGCCAGCGAAGGACGTGGGGAGCCCACAGTTTTGTCTCTTTTGAACTCTGGTATTGTCCCATAATGTTGTGTGCATTGCAGATTTTTGAGCCAGAAACTGTGTGCTCTTACCTGCTAACTGAACCTTCACACTCTGCTCTTACTGGTGCAATGTGCAATTAATGAAGATTGGCCACCAGGCTGGTCCAATTTAGCCATGAGACCTCCCACACTAAAATGACAGGTGTTTCAGTTTCATTGTTTCAACCCCTGTATATGATACATCATTATTATGTCACTGTGATATAAGATCAATAGTCACATGTGACTGAAACGTATCTGATGGCATGTAATACCTTCACGAGAACCAATAACAGCTGTGGCTGGATTGGCATGGACTGGACAGGTTTCTGGATGTGGGCCACATCAGTTGGGCGAGATTTGGTAGATGCCTTCCCTGGCTCAATTCCGAGGAGGGTTTCCTGTAGACTGGGATTTTAGCCACTGCTGGTAGACCCGTATGTCCGTACGCTTCCATACACCTGCAGATTCAGCTACTTCCTTCACACTATGGTCTTTGGCCACACCCCCTCCTTTTAGCCAATCATTAACATCGGCTTTGGAGCCATTTTCCACACATGGAACAAGACATTCCCTGCACTGTACCACCTCTTCTCAATCTATGAATCCAGTCACTCACACCCTGCAGGTATATATAGCCCCATCATCCTCGTGCAGCGCCATCTACAGGAGCCTTACGTTACTACCAACTGAAACAGCCAAGATGACTAATTTTCTTGCACCTCACATTAAACCACAAAATCAGTTGTTATAATGTGCTATGTCACCCACTTTGACTTTCTTTGATTCCATAGGTGTCAGGATTAAAACACTGTCACTTGAGAACTACAGTAGAGCTGACAGACGATGCCACTCAGAATAAGCTTCTAGAAACGGCTTTGTCATTTGTCATGGCAGCTTATGCAGCCTTATGAACGCTGTTCTATGTAGACTTAATGGTGTGGTTTCAGACAGTCCGTTACATACTCTAATCTGTACCAAGTACATCACAAAGCTGAAAAAGGTTTTGGACATTTCCACAGCTTTGAGGAAAACCGTGTAAACCACCTGAGAAGCAAAGGCCAGTGCGGGTGAGTTCCCTCAAAGCAGCGCTGCACCTCCTGACAAAAGCCTGGGCACACTGCCGCTGACCCACAGCACCACTAGGCTTGTAGGTCACGACAACAATCTGAGCATGACCTCAGCGTTGGCCATCGAGCGCTTTCCGGCACGTCTCTTGGCTCCCTTCCGTACAGTGGCGGGGTTCAGCTGCTCTGATGACGGCTGTGTGATGAATCAGGCTAATAAGTCATTGGGCTGAGTGAGATTGGCCGTGCCCCGCAGTCACCCCCCACCGCTGCTCATTAGCTGGCCAGAAGAACTGGCCTATTCAAGCAACCCCCTCAGAGAAGACACAGCCAGGCTGATCTCTCTTCCAGCGTTTTTCCCCCCTGTGTTTCACCAACACGAAACCCAGAAAAATTCCAGGAGAGTGCGTCAGGCTAGGCCGTTCCCTTTTAGGCCTCAGCCCGGGCGACAGCTGCGCGCTGCTCGGTAGGTCCAGGAAATAATGTCAGCCTTTTTTTATCCAGCTTGATCCGAAAATAAGAGGAGTCTATTATTAGTCAGCTCCGTTCTGGAGCAGCAGAGAATGTTCCTCCTGAAGACATGTGCTCAGTCGCTGCCTCAGATGTTCTAGCACGGAAATCAGCTCAGTCTGAAACAAGCCTTACTTTAAAAGTAGGCCTACCGCAGAGGGTGATGCAGAGGACACACTTTTCTCCTAATCCCAATTGGAACTGGAATACGGCCAAAATCCAGGCTTCATGGTACCATTGTGTGGATCACTGTACGGCATACAGTAGCCCAGACCACACGGGCCTATCTATTTGAGATTACTACCATGGGAAATGCCATGCTACACACGATGTATAATGTTATTTGCTTTGTTATGTAATGATTTGGAATCATTCCTATGTTTCCACCTATCTGTGTTCTCTCACTACAATACCCAGCATGCATTGTGCAAATACAGCCTGCAATGAATCCCTACAGTGCTCAACAAATCCAGACAGCTAGCCACTCATCTAGGGTGGCCACTTTCATAACCCCGGAAGGGAGGACATCCCCCCACCCAAAAAGGCAGACATCATAAAGAGGGGTTGGGCACGATACTAGAACAGAATTGAAATCATAACCTAACCTATATAACACATAGACACATAACACATAATAAATTACTCACCCAACTGGGCCGAACAGTTGACATGGGTGACTCAGGCGAGAGCTTACTAACTGACTAGCATTTAGAGCACTGACCTGGAGTTAGTCGGTGGGCAAGAGAGGTCACATGACCTTGATAAACCAATGAAATGCAAAGCATGTCTTTAGACACATAATAATAATAATTGAGGACTAATAGGCGTCCGTCCAGATATCACGCCGGACAGAAGACTGGGAGTTGAAAAACCGGACTGTCCGGCCTATAACCGGATGTGTGGCCACCCTATGCTCATCTAGCTAGCATTACGGATATAGCGCTGACCTCAAATGGCCGTCACGCAATACTCCTGTTAAAGCGTCCCTCTAAAACCCCAATGTGGTGCAAGGCAAGTACGATGGTTTCAGCACATTACAGACTCGGACATGTCTTAGCTAAAGGGCCACATCTGCGGATATGGGAAAACTGTATGAATGTCATTTATTTTTGCTGCACTGTTGCTGTTGCTTAACACCACAGGCCTTCTAAAACCGACAAAAGCAGTAATATTGTTCAAACTTATGAAAGTAGAAGCGATAAATCAGCGTAGACATGCCAGATCAATGGCACAGTCATTATGTGGATCAATAACATGGCCATCATGCTCTCATTTTAAGTGAGGAAGTTCCTGAGGAATTGGGAAGGACACGGCGTAGTAGATACTGAGCTTGGAATTACCACTATACCACTGAAAAGGACCTTTCATTGAGAGCAGTAGAAGCGTTGGACACTAGTAGGACTAGAACTCCCATTTTCATCTATATCTACATACTGCAGGTAGTATCGGACGCTGAGTGGACTCGGACAGCTGGTCAGACAAAAGAAAATATGTGCTAGATAAAAGCAGTACTATAGTCTTTTCCAATTCCCCAGCAGCAAACATGCTCCTCCAGAAGTAATCCATGAACACAAAAGCATTTGTGTGGGTAAGCATGTGTGTGTGTGTGTGTGTGTGTGCGGGCGTGCGTTCGGCACCGTCTGCATGTGTGGTGATAATCAGTCGCAGGCAGCTCGGGGTTTGGTGATATGATTTCATTAGTCCGACGGGGTGAGTGCCGGGGCTGTGGTGGAGATTAGCTGAGGATGAAACTCAAGCCCAGCACCAGTTGCCCCGGCAAAGAGGGCTGCTCTGAAGAGAAGAGGGGCGGGGGAGAGGGGTCAGCCGGATTATTACTGGGTGGTTCAGCTGTTTATTATTCCAATTCTATCTCTAACAGCTGAAAATTGGACCATTAAGCAAAAGCCTGCAGCAGGCTAGGGGGTGGGCGGGGAGGGGTTTGGGGTGGGGCGTAGTTGCAGCAGCATGGAAATGGCTTTATGCAATCGCTCATCAACCACACTTCCACACTTTTAGGAGATGCGCTGCCCGTTGTAAGGCCCTAGGCTAGGTTTCTCTCGGTTCTGTTGTATTTGTTGGTTCCTTGCGGTAAACTTAGGACATGCGTGGGGGTTTATGTGCCAAATCAGCTTCCATATACGAAGTTTATGGACTGGGCTTTAGAGCTGCAGCTGTGTGTCCATGTTATCTCCAAGTCTTTCACTTTCATTTCTTCCCTGGTTTAGTATACACACTCATCACCAAAAGTGTAGTTGCACATGTAGTTGCACCCAGAAGGAAACATCTGACAGTAATGAAACTTGGTGGGTGGGCTTGACATTGTGAGGCATGTGAATGATTCAAGTTTCAGGCTGCATGTGACACGAGCAAGGACAGACCTTATCGCTGTACCTGCCTGACCCAACACCCACAATTCAGAGAGCAATGATGGCCTCCATAAGTAATCCAGCACCATTGCCAGACGACTGCACGACACAGGACTACATGCACGCAGGCCGCTCCGATGGCTGCCCTAAACACCACGTCACCATAGCCAAAGACTGCAATGGTGGCTGTTATGGAGCGACTCCGAATGTCAGCGGGTCATCTTCAGTGACGAGTCCCGCTTTTGTGGTGGAGGCGTATGGAAGCCCCGTGGTCAGCGCCAAGAGGAATGCTTTGTTATCACACGTCATATGTCTAGAAGGCCTGGTGTTACTCCACCTCCACCATTACCACACAGTCTGCAGGAGCTGTGTGAGAATATTCAAACTGCATGGGATGGATTATCACAGGACTCCATTAGGAACCTCCACAATGAGATCCCATACTGAGAGGCTACTTCTGTAGGTGTAGCTCAATAAATATTCCCCATATCAGTCTAAATCTATCATCATTTATTAATCCTGGTAAGCTTTATCTTCCTTCCCAACAGCATTTCAATCCCACACTTCCTCCTGGGTGCAGTCAATCTTTGATGATGAGTCTATATCCCTACTTTACATTTACATGACATTAACGGCATTTAGCTGACACTCTTATCCAGAGCGACTTACAAGGTTAATGATTACAGGTAGGCCAACGTAGTGTTAGGAGTCTTGCCCAAGGACTCTTATTGGTGTAGCTCAGCATAGACACCCAGATTGGATTCGAACCCCAGTCTCCCACACGTAGAGGTGGCACCCTGAATAGTGGTGTTACCCACTGAGCTACCCCAACCACTTAAAGCTGTGCTGTTCCCTCTGATTGTTCCCTGATTTTTTAAAAACTCTTAAGCATTTCGGCTATGCACTTCTTGGCCTTGGAGCTGGCGGGGATGGCTCGTCCCAAACTGCACCCAATCCACAGCAGCAGCAGTGGTGGCCCTGTGAATGGACTCTCCTCCCACGCCTTCCTCTCCCACTGTGTCCAGTCACGTCCACGCTGGCTGCTAATCTGGCCAGGACCATGTGACAGGGCCCTGAGAGAAACATGAACTTCCAGCGTCATGCGGGCATGCTGTTTAGAGCAGCCAAAACAGATCCACACACACACGCAAGGTCACCCATGGTGCTATTTAGATTTTCAAGGGTATTCTGACGCAAGTCCGCTTCTCGGCCCACTACAGCCCACAATACAGAACAATCAAATCCAATGTATACATAATCTAATAATACAATAATATATACCTTAGTGAAAGGAGAGTTAGTCACAGAGGGTAGAGTGACTTATTAATATTCATACTCCCTAAATTTACATATAGCAATGGAGCAACAGCAACTGTTCCGAGGAACATCCCAAGCTGTAAAGCTGTGAACAAGGATGTAGTTGGCTTCCTATTTGCCAGCCTTTTACTTAAATCTTTCATTCCACCTTAAATGATAGTTTGTACAGGTGCCAGAATGTATCTGTGGCAACATTTAAGGTGGAACAGAAAATTAGCTAAATGTGCTACTGAATATGTAGCCAATTTCAGCTTGCACATCTTCAACAAGATCCTGGGAACTTAAATAGTTGGCTCTGCACATTTCACTCCGGACAGTTTCTCAAACTCTTGGACCGTATGGAGCAGCTTCACTCAGCATTTAGCACTGAAGAGACTGAAGAGAGGAGCAGCTTCGCCTTTATTAGCATCACAACCCCAACAGCAGCCTGTGAATAGCAGCCATGTTGTGGGATTGTATCAGTGTTTGCCGGTTGAAGCAGATCGTCCTAAACTGAGAGCTTCATAGTGAGGAACAGCTTTAGACTACTGTGTGTTGATGTCCAGATGGAAAGAGAGTAGCTAGTAGGGGTAACCTTAGCTACTAGCATTAGCTCTAAGTAACTAGTGTTAGCATAGCCAACCGAATAGCAAGCCATCCTAGCTTATTACATAGAGGCTCATTGCGTTTTCCTTTCGGTGTCTATTTCCACATGTTTCTACTGTGTGATCAGCTCAGGGTCTTACTGTTAACCAGCCAATCAAAGCAGAGCTCATCTAATTATTCATGAGCTCCCCAAAACACTAAATCATAGGTTGGAAACGGCCGTGCAAAACAGCAAACTAAGTCATATATCTTCAATGTAGAACATCAATACAGAAATACAGAATAAATGTCTTTTATGGTGACTGGGCTGCACAATATATATAGTTTCAGCATTTTTATATTCATTTCTATTATTTCATAGTGAATAAAGTGTTTATAAACTATGCTCAAGTCATCTGGTTACAAAAACCTTCGGAATACAATGTATACCGCAGGCAAACAAAATTGCAATCTCATTTTTTCCCAATATCGTGCAGACCTCTATGGCATCTTAATAAAAATGGGATTTCTCCAACTTCTCCAAGTGGTGTAAATAGATATTTGACCTTTAAATGTTATTTCCTATGTCTTATGTTAAGATCTGTAATGTAAATGTCTTTTTTAAATATTTAAAAAACATTAATTTCTATGTATACTTCATAATCATTTATTTACTGATGACATTTAAAGATGAATTGAGTAAAAACAATCTATGGATAGCATGGTAAAGTGGAAAAGGTGCATATCAATAGGTGGAAAACCTTTAACATAAACATTTATCATTAAAATCATATAAACTGAGAAAGACTTTTGAGAGAAAACTTTTTCATTAATGACTTCTAAAACCAAGCAATTGAGTTTAATCAAGTACTCGTGACAGCCTGCAGTCTCATGCCTGTATTTTGAGTCTCTGTAACTTAAAACATAGAACTGATGCTCCTACCACACGACCAAACCAGTCTGGAAAACCCAAAGTGGAATTGGATGAGGCATGCACATTCGCAACCCCATTCAGGGGAAATGTGACGCAAAGGCCAGCATTGTTTCCTTTCAGTCTGTTTAGAGGAGAGCGCGGTGTTGAATGCTCGGTGCCTGGGCTGGTAGAGCTCCTCCTGGAGCTGAAAGAAGAGTCAGATGAGGCGGCTTTAAATCACTAATTAAAGACAGAGGTTGCCTAATCCGCCAGCTCCAGGGCCCAACTCCAGTTACTGTGGCTAATCATTCACACTCTTACCCTTAGCTAGAGGTTTGGCTTAACCACGTTAGTCAGATTGTGTTGGTGTGCGTGTGTGTGTGTTTGTGTGTGTGTGTATGTGTGTGTGTGTGTGTTGGGGAGAAGGGGTGGGGTAGAAAGTGTACAACAATTAATTAAATGCGTTTGTCTTTAGTCCAGTAAATGTAAAATTATCATGCATGGCCTTCAGATCAGACATGCAGTTGGGAAATATGTACATAAATGCAAAAATATAATATAAATATACAAAAATAAAATGTACTTAAGTATTATATATATATATATATATATTTTTTTTTTTTTCCCGTTATTCGTCAAGAAACTCCTCAAAAAACTCACCACACAGACATAGAGCAAGTAAACCATTACTTGGCAACCCTAGCCAGTGCTCATTCCTATAGAGGAGATGATATACTTATCTATATATACTATATATACTATATACTTGCATATCGTCGCTGCCCAATGAAAAACACGTATCTCCACTTTTGTCCATTTCTACTTTTATGCATCATTTGAACACATCAGCTGCTGTTTACACCGAGTGAGAATCTCATGACGACTGGACCAATAGAAATGGACCAAATCTGTTTGGAACGATGTCTGGTTCCATTGACTTACATTAAAGTTAAATGAGGTTTTTGGCCTTCCCTGTAAAGTTGCCATTTTTGAGATACTTGTTTTTCATTGGACAGCGATGATATAGACCCTTGAATGATCTATTCTGCTATCTGCTATTTATTATATACTATATATGTGTATATACACGATTATAATTTATAATAATACCATATACTTAAATGTTACACATCACACAAAGCTAAATTTGTTGGATTTACTGCTATAATACTGTATAATTATATTTGCATACATACTACATACTGCGTGTGAATGCATTACTAGAATACTATATAAAACTAAATCTTTAAATGATATAAACTCTACTGCTCACTATACTTAATACTACAACACTATCACTATATCCCCAGTGTCCATTTACAGGAGAAGCCACAAACATCCTCTACTAATGCCAGTCATTTAAAGACGTTTAGACATTTCACTTTTCTATTAGTCCATTCATCATGACATTGTCACAAACAAGCAAACAAACAAGCAATAAATAAGTATAAGTATATATCTAATAAATAGATAGATAGACAGACAGACAGACAGACAGACAGACAGACAGACAGACAGACAGACAGACAGATAGATAGATAGATAGATAGATACTGTAGATAGATAGATACTGTAGATAGATAGATAGATAGATAGATAGATAGATAGATAGATAGATAGATAGATAGATAGATAGATACTGTAGATAGATAGATAGATATATAGATATATAGATAGATAGATAGATAGATAGATAGATAGATAGATAGATAGATAGATAGATAAAGATTTTGGACAGCAACAGCAACACTGCACTCTGTAGCAGCAGATGAGCTATCATCTCTGACTGTACATCTACAAGGTGGACCAGCAAAGCAGGAGTGTCTAATAGAGTGGACACAGTGTTTACTCCAGCAGCACTGCTGTGTCTGATCCACTCACACCAGCACCACACACACTAACACACCACCACATCAGTGTCACTGCAGTGCTAAGAATGATCCCCCACACACATACTACCTGCTCTGTGGTGGTCCTGTGCAGAGAGGGGCCAGATTGATAGGGTGAAAGGGGGATAGCAAAGCATGCAGTGAGTGAGATGGACTACAGTCTGTACCTGTAGAACTCCACCATGCTCCTGTGTGATAAGTGGAGCTGATAAAGTGGACAGTGAGTGTATAGAGATATAGGTGTACCTAATGAAGCGGCCGGTGAGTGTATATACGGAAACGCTTTATAACACAGACTAGTGAACATCACTGCAATGCTTTACAACACTGTTACACACTACTATATAACATTATCCACCTCGGAATACACTGCTATAATAAGATATTACATAATAATATTTAATATAAATATTATATTATATGGAATATTATAATATAGTCCATGCCGTCACTGCCAGTAATACTATATATGATCTATATGACCTCCCGTAAACCCCCTCAGCGTCCCTCCCCTATGAGTTAAAGTGCAAACAGTGACTTTTGGACCACCATGCTCCGTGTGTCGTCTGAGCCTCGCTGAGCATGCAAACCTTCTCAGTGCTGTTGTGTTGCAGCAGCCCCCCACCCCCCCCACCCCTCTCTCTTTCAGCACCTGATGTCAGGGACTCTAAATATAGCTAAACCTATGAGCTGACATAAGAGAGCTGTGGACAGGGTGGGACATTTACACCTAACATCAGACAAACAGAACGACACACACAGATTCCGCCGAGCTCGGGTCACTCCTCTCCAGCAGGACACAGGTGCTGCATATTTATTACGTACCATTATCTCTGCCAAAGTGGTTTACCACAAGAACCGGTTAACCACCCATCCAAATACAGATCCGAAAACAGGAGTAACCGTCACCGGGATGCCTGAATCATGTCTGTCCTTTCACCCAATTTTAAGCTGTCCCTCATACAGCGTCAGACACCATGCAGGGAAGTCTGTTGATAGACAGGTAGGCCCTTTTCCCAAAAAAGCGGAAATACGTCGACGCTGGGTAGTACAAGTTCCTGTACTCCCGGCTGACCATGAAACATTTCACTTCATCGCTGTCGAGACTGAAATTTGAGGATGTTTCCAGGATCGTTGGAAAAATATTCCTCATAGAAGGACTCTAAGATGAACAAAGGCTACAAATTCTTTGTTGAAGAGTTCCTTCACAGCTATCAGGGTTAGGAAACGCCAGCTAATGTTAGCTTTGTTTACATCTGTGCTAGCTAGCTAACTAGCATTTAATGTATACGCATCATATACTAGCATTTAATGTTAAATATGTCTAGTTTAGGCAAATAGTAAATATTATGAATGACTCTGACTGCTTTAGTTAACGTGATCTACGAGGCTGAAGTTAGCTCCTTATTCGCAGCTCCCGACTAGGCTAGCTAGCAAACCAAGTAACGTCAGCTAACGAAAGCTTTGTTTACATCTATGCCTGCTAACACGCTAGCACAACAAGCTAATCCTCGTCACGGGAATGATAGGCTAAGTGTTATTGTTTATTCAGTGTCCAGTATAGTCGACAACAAGGTGATAGAGCTAGATGCTACCGATCAAGGAGGAAGAACAAGGAGCCACACAAACTTGAGGTTATACATGGTCTGCCGGTTGGCTTCTACTCTACGGTAGAGCTTGCTCTTTCAAACGCTGACAGCTTATTAGGGGGACGTGAAAATTGTTCCACTGAAACTGAGTGGGAACAGCACCCGGTATCAGCCGTGAGCTGCCCTCTATGTAGTCCGCAGCAGTGAAGTGCCGGCTGCACACAAAGGTACTCTCGCGCCGAATCGTTTACCCCTTCATCTCTCCTTATCGCACGCACCCATTTTTTCTTTTGCTCGCCGTCAGCCGGAAAGCCATGGAAACTGACATATGGCTGCTTTTGTTTTGAGTTCGAACACCTTGGTACACTGCAAAATCTCTTGTTCTTGGACTCTGCCATCACTGTTTACTGTTTAGCGGAACTAGCGTTACCCATCCGCGCGTGTTTCCGGCAAAAAGAATGTGGAAGTGTGGAAAGGGCCTATCGGTTAACATCCCTGATGTGTTTTGAGGAACATGTGTGTAATGACTATATGGCATATAGTTTGCATTATGCTAACTAACTGGGTATAAGCTATCAGTGTAAGTACACTGATCCTTTCATGCATGGAGCTCCCCATGAACTGCTTTGCATTCAGTGTAAACACACCTGAAAAGCCCAAGTGGAGCTGCTTTAAAGAGAAACGAACACAACTGCATATGTGCATATAGTGCTGTTGACTTCCTCTGTGTTTGTCAGCGATGGATAGCTGTTGAGGAAGGACTCTACTGATGTATTGATTACTGATAGATTCTGTTTCAGAAAGGACGATTCATCTGTCGGGGTTTTATCTGACATACGGCACTAACTAGTGGTGATCGATCACATGAGCAGGTGCGGATGACTACACAGAGAGGCGTTCCTCTGCCTCCTACTACACTAACCCTATACACTAACCCCATGCACACTGGAGAGCAAGACAAGAGCTAATGTAGGCTATACTGTAGAGGAAGGGCAATTTCCACATGTCACAGCATGATATGTATTATACACTCGTTGTCTAAAAACTCATCTGCACCCTGAAGGAATCGACCGTCAGGAATGAAACTTGGTGGGCAGGTTTGACATTATTAGGCATGCGAATGATTTAGGTTTCATGGTTGGGTGATGTAAGCAAGCCCTTATCGCTGTACCCGTTGCGTGTGCTTCAGTTTGCCTCAGAGAAGAGTTAGAAAGCAAGCTGAGTAGTTGGAAAGCTCAAGAGTGGTCACATGGCAGGGCTCCGGGAGGCAGGATGGTCTTATCAACGCATTGTGCACCATAGCGATCATGTTAGTGGTTACTATAGCATGCTGTTGGCGGCTATGGATAGAAGAAGGCACCCACCAGCGACGTTAAGGATCTGGGAGACCTACACAAACCACAGAGAGAGAGAGAATCGATGGATTGTCCAACATGCGTGGAGGGACCTAACATTCAGCGAGCTGTAACGCCCTTTATGAGTGTTAGTGCCAGCATGCTTGGCAGACGGCTGCAAGATGCACAGTCCAGAAGGCCTGGTGTCACTCCACCTTCACCCCTGCCGCACAATCTGCAGGAACTGTGTGAGGATATTCAAGCTGCATGGGATGGATTATCACAGGACACCATTAGGAAGCTCTACAACTCCAGGCCGAGGCGCCTGGCATGTTCGGTTAGCAAACATGGCGGCCCGACTCCACACTGAGACACTACTTCTGTATGTGTAGCTCTATAAATATCCCCATATCAGTCTAAATGGATCATCTAACCTTTATTCTCCTTCCCAACAGCACCGCAATCCCACACTTCCTTCTGGGTGCAGCTGTTCTCTGGAGGATGAGTGTATAGTCTGTGTTAAGTGAAAAAACATAATCCACTATAAACTACTAATCCCAATACCTCTTTCTTTATTCGTCCTTTTCAAACCCACACACGTATGACTGAACGTCCTACAGCACTCAGTCCCTGTTCTAAACAATTCATTAACGCCTATACACACACACATATCACCACACCCTGAGTAGACACTTTGAGAACAGCCTGAAAGGCTAGCTCAGCGCTCGTGCTACAGGACAGAGCCCCAAGCCACAATCATGAAGGGAAGGGCCCATGGAGAGAGACAGAGGCACCAGTATGAAACCCACCCACAGTGCAGAGGAACCTGAGGAACCCAGCTCATTTCGCCTAAGGCTCTCTTCTCAGGCGGCATCAGCAACGTCATTGTGGTTTATCAATAAAGCCACTGTTATATGAATATCTCTAAACGCGCTTTTATCTTTATTCCTTTTTTATGAAGATACTTTAACGGACATTAAGTCAAGCTACCCTGGCTGCCGGGTTCGGCGGAACGAACCCCAGTTGTGATGTTAGCCAACACACGTTAGACTGTTTGACTTTGAACTGGAAGGATAAGAAGCTAATGAGTAATAGACAGCATCATAAAACTGAGCTACCACGGAGGGCATTCACATAACAGCTCAGACTGAGGGTTAAACGCTTCAGACGCCCGGTTCCAGTCACCAGCACTGTGAACATTTCCCACTGTAGGTTTCTCTAGGATGCAGGATTTAAACTCAGGCCACTCGGAATGGCCTTGTTTACAGCCTAACCGGCCATCTGTGGGTGGTTCTGTGGGATGCCCCTTGAAAGCTACGCTTATGGGTATAGGACGCCGTGATGCCGGCTGGCTAAAGTGCACTGCAAAAGCAAAGGACGTGCAAAGAGAGTCACGGCGTGTTCTAGAAAACGTCTAAAAACAACAACAGAGCGGCAACAAAAGCTCTGGTCATCTGGTCCAGCTCAGTCACTGTTTCCATTGACAACACACAAACAGGCATCCTATTTCAGGGTTTGCTTTCTATTCATGCCGCAAGAAAAAGATCAGCACAGACGGAGGTGTGGGGGGGGGGGGGGCAAAGCTGTGACTCCTGCACATTCATCCAGATCCATAATGACTACAATTCCGTGGGAGCATTAAAGCCGGACACGTTTATGTATGTAATCAGAAGGAAAACCA
>JAMWET010006766.1:185000-190376 GCA_024036415.1 Prochilodus magdalenae
AATCAAAATTCATTATTTCTTGTACTGAATTAGATTTACCATGGGCTTACAGTATCATCAATATTCTTTAAAATTCATAATTTAATGACTACAGAGTAAAATCTTTCTAAAGCCCTTGGTCAGCATTTTTAAAATGGTCAATAGTTCAGGGACGATTATCACAATGTAATTACTCACAATGGCGATATCACATCACCATGTTGCCCACCCTTGCTAGACCGGCTGAACCCGAAACGAAACTGTTGAAGCGAGCTCAGATAAGAGATGGCTCTGAGGCATGTGGGATCCCCAGGTGGTCCTGGAGTGAAGGATGGCTCTAAAGGGCATTTTCCCTCCTGGAACTCCCGCTAATTGAATCAGCCCTCCAGTTTCCCACTGTCCATCATCCTCAATAATATGTCTTTAATTGAGTTCCCAATCAGTCATCCATCAGAGATTAATCTGATCCACAAATACATTGACAACTGCTCTCGGAGACCCAATTCCGTGGCGATGGAGAGCCTGGCCTGTTTGCTCTCCAGGCCCCGCTCATCAGCTCCCAAAAGGGCTGTCAGTGTGGTGTATCGAGGCTCTTTCTGGTTTCCAGTAATTTCCTATCAACCGTGAGGCATGCTTACAGGATCTCCAGCCTCTTTATTACCGCGCTGAGTGGAAAGGTGACGCGCTGACTTTCCACGGCAATGAAATCTATTACATCAAGACTTTTGCTGGCGCGTAACTGCACTGACACGTACGTGTTTTTCATTCCATAGATCCAGCTAATTCAATGCGCCCCTCTTCGCTGTGTATGAGTAAACATCGGTGTAAATAGCTCACTCAATGGCTATCAGCCTTATACACGGCATCCCCATTCGACTGAATACATAACTAATACACCAAATAAATCCGAGGCCTTGAGATGTCATTACCAGGGCCCATACAAACTGCAAAGCGAATAAACTTTTCTTTTTCTTCTCCCTCTTTCTTTCGCTCACATTCGCGCCCCAGCTCTTTCCCGTAGCGCCATATGCAAAGCCTTCAATTAGTGCCTAAGACATCAGTGTTCCAAGGTTAAACTGTACAGCTGTCTGAATGATTTTCAATTACATACAACATACTCCCCCACCATACACGCACACGCACGCACACGGCTACATGGCCGCAGAGGGTCACTCATTATATGCAATGGTTAATTGTACTGCAGGCGTTCCTCACTGTTCCCTGATTTACGATCCCCAGTGTTCTCCCATTTATCTCCCAGAGAATAGCGCCGCAATGGAGCGCCCCAGGTTCTCTCCACATCACATACGTTCATAATAAGAGCCAACTGGAGGAAGCGTTTCAGCAAAACATATCCAGACATAGCTCTCATACAGGAATATTTAACCTTGAACTGCGGATGACCGGTAGAGCCGCATTCTTGCACACCTGATTGTGTCACCGCTGTCTATATGAAAAAGTCATCTCCACCCATTCGCAATATTCTGCATTCTTAGCTCCATATTGCACATTTTTAACATCATCAACAATAACAAGTTCTAACGTCCATTTTTCTCGGTCTATCGGCTATGGAATGTACCACAACGTGAAGGGCAGCTGGAGTATTGAACATACAGTAATAACCACATACGGATAAAGCTTATTTCGCCCATTGCTTTTAAATGGGAAAAAAAAATCTTTCATAAGCACCAATTTACAGCAAATAGCTACACTACAAAATCATTCCTTTCACTCCGCTAATCGAGGTGCATTAAAAAAAACCAGACAGATCAAGGTCGTTTCGCATTTGCGTCCAGCAGAAAGCGAATCCAGGCCAGCGCTTTGGAGAGTTTACATGGTCAGATTCTCATCGTCTTTCTCCATGTTGCATCAGCCCAGCATCCCCGTATTGATAAGTGCTCAGATTCCCTTTTGTGGACTGTCCTAGCTCTGTACCGAGGCAATGTGACATTTTCTCCGTCCCTTTTGCCCTTCAGCTGCTTGAATTAATAGCTCATTTAGATCTCCATTACATGACCGACTCGATAGCTCATACGCTCTCCCCTGGAAAAGTAGGGGGCCATTATAGAAATATTAATCAATCTAGGAAAGTGACTTTACATAATGTCTGAAACACCAAAGGCCACGAAAGAGAATCACAAATCCTCGAGAGAAAGGTTCCGGCGTGGAAGGGCCTGTGAGGAGCCGATGATCACTGCAAGAAAGGTAAGGCAGCACCGCGGTGGCTTTAAATGGGGAAGGGAAAAATGGAAAATCATAACACTGAAGTTTTTATGATACAGCATGTTGTGGGTCGCAGTATTCAATCTCACATGTGGAATACGCTGGAACAGGTTGAGCTGCGTTGTCCTGTGATGGACATTTCCCGGTAAATGGCTGACTTCGATTGGGGCTTGTAAACTGCTAGTAGCATTGCAGGACTTCTGTTGGCGTGTAACTGGTCAAGCTAATTCAGTGCGCCCTTCTTCACCGTGTATAAGTAAACATCAGTTTAAATAGCTCCCCCTACGGCTATAAGCCCTATACACAGCATCCACTAATCACAAATCCTTGAGAGAAAGGTTCAGGCATGGAAGGGCTATTTTCAATTTGCTGAAATGAGGAGCTGATGATCACGGCAAGAAAGGCAACACTGCCGTGACAAAAGCACAGCCACATTTACAAAACCGCTATTCAAATCTACAGGCTCACTGTCTGTTTAACCCCCCCAGTCATACATCATCCTCACATCATTCGTCTTTACATACTACCTTCTCAGACACAGTGTCAAAAGGAGAGTCCGGCTAAAGGGTTAGGTCTCCAAAGCAAAATAAACTTTATACTGATGAAGATGTGGAGTAGTGTCTTATGCCAATAGATGGTAAATCACTCTCAGAATATCCCTTAGCGAGTTTTGACTGAGTTCTCCTTTGATGTGCTCACTATAGCTATTTCATCTGCTTGATGTGTGGCTCAGCTATAGTACTCAAACGCTTTTCATTCTGCTGTGTGCAATTAGAGCTTTGAAGCAAGAGAGGTATTCACAAATCGATATTTTCTTTATGTTGTGTCAGCTCAATTAAGGAATTCAGCTTAGTAAGCAGGATAAGATAATCTATTTATAGACACACAGTGTGGAAATCACAGTGTTACAGCAGCAAAGGGATAGCAAGTTACAAAAATAAGAACAGAAGGCAATATATTAATATTATAAATAATAAAAAGTCAAAACATCTGGAGACTCTTATTTACAGATAATTGCAAAATATTTACACTATAATTGGCAAAATATTACTAGAGATAATTGGCACATTTATGCTTTATTTCACCAGGGGATTGTGGGAAATAATTATTGTAAAATTGTATAATAATCTTTAATATCTATCCTCAATTTTCTGTCTCTTGAAGTTAAACTTTATATTCCTTACATTTTTCTGGTGTTGCCCCAAAGAGGGTGGGGTTCACTTTTTAAGCCATATTTTTCCCTATAAAATTATGCTCATAAATTCAGACTGATATGGGCAATATTTCTTGAGATACACATATAGAAGCAGTGTCTCTCAGTATGAAGTCGGCCGCCATGTTTGCTAATGCCACACCAGACGTCTCGGCATGGAGTTGTAGAGGTTCCTGATGGTGTCCTGTGATGATCCATCCCATGCAGCTTGAATATCCTCACACAGTTTCTGCAGATGGTGCGGTAGGGGTGGAGGTGGAGTGACACCAGCGCCTTCGTCGGTGTGGGTTCCGTCTTGCAGTGTTTTGGACGACACTGACATATTGTAGTGTTGGCTGTGTTGACTATGGTTCCTTTAGGCCATTCCTTACTGGGTGCGGCTATCTGTTCCTATATAAGTCAGCTGTCATCGTTGGTTTTGGTTGTTGGCAAGACATTAAGTCAAGGCTAATTTGGGCTATTTGGTTTCAAATTCGTATAGCTATAGTCCTTCATCTTATATTGTTAGGGGATTAAGGACATGAGAAACAGCTCCTCAAGGCTGTGGGTCACAACACCACAACCCGACACTTATCTGATGCATCTCCATTTCTCTATCTATGTCTGTATAGACGAGCAGTATGGGGGGCAGGGGAAGTCCAAAGCTCCGACTCAATCTCCATATCAGGCCTCGTACCCCATATGTAGGCGGTGGTGTTGCAGCCGCAGGATAATTCAATCTGTCGCGCGCACGCGCTGTCTAGTCATTGATATTTTCCGCTGCGTAAATCGTGTCGTTGTACATTTCTTGGCTCTCTCTCTTGTTTGGTTCTCTGTGTTGTCAGTTCTTGTCCATTGGTTTTGTTGACTTATCCTTGCTCCAGCATATCACTCTTGGGCTTTGCTCTTTTGTTTTCTTGAGGTCTATCAGTACTTTTCCTTACTCAGTACGCACTCGAGTCTCCGTCGGATTGTGGAAGATTGGAGGCGACTTCGACAGGCCCTCGCGACACACCCGCCAGGACGGGAACAGGAACGAGGAACTAGACAGTAAAGAAAAGCAGTCGAGCGGCAAGGAGTGGGAGGAGCAGCTGGGGTCACAGGGTGGGGGGTGGGGCGAGGGGGAGGGGTGAGAAGAGGGAGGTGTAGGTACGTGCGGGTGTGGGCCAAACACTCATGGTCCTGCAGAGGGGGACCGGGGATACACGAAGAAAAAGGGAAAGGAGGCAGGAAGGCGACGACACCAAGACGAAACGGGGGAAGGGACGGCTGCGGAAACACAGTTTGTAAAAATACGTCTTCTGAAAAGCAGACAGCCACAGTACGTCTCTTTAACAAGCAGCAGAGGAACCGCTGATTTACTTGTCCACTAGTCTCACAGTTGTCGAGATATCGACCACGTTCCAACTCCATTTTGGAATGGAATGTTCGGCCTGATCGGGATTGGCAGCGTTTTGATCCGACGTACGGTTTTCAGAAAAACTTCCGAACTTCCGAATGTTTTCCCAGTAAGATTGAGGGTGGAAAATACACGTCACTCTACTGTACTCCTGCTTGAGTGACAGACACCATCTCATTGCAGACCCCCAAGCATGAATGCCATGTTGGTCTGATCTGTTTGCCATTTTTCCTCCTCATCAGTCGCTCCTCCCATAGAGTGCCATTCATTTTCACCCCCATTTAATCCCTACTGATTTCTTTAACCTACAGACACCAATCGACATATGCTCACTCAGACCATGCTGACCTGAACTCCTCTATATGCCATTTATTCATCCCTCGTTCCCCCTATAGACTCCCATTCATTTTTAGCAAACACCTAGCAAGCGGCTAGCAACAAGCTTAGCCTGCGTAATCACTCTTTCTTCAGGAAATGCACTTTCCTAGTTTTACTTCCAAGGTCGTCTTCTTGGTGAACTTGTTCTGTCCAGTAACGAGTTTCATTAAACTCTTTATTTTTCCCATAAGAATGATGCCGAATG
>JAMWET010006767.1:0-15598 GCA_024036415.1 Prochilodus magdalenae
CTTCTGCTTTCAGACAACAGGAGAAAAACACCTCAACAACAACTTCCACCACTGACGTTAGAGCTAAGCTGCATTGAATGTATTTTATATTTTACAATTTCAGCTTCATATGTTTATACTTGTGATGTGTGTATTACACTTTAGAGCTCTATTTCTCACTGGAAATACACTGTACAGTTGAGGGAGGTGAGTAGGCAGGATGCAAGTCTAAAGGTTTATTGTGATTCAAGGCAAAAACCAAAAGAGGCAGTCTGGTTGATTAATTGTAGGCAGTTGATTATTATAGGCAGACTGGTTGATTAAAAACAGGTGTGTTAGTACTCAGGAGATTGAAAGACTGGAGACGTCAGTGTGACGTCATCGAGTGACACGCTCTGGGAAGTTGAGTTTGGGGAAGCGGCAGAGCCAGGGAGACCCGGAAGCGTAACAATGGTACAATAACCCTTTTATGTTCAGGAACATGTGAAGCATGAGTGAATATTTCATTTCACTACAGATGTAATCATACACATACGCCACATGATCTGCTGTTGTATATGTGAGATGATAAGTCTGCATGTCCACCATGTTCTAGGAGTCAAAATCTGCTTGTAAACAAATACATGCTTACTGAGATTATTCTCTTGATTCAGTTGAGCATAAACTCATAAACGTATTACCCATTTTATCAGATTTATTGGTATATATTTGTAATGCATCTCTTTTCCAACTAAGCTTAAATAAGGAGGCTGATAAAGCCAGAAGAAGCGTCTGAGTGAATTCATATTTCAGACGTGCTGAATCTGATGAATTAGTCTCTCAAGGCTGAAGTTTTTATTCTATGTCTGTGTTCCATCTTAAACAGTGAAGCAGTTACAGGCGTCTAGGTGTCTTACAATTACCGTTATTAAACAGTGTTATTAAAAATCACTGTACATATACATATTCGTGAAAGATTATTATTATTATTATTATTTTGCTCAGTTCTCATTCTGCCAGTCTTTAATAGCTCTACATCCAGTTGGGCAGTAAAGCTGACCACCCAAACATGGCAGCACTGTTCAGTAGTCTGGCTGAATCCAACACAGCAGTGCACCAAGCCACCAGTCATATAAAGGTGTTTGTCACAGTAAAAAAACAGGAGATCAGAACAATAAGTCTTCTTCTGTTCTCAGTCAGATTCCATATTTATTACTAACAGTGTGAAGGTGGTAAACTTTGCTGTGCAAACTTTGATGGTAATGACGTGTGCAACTGCACTGAAGGAAACTAAGAGGAAGGAGTATTCAGATGAAGGTGGAGACCAGGATTAAAGCTTTCAGCCATTCTAAATGATCAGCACTGCTTCAGAAGGGTCTGCAAATGTACTGTAGCTGTAAGGTAACCTTAAATGTCTGTCTCTACCAAACACAAGCTAATGCTCTTCACAGTAAACAAAGTCTCATCTGATTGGCTAGTTGGCGATCCGCACCCCTCCCTCAGCTCTTTATGAAAGCCTCCTCCACTCTCTCCTCTCTTCATCCTCCACTCTGTTCATCACTCTGCTGATTACACAGACAACATGCTGCTGACCCTCTGTGCTCTCCTCCCTGCTCTGACATGTAAGATCTCTCTTCCTGCTGTTCTCTCTACATTGATGAGATCTGTTTGATTATGATTGTGTTTAAAATGATGTTGATGTTCATGATCTCCAATGTTGCTTTATGTTTTAGGGGTCAGTTCACAGAGAGTTCTGACACAGACCCCTTCAGTACTAACAGACCAGAGCAAAACTGTCACCATGGACTGTAACATCGCAAAGAATGAAGGCAATAGTGTCTACTGGTACAAACAGATTCCACAATCAGCTCCTCAGTTTGTGCTGAGACAAAGCTCTGATGGCTCTACTGCTCAGTATGGAGATGGTTTCTCATCTTCACGCTTCACATCTAAAGCCTCTTCAAGCATCGACTACCAGTTAATAATCAGTAACGTGGAGGCTGGAGACTCTGCAGTGTATTACTGTGGAACATGGGACAGCTCTGCGAGTGTGGGTGTATCACAGTGATGGAGATCATGACACAAACCTCCTCACTGCTCACATTCACTTCTCCATCTCATTCAGCACATTTCTCTCCTGGAGCAGGAAAGCTGAGTTAACAGCTGCAGTTCTCTTCAGCAGGACGTGTGAAGAAATCCCAGGATAACAGAGATGTGGAATTCCCAGAGACTGGAATGGGATGTGTAAGGACTCAGTGCTGATCATAGACAGTAGAAGAGAGAGCTGAGTCTAGAGGAGGTTTCAGTTCCGCTACTTTCACTTCTGAAACTGAGGAGGTTTTTGTACGGGTGAGGATATGAAATGAACCACTGTGGTATTCGGCCAAGGAACAAAACTGATCGTCTCTGGTAAGAAAGCTTTCTCTTCATCTACATTAGACTTCTTTAATGTTTGAAACTCTTTCAGAAAGAAACAATTCCATCATAACACTGAATAAGGAGTTTAGTTTGACTTGGTTTTATTGTTTGTCAGTAACAAATGATACACTAGTAATGTTAGTAGCAGTCATACAAATACAACCTGCTCAGTTATTAATGAATGTAGTTCTATCAGCACATATTTGTTTTTCTTTGATCTGTTTTTTCATGCTTGAACAAAATGCAGTTATGAAAATCTAACATTACTTGCTGTTTGAAAAGTCTGTCTTACACCAGCCATTACTTAAACCTCTTCATGCTCTACATCTATGTAACTGAGTAATCTAAACTCTCAGAGGAATTTCATAACACTACTGAAATGTTTAATTTAATAGATTTATGATACAATGTTGTTTAGAAAGACTGTGTTAATCTTCCTTTATGTCTCTCACTGTAACTGTAAGTTAATCCGGAACATTGAATATACAGTCACTGAGAGGAAGTTGTGTTTATTTAGATTCTATAGCTGTAAAGTTCCACTTGCTCCAGATTTATTACATACAATCATTTTAAAGATTTGAACTAAAATATTCTATTATAAAACCATAAAATTATACTTTCATTATTAGTAATCTAAACACAACTGAACATTTCTTTAATCTCTCTCATGTTTCATTATCAGTATTTTATTCAATTATTTATTTTCTGTTTCTCTAATCAGACTCTGCTGCCCCGCCTCCTGTTCTGACCATCTTCCCTCCATCCAGTGAAGAGCTGAAGTCTAACAAAGCCACTCTAGTGTGTTTGGCCAATGACATGTCCAGTGGTATTGCTGATGTCAGTTGGCTGGTGGGCGGAAAGTCGGTCAGCACTGGAGTGACCACTGGCTCTGCAGAGCAGCAGCCCAATAAGAAATTCCGACTGAGCAGCTATTTGACCATTGAGAAATCAGAGTGGGAGAAAGATACAGCCATAGCATGTGAAGTGTCTGCTGCCTCAAAAGCCACAACTAAAGCCATTAAGAAGTCTGAATGCAGCGACTGAACCTGATCAGACCTCCTACATCTTCATTCTGTTCATGCACAGTAACAGTTACTGCTTGCAGTGCTTAATAGAAACAGTAGTTTAATGTGTAGTGAAATGCTGATCTCATTAACCACACCTGGATCTTCTCCTGCGTATGTAGTCATGTGTCTTTTATGGTGTAGAACAAAGTTGTTTGGTGGAGTTTAATAAAATGCATCACTATAAAAATGTTTGTTGTTGATTTTTCATGCTGATGGAGAGAACAGTAGAATGTTCTAGACATGAAATCAGAGAGACTTCAGCACAGAAACAGCATAATGAAAGACATTCAGTAGTCAAGAATAAGAGTGAGAACGACTAAAAGAGGGAAACAGGTTTATACAGCATTCTACAATGATCAGATTTTATACTGGCTGTATAGTGAACAGAGCTTTGGAAACTCAGTTATAAGGAGATGCTGTGGTATCCATGGTTACTGATAACACCACTGAACATGTAACAAGATGATATGAAGCATATCAGAGTCAGTGACCACTGTCCAGACAAGTGCAGTAAGGAGAGGGAATTAAACTGGAATTCTCCTGGAAGAGATTCCGATCTTGAGGCTGAAACTAAACTGAAGAAGAGCTAAAAGACTGAAGTTCAGATCCACCACTGTGGAAGCTTTACTGAAGCTGTACTGGCACTGACACAACAGATACACACAGTACAATATGAGAGAGAAGTGAAGGAGCTCATAGAGATGTGTATGAGTGGAGATTCCTCAAAGGACATGCTTCCAATGGAAATCTGCAGACAGCAGGAAGAGATAAAGGTGGAGAATGACTTGTACAGAATGATGAACAGATGATGAGGGTGCTCAGTGGAAGATGTTTCAGACTAAATGACAGTGAGAGTGTGATGTTGATCATCAGTGTTAATGCCACTGTAAATGTATGTGGTTGGTTTAAACATATCAGAGCTGCTGATGGATGTGCTGGTAGTTGTAATGAAGGAGTGAATGAATAAGGCCTCGTATGGAGGGTGTAGTAAAGCTGATGGGGTGCAGGATTTGGTAATGTTGTGAAGAGCGTCATCTGTCAGCAGAAGCGTGAACTGCAGTCTACTGTTCAGCAGGAGAGAGGATCACTCAGTAGAGAGAGAAGAGCAGTGTTTGATGTGGTACAGGAACATTTTGGAGGGAGTATTTTAAAGTGATGATACTTTTAATTACACTCTAATATATTTAACAGATAACCACTTTATCTTATTTCTCCTCCTGCTGTTTTATCTTCTAGACAGACTCTGTAGAGTATTTGTGTTCAGCTGAATGTGAGAGGAGAGACTGTAGGAGGCAGTGAAGGATCAGAGAGAGCTGCACTGACGTGGAGATTTCCCCAAGAGACCATTCAGTCCAGTAATCAGGGTGAACCTCCTCTCTCACTCAGGATACACCTGCTGCAGCGTCTCTGTGTGTGTAGCTCTGTGTAAATGAGGAAGTGTCTCTGTTTCATATCAGAGTAATAGAGGAACAAATGCAGCATATTACTGTATTAAAATAGAGCTGCATACATCTGAATAAATAATGCTGATGTCTTTAAAGTAATTCTGTCTAATAAGTCAAAATATGTTCATTTTACTGTCAATAAAAATAATAATACACATGTTAAACTGAAACATTACAGTTCATGTAAAAGTATTAGTATCATGTGTGTTTATGCTGGTGATAGACTTGAAAATATTTGGAAGATATTTGTAAATTAATAACTGATATTGGTCTAGCATATTAATCTGCTGCGGATGTTATATGTGATGTGTGTTTAGTGACCCCTCCCTCTAAGCCCCTCCTGTCTCTCTTATAGCACATCCCTGCACTCTCTCCTTTATCTGCTCCTCAAGCTGCTCATCTCTTCAATCAGCACAGAGAGCCACCACACACTGACAAGATGCTGCCAGCACTCTGCACTCTCTTCACTGCTCTCTCATGTAAGACTTCACACCACTGGAGCTCCTCAGCATTCGCCTACATCTAATGTGAACATGAACTAATGTAACATGGCTGCTGCTTTTATTGCAGGTGTCAGTGGTGTGATTGTGGTGACACAGAAGCCTCCTGTTCTCACAGCGACTAAAGGAGAGAAGATCACTATGCACTGTAATCTGGGGACTGTTACTACTAGTGCTGCACGTTGGTATAAACAGGTTCCAGGAGGAGTTCCACAGTATGTGCTATATAATTATCATAGCTGGAGTTCACCTAACTATGGATCTGGCTTCTCTTCTCCTAAATTCACATCAACACACTCATCTCAATCAGATTACACTTTGATCGTCAGTAATGTGGAGGCTGGAGACTCTGCAGTGTATTACTGTCAGACATGGGACAGCTCTGCTAGTGAGAACGTATCACAGTGATTCACACCATGACAAAAACCTCCTCACTGCTCACATTCACTTCTGCTTTCAGACAGCAGCAGAAAAACAAACAACACAACTTACACAATGCAGGTTAACAAATGTGTTTAAAGTAAACTCAAAGTTTTACCTAAATAAAACTACCAGAACAAATTAATTAGGCAAATAAAAGTTTTAGCACTTAAAAACTACTGATTTCTTTCCAAATGAACATTAATTGTTCTGAAGTCTTTATTTATTTATTTTTAAAAATGTGTGTTTTTAAATTTTTCTCACTCTCACTCCAGCTACTGTCCTGCGTTTATCATGGTGTTTATCATGATCAGATCATCAGAAATAAAATTGGTCACCCGTGACTGAAGCATATCTAATAGCATGTAATACCTACACAAGCATGAATAACAGCTACAGTTCAGTTTAGCATGGACTGGACAAATGTTTCAGCCACTCTTGCATCAAAGAGCAGTTCAGACATTTGATAGATGCCTTCTCTGGCGCTTTACTCCTTGTTCCAGGCAGCCCCAAAGATTTTCAGAAGGATTCAGATCTGGGGATTGTGCAGGGCAGTGCAGATGTGTGAATGCCCCTGAATGTTCATCACACCAATCTCTCCTTTTTGCCAATCGTGATCATCTGCTGTGTGACCCCTATTCCACACACTAAAGAAGACATTCACTGCGCTGTACCACCTCTTAATGTTTGAATCCCACCAGACCCCCTGCAGGTATGTGTTATGATATTTAGAAGTGTCAGGCTGCAGGCAGTGGCATGTATCTGCAGTTATTAATCTGAATAATGAACGTGTGCATTTTAAACATATGTACTACATTTATGGCACATCATGATGTTGACTTTTACATCAGCTGAGGAGCACAGCTTAAACCTCTCCCTTCTCCCTGTTCTTTTGTAGAGGTTGAGTTTGTGTCATCAAACTGAAGCTGGAATAAGAGGAAGATGTTGGAGTTTCTGAATGAGAAGTCTGGATACAGAGGAATTGTAGAACAGGAGGAATGACCTGGAAGGTTCTCTCCTGTTAGATCTCCCCTGATCCAGACTGTGTTATTTCTAATCATATCATAAATATGATTAGCAGACAGACAGACACGTCTACAAGATGTTCCTCATTCTGAATAGAGGACTCTACATTGTTACTTTGGTCTCACTTTTGTAATCCTGTGGTCAATATCAGAAGCACTGACACAAATATACAGCAGATACAACTTCATCCCACATCACACACCAAACTCTGATACTGTCAGCCTTTATAGTTCAGCACTGACACTGAAACACCATGTACTATGAGAGACTCACTCAGGATACACCTGCTGACCACCACTCTGTAATTTTAGCTCTATGCAAATGAAGAAACGTCTCTGTTGTTCTCTGAATAGTAGAGAGACAAACACTGTAGGGTAATGCATTAAATGATGCACTTTTACTTTCAAGAGAAGAAAAGGATTTAAATGAAAGAATAAAGTTCTGAGATTTTAGCTGATCTTTAGATTACACTACATAACTAGATTTTTATTCCCGGCTCATATTCCACTTGTTTATGTGTAAAACATGAACACACACAGCTATATTCACCACAGAGTTTGTTTCTGTGACCAGGAACATTAAATGAAATTAATAATGTGTAAGATATTAACTCAGAGAATAAATATTTATTGTAATGTAATATATTACACTACATCAGCAAGTGTGTGGAGGATGTCACCACCACAAAGACTGTGACCTGCTACCCGAACCAGAAACCCTGGCTGAATGGAGATGTGCGTTCTCCACTGAAAGCCAGGGATGCTGCCTTCAGGTCTGGCGACTCACAGGAACTCAGGAGGGCTAGAAGAGAGCTGACCGCAGGTGTTACACTAGGAGCATGTGGAAGGGAATTAAGTGCATCACAGACTCTAAAACCACAGTTGCACAATGTTCCAAAGACCCCTCCCTGCCCGAGGCTCTCAACAAATTCTATGCCCGCTTTGAGGACCCTGACACCCCGCCCAGCATAAGACTCACACCTACACCTAGATAAGTACCCCTCAGTGTGACACCAGCAGAGGTAAGGAGGACCCTCAGGAGGATCAACCCCCGGAAAAGTGCTGGTCCGGATAACATCCCCGGACGAGTACTACGGGAGTGCGCTGATCAGATCTCCGAGGTCCTGGCAGACATTTTCAATGTCTCCCTCACCCAGGCAGCTGTTCCCACCTGCCTATAGACCGCCACCATCATCCCGGTCCCCAAGAGCTCCACAGTGACAGGTCTGAATGACTACCGGCCGATAGCTCTCACACCGATAGTCACTAAATGCTTTGAAAGACTGGTTATGACCCACATCAAAGTCACCATTGACGTCACTGTGGACCCACACTAGTACGCCTACAGGAGGAACCGATCCACAGATGATGCCATTTCCTCTGTGGTCCACACTGCCCTCACCCACCTGGAGCGAAAGGACTCTTATGTCTGTATGCTCTTTGTGGACTTCACTTCCGCCTTCAACACCATGATACCCCAGACCCTGACAGATAAGCTCTCCTCACTTGGTCTGCGCTCTTCTCTCTGCAACTGGGTCCTGGACTTCCTGACCAACAGGCCGCAGTCTGTGAGAATCCACAACCTCTCCTCCTCCACCACAATCCTCAGCACTGGCTCCCCTTAGGGCTGTGTGTTGAGCCCCCTCTTGTTCACGCTGCTCACATATGACTGCTCACCCATCCACCCAGGCTGTCATATTGTGAAGTTTGCGGATGACACGGCAGTGGTCGGATGCATCACAAACAGTGATGAGTCTGGCTACAGGCAGGAGGTAGAACACCTGGAGGGCTGGTGCAGAAAAAACAACCTCTGCATCAACATAAAGAAAATGAAGGAGATGATTGTGGACTTCAGAAGGGGCAGACATGCCCACCTCCCCCTGCATGTCAGAGGGTCTGCGGTGGAAGTGGTCTCCAATTACAGGTACTTGGGTGTCCACCTGAGCAACAACCTCACCTGGAGCAACAACACTTCCAGCCTGGTCAGGAAGGCACATCAACGGCTCTACTTCCTCAGGCGGTTGAGGCGAGCTGGGCTCGGGAGCTCGGTCCTCACCTCCTTCTACAGATGTGTGGTGGAGAGCGTCCTATGCTCCAGCATCAACGTGTGGCATGGAAGCTGCTCTGCTGCAGACAGGAAAGCCCTGCAGAGGGTGGTGAAGGCTGCACAGAGGTCTGTCGGAGTCAGCCTCCCCACCACCACGGACATATACACCTCCAGATGCAGGAAGAGGGCCACCTGCATCATAAAGGACCCCACTCATCCAGCACACTCACTTTTTGTCCCGCTCCCCTCATTCAGGAGGCTGCGGAGCATTAAGTGTAAAACGAACAGACTGAGGAACTTCATTCCAGAAGCTGTAAGACTTTTAAACGCCACTTAGTGGAACCACTGCACCGACACTTTGACGACACTAGTCACTTTAAATACACTCTGCTGCTACCTTCTCCATTTCCTGCTGCTCTTCTCTCTGTATTTTATTTTCATTTTTACATATATTTTTATATATTTATGTATATTTTATTTATTTAAGTACTGCTGTCTGGGTAAAACTGGGTCCTTGTGTACCACAATTTCGTTCCACCCCATGTACCACATGTGATGCGAATGACAATTAAATCCTCTTTGAATCCTTGAATATTTTACTAGAATGACAAAAAGTGACTAATTTCTTAATAACAGGACTTTAAACCTTCAATAAATCATCAAAACTTTAACATTCTGCCATCTAAGCAAGCACCAATTGTCCACCATACCTTTAAGAGCTTCTTGCAGTGCTCACACATGAAATGAGGTGTCCACAGTTTTTCTCGATCCCCGATAGGAATGCTAATGTAAGCTTCGTATGCCTTGCACATCTTAGCACATATTATAATATTCTTGAAAACCATAACATAAAATCTATTATTAAAATAACTAATATTAACATACTACAGTGCGCATCAAACACGTTAGTGGTGGTTAGTGTTTGCTTTGACATTTTTGAGAAGCCCATGCTGGCTTTTGTAGTAAAACAGCCTAAGAAGTACCAAATACACAGAAATGACACCAGCATGTCAGGTACAAAGAGCTAGGCGCCACCCTAGCAGAGCTAAAGACAACTGAGCTTTATTATATAAACCAAGTGCTTTGCACAACAGCAAGTGACGAGTCAGAAATGAGAAGGGACAATACCTGGTCATAAGCAGACAGGGTAAGCAAGGGTTAAAATCCAAAAAGGCAAGGTAGAAGGCAGACTGAACCAGAAGGGAAAACCACACGGGTCAGAAACAGGGTCAAAGATCAGAGAAGCTAACAATGAGCAAACTAGACAAAGGAAGAAAATGAAGGAGTCGAAGGGAGAGAGTGGGGTCGTAGCCAGAAGTCAAAGACAGAGTAGATCAGAACGCTGAGAAATGCCACAAAGACTGTGAGTATGTGTGTGTGGTTTATAAACAGGCGTCTCAGCCGAAAGCAATTAGAATTCTAGAGACCTAGACCAGGAGTGCTGGTGGACTGTGGGCATGTGGGTGTGATGTCATCGAGACATGCACTCTGGGAAGTGGAGTCCGGAGGGTTAGCTGATCAAGGAGACCCGTGGACGTGACACAGCCATGTTTCTCAACATTTGTTTTTGGCTTTAAACGAGGTGAAAATTATCTAAAGCCTTGAAGCAAGTGCACTAAAGTCAGTCATTTGAAAAACTAATCTCTCGAGGGTGAAGTTTCTTATTCTAATTTCAGTTCCTGTAGTGTTTTCAACAAGAATGTTGGTGAAACCGAGTTAAACCACGAACGAAGACCCTGGAGTTTAATTGCAGCGTGTTTAATTGTCTTCTTGAATATGTGGTGAAAAGGCATTCCAGCCTGATAATTCAGCGTGGATAGCATCCGTTTACGTTTCCATGCTGTTTCTTCCGCAAGGATCTTTGTTTACTAGCGAAAACCGGAAGTACATGTCCGGAAACCGGAAGTACATTTCAGCGAAAATATTTTTAAATAAAAACTTAAATAAATAAGAAATTGTTCACCCAACCAACTTGTAATTACTTTTAACAACGTATAAACATTTGTTTAGCATTATTTATTTAAACCCATAAACTTATTTATTTAGACAAAATGCCTAAAGGGCAACACAGTTCCACTTTAAATAGTGCAGCAGTTTAGACATTTGATCCTTATAATTACTCAGTATTAAAAATCACTGTACATAAATAAATAGAAGTGCTTCACAGCAAGCTATGATCCCCAGGTTCTCGTTACTTTACCAACCACACAGTCACATCTACACATAAACATCACACAAACTTAAGTGAGGATTACTGGTTTCTCTCTATTATATAATCATATCCAAATTTAAATGCTATATCCTTAAAAGATTATAATTTTTAACAGTTCTTAATCTCTCAGTCTTTAATAGCTCTCCAGTTGGGCAGCAATGCTGACCCAGCCACGTCTATTCTAAGTCAGATTCCAGTCAGGTGTTTATTACTAACAGTGTGAAGGTGGTAAACTTTGCTGTGTAAGCTTTGACTGTAATGACGTGTGAGGTTTATATGGATTATCAGAGAAGTATTTTAACACTGATTCAGATTCTCACTGCTGTATATGTGTAGAATAGTGTAATGTCTCTGTGACCCAGTGGAAAGAGTTTAAACTCTGAACCCCATCAGAACAGCTTGATCTAAAGAGAGTAAAGGGGTAGTAGAGGATGAATAAGATACGTGGGAGTTTACAAAAACATTCTTCACCACAAATCACGCTCAAACACATGCAGACAGTGTGCAGTGTGAGGTAATACAATGTTCTACACACCATAGTAGCAACGCAAAATACACAGCCCAACTGCACTGAAGGAAACTAAGAGGAAGGAAAGAGGATTCAGATGAAGGTTGAGACCAGGAGAACTGAAAGAATGAATTAATGGTTTTAGCCATTCTAAATGATCAGCACTGCTTCAGAAGGGCCTACATATGTACAACTGTAGCTGTAGGGTAACCTTAAATATCTGTCTCTACCAAACACAAGCTAACGTTAAGGCAGGATACTCCTGCAGTTAACACATAATAAATTAATGTTCTTAACAGTAAACAAAGTCTCAGCTGATTGGTTTATTTAGAGATCCAGGCCCCTCCCACAGTTCCTTATTAAATCCTCCTCCACTCTCTCCTCTCTTCACCCTCCACTCTGTTCATCACTCTGCTGATCACACAGACAACATGCTGCTGACCCTCTGTGCTCTCCTCCCTGCTCTAACATGTAAGATCTCTCTTCCTGCTGTTCTCTCTACATTGATGAGATCTGTTTGATTATGACTGTGTTTAAAATGATGTTGATGTTCATGAACTCCAATGTTGCTTTATGTTTTAGGGGTCAGTTCACAGAGAGTTCTGACACAGACCCCTTCAGTACTAACAGACCAGAGCAAAACTGTCACCATGGACTGTAACATCGCAAAGAATGAAGGCAATAGTGTCCACTGGTATAAACAGATTCCACAGTCAGCTCCTCAGTTTGTGCTGGGACAAAGCTCTGGTGGCTCTACTGCTCAGTATGGAGATAATTTTCCATCTTCACGCTTCACATCTAAAGCCTCTTCAAGCATCGACTACCAGTTAATAATCAGTAATGTGGAGGCTGGAGACTCTGCAGTGTATTACTGTGCTACATGGGATGACTCTACTAGCTCGCGTGTATCACAGTGATGGAGATCATGACAAAAACCTTCTCATTCAGCACATTTCTCTCCTGGAGCAGGAAAGCTGAGTTAACAGCTGCAGTTCTCTTCAGCAGGACGTGTGAAGAAATCCCAGGATAACAGAGATGTGGAATTCCCAGAGACTGGAATGGGATGTGTAAGGACTCAGTGCTGATCATAGACAGTAGAAGAGAGAGCTGAGTCTAGAGGAGGTTTCAGTTCCGCTACTTTCACTTCTGAAACTGAGGAGGTTTTTGTACGGGTGAGGATATGAAATGAACCACTGTGGTATTCGGCCAAGGAACAAAGCTGATCGTCTCTGGTAAGAAAGCTTTCTCTTCATCTACATTAGACTTCTTTAATGTTTGAAACTCTTTCAGAAAGAAACAATTCTATCATAACACTGAATAAGGAGTTTAGTTTGACTTGGTTTTATTTTTTGTCAGTAACAAATGATACACTAGTAATGTTAGTAGCAGTCATACAAATACAACCTGCTCAGTTATTAATGAATGTAGTTCTATCAGCACATATTTGTTTTTCTTTGATCTGTTTTTTCATGCTTGAACAAAATGCAGTTATGAAAATCTAACATTACTTGCTGTTTGAAAAGTCTGTCTTACACCAGCCATGACTTAAACCACTTCATGCTCTACATCTATGTAACTGAGTAATCTAAACTCTCAGAGGAATTTCATAACACTACTGAAATGTTTAATTTAATAGATTTATGATACAATGTTGTTTAGAAAGACTGTGTTAATCTTCCTTTATGTCTCTCACTGTAACTGTAAGTTAATCCGGAACATTAAATATACAGTCACTGAGAGGAAGTTGTGTTTATTTAGATTCTATAGCTGTAAAGTTCCACTCGCTCCAGATTTATTACATACAATCATTTTAAAGATTTGAACTAAAATATTCTATTATAAAACCATAAAATTATACTTTCATTATTAGTAATCTAAACACAACTGAACATTTCTTTAATCTCTCTCGTGTTTTATTATCAGTATTTTATTCAATTATTTATTTTCTGTTTCTCTAATCAGACTCTGCTGCCCCGCCTCTTGTTCTGACCATCTTCCCTCCATCCAGTGAAGAGCTGAAGTCTAACAAAGCCACTCTAGTGTGTTTGGCCAATGACGTGTCCAGTGGTATTGCTGATGTCAGTTGGCTGGTGGGCGGAAAGTCGGTCAGCAGTGGAGTGACCACTGGCTCTGCAGAGCAGCAGCCCAATAAGAAATTCCGACTGAGCAGCTATTTGACCATTGAGAAATCAGAGTGGGAGAAAGATACAGCCATAGCATGTGAAGTGTCTGCTGCCTCAAAAGCCACAACTAAAGCCATTAAGAAGTCTGAATGCAGCGACTGAACCTGATCAGACCTCCTACATCTTCATTCTGTTCATGCACAGTAACAGTTACTGCTTGCAGTGCTTAATAGAAACAGTAGTTTAATGTGTAGTGAAATGCTGATCTCATTAACCACACCTGGATCTTCTCCTGCGTATGTAGTCATGTGTCTTTTATGGTGTAGAACAAAGTTGTTTGGTGGAGTTTAATAAAATGCATCACTATAAAAATGTTTGTTGTTGATTTTTCATGCTGATGGAGAGAACAGTAGAATGTTCTAGACATGAAATCAGAGAGACTCCAGCAGAGAAGCAGCATAATGAAAGACATTCAGTAGTAAAGAATAAGAGTGAGAACGACTAAAAGAGGGAAACAGGTTTATACAGCATTCTACAATGATCAGATTTTATACTGGCTGTATAGTGAACAGAGCTTTGGAAACTCAGTTATAAGGAGATGCTGTGGTATCCATGGTTACTGATAACACCACTGAACATGTAACAAGATGATATGAAGCATATCAGAGTCAGTGACCACTGTCCAGATAAGTGCAGTAAGGAGAGGGAATTAAACTGGAATTCTCCTGGAAGAGATTCCGATCTTGAGGCTGAAACTAAACTGAAGAAGAGCTAAAAGACTGAAGTTCAGATCCACCACTGTGGAAGCTTTACTGAAGGTGTACTGGCACTGACACAACAGATACACACAGTACAATATGAGAGAGAAGTGAAGGAGCTCATAGAGATGTGTATGAGTGGAGATTCCTCAAAGGACATGCTTCCAATGGAAATCTGCAGACAGCAGGAAGAGATAAAGGTGGAGAATGACTTGTACAGTGGAGAATGATGATGAACAGATGATGAGGGTGATCAGTGGAAGATGTTTCAGACTAAATGACAGTGAGAGTGTGATGTTGATCATCAGTGTTAATGCCACTGTAAATGTATGTGGTTGGTTTAAACATATCAGAGCTGCTGATGGATGTGCAGGTAGTTGTAATGAAGGAGTGGATGAATAAGGCCTCGTATGGAGGGTGTAGTAAAGCTGATGGGGTGCAGGGTTTGGTAATGTTGTGAAGAGTGTCATCTGTCAGCAGAAGCGTGAACTGCAGTCTACTGTTCAGCAGGAGAGAGGATCACTCAGTAGAGAGAGAAGAGCAGTGTTTGATGTGGTACAGTAACATTTTGGAGGGAGTATTTTAAAGTGATGATACTTTTAATTACACTCTAATATATTTAACAGATAACCACTTTATCTGATTTCTCCTCCTGATGTTTTATCTTCTAGACAGACTCTGTAGAGGATTTGTGTTCAGCTGAATGTGAGAGGAGAGACTGTAGGAGGCAGTGAAGGATCAGAGAGAGCTGCACTGACGTGGAGATTTCCCCAAGAGACCATTCAGTCCAGTAATCAGGGTGAACCTCCTCTCTCACTCAGGATACACCTGCTGCAGCGTCTCTGTATGTGTAGCTCTGTGTAAATGAGGAAGTGTCTCTGTTTCATATCAGAGTAATAGAGGAACAAATGCAGCATATTAATGTATTAGAAAATTGGGCAAATGCTCAGTGTGCTATCAATATTAGTGTGGACAGAAAATTACTCACTTGAAATTAGTCACTCTGTGTTTCTTAGTAGACTTGAATTGTTTACTAGAAATATGTAAATTAATTTTCTGTTTGATTAATACCACTGACATTATCCCATCATCCAACTAAGAACCATTAACTACTCCA
>JAMWET010006768.1:0-64850 GCA_024036415.1 Prochilodus magdalenae
AGAAGAAAAAGAAAAAGGGGAAAGGGAAGGAGAGGAAAGAGAAAAAGAAAGAAGAAAGATGGAAGAGGAGGAGAAGAAGAGGGAGGAGAAAGGTGAAGAAAGGAGGGGGAAGGAGAAAACGAGGGGAAGGGAGAGGGGAGAGAAGAAAAGAGAAGGAAAAGGAAGGGAGCCATGAGGGAAAAGAAAAAAAGGAAATGGAGGGGAAAAATAGGGAAGAGAGAGAGGGAGGAGAGGTCAGACCAGATTAGTGGACAGGCTATTATGCACAAACATGAATGTGTTCAACTTCGAGACAAAGGCGGACTAACGTTTGGATAGTGGCTAATCTGATTCAATGGAGGCAGGAAGACGAATAGGTTTTAATATAATTTGAAATTGGGACATGTGACATGTAGAGTGAGTGTGTTTTAGTTAGTTGTATTAGTATTATTTATTTTATTTTATCTGGTGGAGATGCAGAGTAAACTCGTGACTCAATATAATATTCTGCTGTTTGATTTTGCACAGATATCGTAATAAGTCTGTTTTGTGGACAACTGTGTATACAGTATCTAATGTTAAGACATTTTTATGATTTCATTTGAGTATTGTTTCACATAGTCAGTAAACAAGTGAACTTTACTGTACTGCATTTGGATTAAACTGCAGTTTGTTTATGTCTAAGGAGATTTGAATACATTTTATCTTACAGTGACATCACATCATCTCTCAGTGAGGATTGTGCCTAGCAGGTCAGATATTCTGGAGATTCAGAGAGGATCCACTCCTGACAGAGAGGAGTGTGAGATTAAAGCTACTGCTCCAGTGTGTGAAACAGGGAAGGAGTATACGGAGACCACTCTAGTGGTATTAAGCTCCAATAGTGTAGCAACAAACCTTGTATAGCTTGTGTGAGTTAGCTGAAACATGGAATTGTGCTCAGTTGTCTCTTGTCCTCCAGGCCCTCATGCTGTCCTTGTGCGGTCATAACGTGTGCAGAGTTTTAAAGAAACTCTAGAAGATGTATTAAAGGATATCGAAACTTCTTACTGTCAGTCTGGGATTCACATCTTAATAGCGCTGTTCACGTTTTAATGTAGACCCTGGGTCGGGGACCCCGCATAATAGCAGGCAGATTGAGAGTGCGAGAAGGAGCTCACCTTGGCTGGTGGAGAAAATGTGGAACAGGTATCATGTTCTCAACAATAAGGAACAGGAGTGGATGATACTCAGTCACAACGAGACTGCTTGAAGAAGATAGAGTAGATGGTGTCAGCAACCGTTGGACCCGTATTATGTGAAATGGACAGAAAGATTCTACAGATTGGAGTAGCAAAAGAGAGCAAAGGAGCGAGAGAGTAATGAAGGATGGATGAAGGTGTATAAGATGAAACAGAGCTCGGACATATGCAACAGGAATGGGCTAAGTGTTTTTTCCTAGCATAGATTTATGCAGATTTTTATTAACATTTTCGTCCCTAAATGATCCCCTCGCCAGTAAATACAGTGAACATACTATTTCTATAGCATAAATTAATTCATTGGGTAAAGTGCACCAGCCGAAGTTAAATTATTTAATTTAAATTAGTTAACCTGTTCTTACAGAATAGTAAAAAACCGCCCAGGCAAGGTCAGTAAAGGCAAGTGGCAAGTGCAGTGGCTTTTATTGTCGGATTAACATGCTCTTACAAATAACAGGTTAAGCCTTAAATTAACGTTTTTTTCCAGACACGGCCCACATGGGAACAAAACGTAGAATCAAAATAAACCAATACTGTACAGGACAGACTTGCGAGGAAAGAGTGCAACGTGCGAATACAATAAATACAATAAATAAAAGACTCATGTTCATGAGGCAGAGAGGTAGTAGGATGTAACGGTGCACTGCAGGTGTGAGAAGTTGCTTATTCAAGTCACATCATCAAATTACACATTATAGCCTAGATACAAATATAAGGACACGTGTGGTGTTCTATCTGTACGTGTGTGTGTTGTGTATACCGATGTAGCTTGCTGCTTTAAAAAACAAAACATACACGGCACACACCAAACAACAAGAATATCCGTTGGATCTACACAATAAAAATAGAGGATATCTGAGGACCAATGTGGGATAGAGATTTCTTACTGTCATCCTCCGATTCCACAAGACAACTGATGCATGACTCCTGCTGCCCAGAAGTGAACGAGCAACCCATGGTCTCCAATAGTCCACTTTCCCTTTATTACCCTGTTTTACCAATGCCTGAGATTTACTTTAGCTAATGCTGTGACAGTTTGTCAACAAGTAATTAAAATGAAGACAAATCCTGTTTGCTACACTAAATGTACACAGTTTAGTTCTTGCTATACCCGTGATTGTCTACCTCTGTGCTTGTAGTTCTGTTTATAGTATGTTATTCATCCACTCTAACCTTTCTTTTATCACCAAACTACACAAGTGAGTGACAATGACCAAACTTAATATTCTCATTATAAGGTGTCTGCACTAGCTGTGAACAGCAGATTGTGTTGTGATGCAATACAGTGCATAGGTTTTGATGGACATCAAACTTTTCTAATTTGATGGACGTCAAACCTTTCTAATTTGAAGTGTAGCCATTCTGATTCAAACAGAAGAGGATAAACTCACAGGTTTCTACAACCTGTTCAGTAATGAATCTTCGAAGTCCTGACAGTTAGAGATGCTGTTTTGCTTGTGCCTCTGACTAATCAGGATATATAGCTTATTAGATTCAGCAGATACAACCTAACTGACCAAAAAATAGAGAGCTACAATGCTATTTACTAGAGGTGCAGCTAATGACTATTTTAGTAATCAAGTATTCTACTAATAATTCCTTCGATTAATCGAGTAATAGGATAAAACATTTTTGCTTTGTTAAAGAGCAATTATAAGTTCTCATAAGAAAACAAGACTAGTTTCACTTAATAATGAACAACCAATTGGTTTCCTTTTTTAGATAACAGTTTTGTTACATTGTGCATAGCAACAAATAAAATGTAATAATATTTCTAGAAATATTTCCAATAAAAACAATTTCCATATTTCCATAAAACCCCAATAGAAATAAATAAAACACTAATAAAAATAAAAAACACAAAAACATATAAATACATTTTAATATTTAAATAAATTAAATTACAGCATCCTCCACCATGCTCATGTTTAAAATGCTATTTGTTAGCTCAACTGCTTACTCAGGTCTACATTATGGTGCTTTCTAGGTAAATTTGTCCATCCGAGACTGTGGTGATTTACTAAAAGAATAAGACAAATAATAATTACTTAATTGACATTACTAAGGTTAAATGACATAATACAGTAGGATCATGGCATTGCTTTTATTAACCCTAAACTTACACCAGCTGACTAGGAATGAAAAAAAAAAGTTGTTCTTGAGGAAATATTTACAATGTATTGAATTAATTATCATATTAATTTTAAACTGTTCTATATATGTTTGAAATTAGGCATGGCACTTGAGAACTTCAAGCCCTGACCCGAACATTGAACGTATTCAAACATCCAAAGTCAGAAAGAGGTCTCGCCCACTTTCCAATGGCATGCACAGTCCGAAACAGTATTTTAGGCCAATGCACATGTTAATAAGTTGGGCTGACGTTTGAAATAAGTGCTGACGTGTGACACACACCACCCTGTATCGGCGTTGGCAAAGGCAAAGAAAAACGTGATGAAACCAAACAAACAACAACAGCAAGGACGTGTCCAGGCCTTAACACAGAAGCTCCCCCAAAAGGCTGTAGACTACCCACCACTGTGGTGGATAACCTCTGAGATTTACTCGCCAAACAGAAAGTCAGGTGTTAATTTCAGACCTGGCTAACTTTATCATGATTTTATTTTTCATCTTCTTAACTCCACAGCACTGCCTTTTTACAGATTAAATAAACATTGTATAAAATCCAGGTAACCTTAAGGGTATACTTGTCACCATCGTAATAAACTAACCCCAGATTCGACAGTAGCCATAATAACCAAAACCTAGCCCTCCACAGGGCTGACGTTATGTTAGTAAGGTACATTAACGTCCATTCTCCCTCCGCTCCATTCTGGGTGTCTTTGGAGGAGATGCTGCAACATCAAAGATGTGCTATTATGGTATGGCAGGGCCATGTTGCAATGAATACACGTCACAGTGTTCTTCTTGCTGTTGAGTATTAAAAGCTCCCACACTTTCTAAATTTTCTGACGTTTTTGTTGTATTTTTGTATTCTTTTATTGCTTTCCGTCACAACAGCCATTTACTTGCTCTTCAACCAAACAGGTCTGAATCCACCTTCTTCCTTTGCGTGTTGTGACAAAAAGTAGTCTGTGTGAAGTACCGTGCTTTATGCTTTTCAATTAAAAACGATTCCTGGCGGGCTGAGAAAATTCCTCAATCATTTTTTGTAATCAAGGTCCTGGAATTACTCAAGTAATAGTTTCACACCTACTGTTTAACACTAATGTTATGATATTTAGTCAACTGATAACTGATAACAATAACTGTGGCCAATAGGTTGAGTCCCTTTGAGATAACAATATCCTGTGTGTAACTGTGACCGTGTGTGCTCCTGGTCACATGTTGAGAGTCCAAAATATATGGCACAGAGGACTTTGGCAAAACTATTCTTGGGATTGTCAATATATTTGTTAAAATCACCAGCACTAGCACTAACTAAAACCCATTAAAATAGAGAGGTGGGGGGCTGGAAGTGGAGATGAGGCAGTAGACAACAGTGGAGGGGAAGCTGGGCTGCTTTATGTGCTGTATAAAAAAATCCAAAATGAATGGAAAATAGAAGAGCTAAGCAGAGAGTCTAAACATCAGGAAAGCAGGGAAATAAACAAGGAAAATAAAGTATTGTAAATAAACTCTAGTACAATATGTACAGGTTATACATAATATGCAAATATATTCTGGGATATCTACATTTCTGAGTATTGTTTTAGCTCTCATTAAATAAGAGCACTCTGCTGTAATTTGTGTCAAACAGCAGTTTTGATATATACAGATGTACAATACATTTTTTATCACTTTTCCTCACAGGTGACTCCCACCATCTTCCAGAGCTGAGGATTGTTCTGCTGGGGAACAAATATGCTGGGAAGAGTTCAGCAGGAAACACCATCCTGAACAAAGAGGAGTTTGAGTTCAAGGAAACTTGTCAGTGTGTGAAGAGACAGGGAGAAGTAGCAGGGAGACACATCACTGTGGTTGAAGCTCCAGGATGGTGGAAGAATATACCTGTAGAGGAGAACACTGAGTTACTGAAACAGGAGATTATGCTCAGTGTGTCTCTGTGTTCTCCAGGACCTCATGCTCTACTATTGATCTTAAGTGTGGACAGTGTGTTCAAAGAGAACTATAGAAGTGTATTAGAAGGATATCTGAAACTTTTCACTGATACAGTCTGGAGTCACACTATAGTGCTGTTCACCTTTGGAGACTGTCTGGGAGACACACCCATAGAGCAGCACATTGAGAGTGAAGGGAAGGAGCTCAAGTGGCTGGTGGAGAAATGTGGGAACAGGTATCATGTTCTCAACAATAAGAACAGGAGTGATGACACTCAGGTCACAGAGCTGCTGGAGAAGATAGAGGAGATGGTGGCAGCAAACAGTGGGCACTGTTTTGAAATGGACAGAAAGATTCTACAGGAGGTGGAGGAGAAGAGGAGAGCAGAGAAAGGGAGAGTAAAAGAGAGGATGATGAAGGACGAGAAATTGTTGGAGCACGTTGGATCTTTGATCAGTGAGTGTTTATTACTACAATAAGGACATAATGATCTAGTTTCTCTTTGTGCCTAAATGACCATATAAATTTCAAACTTTATTGATTTCTCTAACTAATGTCACATTATTGTTTCATGAGGATATTTTTAATACATTACAGATTATACCACAAACACAGTATATAAAAGTATGAGCATGGTATGAGTATTTAGCATATAATGGACAGCATTACCAAATAATAAGTTATAAAATTTGAAACTTAATAATAAAACAAAATTTAGTAATAAGTACTGAACCTTAATATTAATACACAAGTAATGAACCCCACCAAATATTTTATTAAAGTAAACTGTTAGAATGATAACTGAATGACAGTAAGCATTAATGTGAACAACTAATAAACTTCAATAAACAAAATAATGAATAAGTAAATAATTAGGCTTGGCATTACTAGTTGAATTGTAAGTCCAGGGTTTAAAGGGGTAAAATCAGTATGCAGCAAGTTAATGTTTTTTGAGGCTTCATGCTTATTCTATGTAGTCTTATTTACGTCCCTTTTATTAGTAAATCCTTTTATTGCATCACACTTTCTCAGGAGATTCGCAGTAAGTGCTGACAGTTTATGATTTGACAAAACTATAGTTTATTTGCTAATACCAGTGGTCACCAAAGTCTAACTTTGATGCTGCAGACCAGAGTGGGCTGTGATGATCTAGTGATAAACACAGGGATAATCACAGGTTTTATACACATGCAAATCTAAGAAATACCTTGTGGCTACATGTAAAATCTAGATCCATATCATTTAGATGTTTCATTTAGAAGTTAATGCAGACCCACAAGTCCGCTTAGAAAGATGAAGACGTGAAATTGAGTTCAGTTCACAAGTTTAATAAAACTAATACATTTAGCACTTTACATCATTTAAATTTTTTTAAAAGAATATCCAAACTTCTCAGGGCATTGTCCTCCCTATACTAACAAAACAAAATACAAAGAAACCAAAAAAAAGGAAAAAATAAGAGCAGTTAGGTATGTTGGCTGTGTTGATTCGAGCACAGGACCAATTCTTGATAAAAGAAATAACAACCTCTCCTGCACATGTGGTTCTACACACCTGAGACTGTACACCCAAAAACTCCACTCACATGCGCACACAGGTTACTAAACCTCCTTAAGTGACTTCCACACTGCAAGATGCAACCAAAAGGGTGAAAAAGACCAAAACAGCAAAGGGTGACCAGCCAACTGGACACCACAGGTGCCGGGAGATTCTCAAGAAGTAAAAAAAACAACATTAATACCAGTCAGAGTATATACTACCAATCCTGCACTCAACCACAGCCAATAGACCACTTAAACGATAAACAAAAGAAAACTCAACCCAAGCAAAAAAACAAAAAAAACATAACCCAAACACTTGGCTCAATAATCCCAAAATGATATCATCAATTTACAAAACTAAACAAATACAATATAAACTAATATAAACCATCAAAATAATAAGTTAACAGAATTTAAATGAACAATGCATAACCCAAACTAAATAAAGAAGATAAAGCACAGGGAATGTGCCCCAATCAGACAAATACAGGCCAAAACAAAACAGCAGTGGCGTCGTCAATGGAGGGCTCTTTGCACTTCACACGTGGGATGCCACCTAGGCTGACCAATGGCGATGCTCCTATGAAGAACCTCTTAATAGAATTCCCAGTGACGAGACAGAACAAGCTCTATAATCGCATCGTTGGTCTGGAGTGGACGACAGTGCTCTGCACCCAAACCTCAAGAGGCAGATTTCTAACCCCACCCAATCTCAGGCAAACCAGCATACACAGATCTCAAAGCCTGTGCTGCCCGTAATACCGCAAGCAGCAGCTCCAAACTCAGCGTCTTAGCTATTAACTTGTGCTAATCGCTGATGGTGTAGCCAAACCAGAGTTGGGGGGAAAGAGAGAAAAGGAGGCCTATAGTCAGCAGCTGCTTTGAGGCTAAATGTGCCCCAACAATGAGGTTGTGCAGTATAAGCAAATGTCAATATAAAACTGACTCAAACACAGAGCTTGCTGCTGTGGCTACACACTCTAGAGGTAATTACTAACACCTAGGGAGCGGGACAAGGGGTTGTTCTATGTGCACATAGAACCATAAAGAGTTATGTAGTTCCACTGATTTACTTGCATAGACTAAATGAACTAAATATACTGTATATACTGAATTTGGTTAATATTTTCAACTCATAATTTCTTTACTACTGTTTAAGAGTATTTCTGAGTAAACAAAAGTTATTTGCAAGGGAGTAATTGTATAATCAGTTATACTGTAGTCATTGACATTTAGTCCCACATTGGTTTTGCATTTGGACTCTATTCTTTTATGTTCGTGACAATATCTGCTTTGTAATTGACCACTTCTGTAATTTAAGATTTAAAATTTATTTTTAAACTACGAGTGAATAAAACAAATAAAGTGGTTATCTCACATATTGCAGTTAAGAACAAACATTATAAAATAATTGATTAATATAAATAAAATGTATTAAGAATTTATTAAGTTTGCAGACAAACATAAAAGAAGCGGACCAATAATTGCTTTGTAGACAAAATAAGATCATAAATTATTCATCTTTGTGCTTAAAATGAAAGGAAACCTGCCATTTTATAAGGTTCGGAGATAACATTAATACAGAATGATAAACAGAAACCAATGAGGGCACTTTTGTTTTTATAAAATATCACCCCAGTCTAAAAAAAGGTAAAAAGGTAGTTTCATTTTTCCAAGTTTATGAAGGCAAAGCAAAAGCACATAATATTATCATTACAATACTACAACTTTAGACTATTTTTTGTGTGTTTTTTATGTAATTTAAAATGCAAATATGATCTTTCTTTTATTAGGGTTATTGATATTTTGTATCTGTTTTGTTAGTTTGTAGAATATGGCATGACTAAAGTAGGGGTAATCTTAAAACAAATCATCTTTGAATTTTTGAGGTCATGTTCACTTTAGTAATAATTAAATGTAAATGTAGCTGTTTCTTTATCACTCACAGTTGCTGAAGCTGAAATTGTAGGCACATGGTCTCTGGCAAGTTCTGGTTATGTTTCAATGTCAGGATCTGGCAGCAGTTTATCACATCAATTTCTAATAAATGATCCTAAACCTGTGCGACATTCAATGCACACAGTGTATGAAAAAGTATCTTCATGGCAGTCTTCCCTACATCACAAAACAAGGTGAGTGTAACGACTGTAATAAATGCAGTGATCTTAATAAATAATAATAAATAAAAATAAATAAATTGTACCAATGCTTTTTTTGGAAATCAGTTCATTTAACTTCATGACATTTTAAAATACCTTCAAATTCTTAAGACTGTCAGTTTGCCCTGAATGCTGTGTTTGTTTAAACTTACATTGGCATTGTGGTGATGTGTTAGTGTGTGTTGTGCTCATATGAGTAGATTAGACACAGCACTGTCCACTGTGTTCACTCTATTAGACATTCCTACCTTGCTGGTCCACCTTGTAGATGTACAGTCAGACACATACAAAGTATGTAAAGAATCAGATGGACTACAGGCTGTAATTGTAGAACTGAAAGTTGCACCAATGTGGTAAGTGGAGCTGATACAGTAAATAAAGAGTGTAGATACATTGAGGTAGTTTTAAAATTAATGTTGTTGGTGTATCACTGTAGATTGTGTGGCTGACCATAGTAGTGTTATCTGCACACTCCAGCATTATCATAGCTGCTTCTTTGAAAAGGGTGGTCTGTGTATAAAGAGACGGAGGAGAATAGGTGAGAGCACTTAATCTTCTGTCTAGATGTCTAATGTCTGAGGCAGCAAAACCTCTCTTGAATTGAAATGACTGATGCAAACACAGAATTTGCTTTCATTTGAGTGCAGACTTTCTCCAATGCCTAATATCTCTATGACCTGAAAAAGGTATGCTCTGTCTGTCTGCTTTCCTGGACTGTACAGCCATACAAGTTTGACCAGAGCCAGAATCCAGTTTATACACAGAAGACTAGCTCTGCTTAAACAGCACTCATTGTAGTGAGAGTGGTTTGGTCATTTAGAGTAAATGGAAGTAACATATAATATTATCTTGTGGATTTCTCACATTTTGAAGCAGCTAACTCTTCACAAATGCCTGAGCTAAAATTTATATAAGATGTACAGAAAACAAGGAAAGCAAATATGTATATAAGGATGCATATGACTAGGAAACCCCAAGACATAATGCAACAGCATACAAACATGCCTTTCCTCGTGGAAATATCTTGTTTGAGCAAATTACTTTTCATTCCAATTTGTATCTGTGCTGTGTTTTTGAGATGGTAGGTAGCGAGATAAAAGAGCTTCTAATGATTAATTAGCTTTCTCTCGATTGACACACAGTCTGAAGTGCTTTGTTGGCAGTGGGGATTGTTGCTGATATATGTGAAGTAGAGAACTCGGGCGCATGCATTGTTGTCTTTTTTATTTGATGACCATCATCGAGACATTGCACGATTAAACTTGGCTTATTTATTTAAATGACATTGGGTGTCCATATGTCAGTGGTAAAGATAGAGTCTTTGATATTAGCTGTGTGCATGTGTGAATTGATAACTTTATAGACCCGGCAGGACAGCATATGAAAAAAAAAAAAAAAACAACCTGGGAGAGCATAATAGGGTTCCTTTGGCAGAATCCCTGGTTGGGGCTCATCATGAGCCATAAAAACATAATTTTGCCTGTTTGTATGCCAACTGCCCCATGTTTTTATCAGTGGAATTACATAAGACCTATTGAAAACCCCTTCATTTTTACCTCATTGTATACATTTATTGAAACTGCAGTTCTGTTGTTCTCTGCTTACACTGTAAAAAACATGTACACAGCAGACAGTTTCACTCTGCAGCATAAGAGGTGGAATTTAGAATGAAAAGGCGTGCGGTTTTGGATTGTAACATTAGCTGAAATTCCAATGTCGGACCGATGATGATAACCGATAACTGGAAAATACTATATGTAATTCATCATTAGCTACCAACTGTCACTTTAAACACAACCAGTATTAAATATACTTGAATAACATTTCCTAATATCCAAATAAACTCACTACTAAAAGTGTAGTTGCACCCAGAATTAATCAGTTGACAAAAATGAAACTATATTAGGTTATCCTGTGCGGCTGACTGTGTGGAACTGGAGGAAACAGAAAAAAGGCTGATGGGTCATTTGACTGTGTAATATAAATATCATTCTAGATCTGAAAATACAGGAGCCTCAACAATGGGAAGTATGTCCATAAATGAACCAGATTTCTTCTCAGGTGAGCCAACACAAGATAAAATTCTTTTCATTCTATTTTAGTATGAAGTAATTTATTATTAATATTATGTATTAATATTAATATTAGTTTTAATAATTTGTAATCTGTAATCCATGTTGTCTCTTTTGTCAGTTCACAAGGTCACAAACTCTAATACGTGATAGTGTTATATGTGTGTTTCCATTATAGTACAGGTGGTACAAGAGATTCGGACTGTGTTACAGCCATTGCAAACTACTCTGCATAGTTTAGAATTGGTCTTAAATCTTAAGAAAACTAAGCTAAACAAAGCACCAGAATTGGGGAAGCAGCAACAAAACGCTAATACTGATTTAAAAGATTCTATGCTAGATGTTCTGAAACAGCTTATCTTGAAGGGTGGTATCGGTGGAACCATGTTTATTAATGGAGTCAAAGAACGCTTTAAGGAAGCATTAGTAGCAACAGTTGTGGAGGGGTTTCTCTGAAAGCAGCCAAGCCTAGAGGCAGACTTGGATCTATAAATTCAGAAGTCAAAGAGATCGCTCATTTCCAGGCTGCAGAATAATGAATCCCCACTGTGAACATTTGTCAATTTCTAGGAGTACAACATAAAAGAACTCGCGTTGAAAACAGTGTGGGCTAAAGAGGTAACTTACCAGGCAGATACATTACTTTCACCCAAAACTACCCAGTGGATATCCAAGAGAAAGGAACATAATAATTTCAAGATGTCGGGGACAAAAAACTTTGCCCGACACACGCAAAGCTAAACGTTTTATTAAACAGATTGACAGTTGAGCACAACAGCACAATAATTATTGGATTGTGAAATTATGATTTTAAAACTATTTTTGATCTTCTTGTTTCTGTGTTGGAGAACACTAATACATGATGGTGATTTCATGGGATACACAGGGATTTTGTATTGGATTACACTAAACAGGTAATGGAGAGGACTATGCCTAGCAAGTAGACTTTAGAGTGGGTAGTGTTGGGAAACATTTTCAACAAGAAAAGGAAAAGTCACAATCCCGATACATTATGTGGCAAGATATTAAAGGTATGTGGAGATCAACTGTGTGGATTTTTTTTTTGACAAATATTTCTAAAAACCTGGTAACACTAACACTTGGTTTAGGCCAATTGCCTTGTCCTCTCTAATTATCAAATTGTTTAAAAAGCTGGTCAAGAATTAAATGTTAGCATTGGTTGAGGAAAACTTAGCCATTACAGTTGGAATTAAGGATTGAAAGATGTGTGAAGGATGTGTCTGCACAACCTCGTATTGTACTTATTGAAGCATTTGGAGTTTCCTGGAATTCACGACCCACTATTATTCAATGATTTTCTCCAGTCTTTAATAGTAGTCAGCCTCACATTCTAGCAGAGAAACAAAGTTCTCTTTTTTTAAATTCTGGACTTAAATATGTTTGGCTGGATATCAGATCTTCACAAATCACAATGCAAAGATGAAGGATGATTTTTTTTAATGGCTGTATTGTTCTGCTGGTGCAAAGTAAAGTAGGAATAGGGACTATACATATTATTCAGTGCCACAAACACCTTAATCCAGGGTTAGGGCTAGGGTTTCATGTTTGCAAAAAAAATACATATTTTATAAATAACTTTTATATCAGATTGTACCATTAATAAATATAGTTGTATTATATATCTTAATTTAAATTTGAATATCAGTGTTAAATCTAAAGTTTTTACATTACCTACATGATTTAGACCTATTTATTGCATTATAAAACACTATATTCACAGCCAACTTGAGGAACCCCCAAAGACTGCTAAATAGTTTTTAATGCCATGGATCTGTCTTCTATGTAAAATAAATCCCTTGACAAATAACAAGACCTCAGAAAGTGATCTATACCCTACAAAAGGTCTAAAATGAAATTTTACTATTCATTTAAATGGTTTCTTAAGAAAGCAGATATTCCCCCTAATGGAAAGAGGCTTTCATCTTAGTTATTCCTAAAGAAGGAAAATAACTATGCAGTTTTTATGGATCAATAATAATTCTGAATGCGGATTATAAACAATTTGCAATTATTAGTCAACTGCAAACCTTAATTTCATATTTAATCAATCCAGATCAAACATGGTTCATCCAAGATTGGCAAACAGTATGACAACAGTATAAGAAGGACACTTTATGTGATTCAGCACATATAAATAACTAGATGAACACAACCTGATTTAGAGTAGACACAGACTTAGAATCAATATTTATGTTTAAAATATTAGTATTAAATTCTAATTATTTGGGTCTTCTGGTATAAAAGCTCTATTTATTTCTGCATATCTTTGTTTTTATACAGATGTGCTTTCTACTGACAGTATGGGTCCTTTTGATGTGCTGGTAAAAGACTCTAGCCCAGCATCTGCACAACACCTTTACACTGAACATGTAAGTACATTTGTACAAATTCCACACCCCAAGCAGTCAGATGCAACTATTCAACTGACAATATAAAAACTAAGAAAACATTGTATGTTAATGGTAAACATATAGTGCATGGTCTGAATCTTTTGGAGGCTTCTGCCTAAAAAATAAAAACTCTAAAAACTTTCTGATATCATTAAGATCAGTTTTGTTTTTGACATCCATCTTAATAGGAAGCTACACCTCTGACTGCAGTAAAGCCGCTGTATAAACACCAAATGAAACATGGGACGTTCCCGTCATTTTATAAACAAACCTTGCTTATGGTACAACAGCATTTTAACTAGAAACCTTTACATGATAAATAGTCCCTGTCCATTTAAATACTATCGATATACAGCAAAGCTAATTTCCACTGTCACCCGATTTAGAATGTTAATAAATTCATTTTACTACTGCTTATTGTAGCTTTTCACGGATATTTGACATTTGTAAGATTGTTACTTAAGTACTCATGACTATGCTTGGAGTTGAATATTTATAAAAAAAAAAGAATTTTCTAATATTATAGAAACTGCAACTTGGTTAACTAAAATTGTCTTACTTTGATATTTCTGTCTCCTTTCAGTCAATTTATAATTTATTTCACACTTCCACAGTTGTCAATGGCTTTGGAAGAATTTGTTCCTGAAGTGACTGAAAATAATTTTGAAGTTAAGAATAATAACTCGTACAGGTACCATGCTCATGGCATTCTTAATGGATTTTTGCCTTTAATCAAACAAGAACAGTACAGTCAGTTTGAGAAGGATGTATTTGACATGCTTTGTCTGACATTTCCTCTTCAGGTTTCTGTGCCCCCATGCCGGTCAGTTTCAGTGCAGACTGACCAATCTGATGTTTGAGATGGAGGGTAAAGGGGAGCTGCTGTACGAAATAGAATCCTGGGACACCCGAATGTTGGATGGTTTAGGACAGATGAAGCCTGCAGGACCTCTTTACAATATCAAGTGCTTTGCAGGTTCAATCAGTCATCTGCACTTCCCACACTGTGAGATACAATATGGTATGTTTAATTTTTTTAATCAAAAATTTATTGGATTGTAAAGTTATTTGTCTATGTATTTAATCACCCACCTTAAAAATTCTGGTTAATAATTATAATTTATTAATAATTTATTTTTTTATTACAATAAAAAAAACTGTAATCTTCTTTGGATTTGTTTAATTGTTGCAGAAGAAAATCAGGTTGAGTGGGCTGTGGCACATTTCACTGAAGATAATATAGAGATCATTAAGCCACTGTATGTGACAAACACACATGTAATTATTGCAATCCAAGGCCTTTCTGTTTTTGGCCTAATATCCAAGATATTATTTGGAAGCGCCATCAGGGCTCAAGTGCTTCTCTTCTACAAACTAATACCAGGCCGGCAAAATCTGAGAGAATTGCATATCCATTTGTTGCCAGGAAACGTGCCACTCACAGAGGTAATCCAGACTAGTTTAACATCTATACTCAACATTCTTGTACAAATGGGAATTGTTGTTTGTATGTATTGCATTAGAGACTTTCTTTAAACTTTTCATCTAGAAATCTCTTCAGTGTTATTTTAAAAAGATCGAGACTTCACCCTAAATTCACCCTAAATTCTAATTCTTTCTGCATGTGAAGGTGAAGAATCAGTATATGGATTTCACAAATATAAGAACAAGCTCCAAATGTCAGCTAACACCTGGAAAAAAGTACAGGCCATTCTGTGACCCTTATGTGCCCCAGCCAAAGGTAAATTAGAGCCTGCATCTTGATATTAACCAGTGTCATTAACAATACATCAAACTGTACAGAAGATTTTACAAGTTGATCCATTTTTACATGCTGAAATATTTAAACTGCTGTTTTATTTTCTAAGGTTGAGACTTTTGAACAAGAATATGATCAAAATTACCATCCTGCATTTGTGGTGCATGCTGAGGCTGAGAGAATCACAATAAGCCTTTTGGATGAAAACGACGTAGAAGTGTGGGAACCCCGTCAGCTCTTTCTTACAGGTAGGCTTATGTATTCAATGTGGGAGGTATAACAGTAATTCTGATTAATTACTAAGTTTGAGAGGAAGATTTGTAGATCTTTCTGCACAGATTGCCTGATAGAGGTGCTATAGAGCAAGCCTTTGCATTTTGTCAGATATCTCCTGAACCATTAGACAGACAAAATTCTTTCTTTGTCTTAATCCTTGAAGTCTGTAAAAACGCCTCACTTCATGATATTAAGTCTGCCCACAACTACTGTATTATAAAAGGCAAGTTGAACAAGTCTCAGGTTTTTCATGATACCCCAAATATATAGGTGTTGAAATGTTTTAAGTCTACGTAAAGAATCATACTGTATAAAAAATGTTTAAATTTGTCAACAATATGGCTGAAGCTGGATGGGTGGAGTTTATTTCACAACAATGCCTATAAATGTGGAAAGGTACGGTCAGTTCTCACCAAACTTGTTAAGCACATTTGAAAAGCCCTCCTAATTTGGTGTTAATTAGTCAATAGGGGGTGCTATATTTTTTTCTACTTTTTTTTTTTTTTTTTTATTTTTTTTTAAAGGCAAATTTCTTTTTTTTTTATTGTTCTACTTTTTCTCTGGAAAGGTACTGCTCACCAAACGTTAACTCTAACAGAGCTGCAAACTATTGCCATGCTACAAAATCTGCTTTGAGGTTCCCCCGCCCCCCCAAAATCTTCCCTAAAAAGAAATTCTTAGGAACAACTTAAAAAAAAAGCCAAATTTGACCACCATCAGTGAATAAATGTTCAACAGGGTTTTGACTGGCCTATTAAATTTGAGATCAATTGGTTTCTAGGTGGCACTGTTGTATAAAATTGAGCTTATGCCCAAATACTACTGATGTAAGTTTGATCAATCCAATTAATAAACTAGTTTCTCAAAATTTTGACTTGAGTCGGTCTTAGTGGGCCTCTACAGAGCAGAATTTTAAGTGCATATTTTTATTTATGCCCTTTTTGAACACTTCCTTTTTTGACCACTAGATGAAACTGCCTATGCATTTCTTATGAACCTTAGTGTCGGGTGCAATGAATCAGGTGAGCAGAGCAGAGCAGAGCCAAGACACCGAAGGGTCTATTGAACAAAGTATAGTCCTTGCACAACAACAAAACACGGTTCACCAATACCAAGGGAGAATACCGGGTCGTGAGAGAGAGAGAGCGAGACAAGCATGGGTCACAAACCAGGGAGGCAATAAATCAGGCAACCAAAACAAGAGGGGAGATCAGAAAAGACAGCAGATAGGGTCAGGATATAATAGGGAAGCAGCAAAGGCAAAAAGAGCAAAAAGGATGAGGTACAAGAGAGAAGTCAAAAACAAAGCAAGGTCAAAACCGAGTAATAAGAGAATTAAGAGATGCATATAGGGGTTGACCAATCTTCACAAATTGTGTTTGTGACCGCATTGCTTAAAAAGAGAGTCTCCAGCTGAACGTAATCAATAAACGAGAGAGTTAGATTGGGATCGACTGGCGGAGTGTGAGCATGTGTGTGTGATGTCATCGAGCGATGCATTCTGGGAACTGGAGTCTGGAGGGGTAGCAGGAGCAGGCAGACCCACAGATGTGACACTTAGCTAGTATTAGCTTATCTTGACTGAACTAGAAACAATCTAAAAGGTCTAAAATGACATATTTCATTAAAAATATTTGTTGCATAAAAAAATGGTTCCAACATGTAATAAGTGTGACCAGGCTGTACAAACTCCATTGCCTGCCTTTGAATCTGCGGGGATTACAGTTCGAATTTCATCTAGACTATGTGCTAGAAAGTCATGAGACTCTTGTTTTCAGTCACTTCCTTTTCTGGGTTTTCTGACAGTGGTTATAATCATGTCAAGGATCAAATTTGGGATAAATGTCTAAAACTTCTACTCAAAATGTGAAATAAGCACAGGAGACATCACTTGTGCTCTTGGCCTGTGCTATACATTTCATAAATTACCATGCAAGAGCTGATATTAAATGCATACAGCTGTTTTCATTTACAAATATTTAATCCATTTCAATTAAGCTGTACTTTTGTGCACTGTTTGCAGTGGGCATTGTCTAAGAAGACAAAAGACTTAAAGGAGAACATGTGGCAAAACAGAAACATAGGAACAATATTAATGAAAATTATAATATGTCTATGGATAATGCAATAATCCAAAGATAATAAAATAGTATCTACTAAGCAAAATTCTGAGATTGGACAGAATTATTTAGGTTATCAGTTATAATTAATTAACAACTGTTAGAAGTCTACCAGAGAAACAGTCAGAAATTAGAAATAAATCCATAAAAAACTATAATTACTGTTAGAAAAGCATCGCAGTGAAAAACTGAATTAGGTCCATGATAACCAGTAAAGCCTTTTGTGTAGGTACTGAGTAATTTTAATAATTAAACTAAACGCTTACAAAGAATCTAAAACATAATTCAGATTTATTACATTTGAAACACCTTATGTAGTTCCTTAAAAGCAATAACAATATCTAACTTCATTGTAATAGCCTGTTAACTACCAGCTTTTATAAAAGGGACAACAAATGCAGACACAGACAGGATACACAGCATGTTATAGTAGCCCTCTCTAACATGTAGACATGGAAATGGACAAGACAGCAGACAGGATATTGAGCAGGATCCAGACAGTGTGAACAAAAGACAAGACAGGATATGAATGATGCCTGGACTAACACCCACAGCAAAACTGTGACAGCTACAGTTATTGACATGAAGACGGAAATGTTGATGGGTATAGGGACTTATAAGACCAGCCAATACAGGTACGCCTCTGGCATGGTAGCTTGAGGTTGTATAATGAGGCCGAGTCAAGACCATTGCTCTCCATAACACTGGGCGAAGCTTTGAGGGAAGACAATGGTGGTCCAGTGAGACTTAGAGGCAATAGGGACTTAAGGCTGTCTTTCTAGTACATCTGTATGTTTTCAGGCACGATGTAGGATGTGACTTCTATTTATGCTGATATAGGTTGAAACCTGTTTCTTCTATAAAGCCATGCTAGTGCATTTCTTCTCTCTGCTACATGAGCATAAAATCTGCTGAGCTCCAACTTATCTTGGAGAGAGGCACAGTGATTTTTTTTTTCAACATTATCGCAGAAACAATGTTTGTTCTCACATAGTCTGATATATCTGATTGTTTTTACTGGTCAATTTTGACTTTTATTATGGATTGTTTTTCATCTATATTATGCATTTAGAAGATCCTAAATTAATTTCAATTACAATACGTATATAAAAATGCCGTTTTCTTACACTGGGCCAGCAATCTCCACTTCAGTAGCACTTATACCAGACATCCTTAGCAATATTCCTATCTATACAGTGAAATGTTTAAAGAGGGGTTTGCTCATTTCATTCTTGAGAAAAACTCTTAAGCGAGCATGGAGTCATGTTCAGAAGTGTGGAGCGGTGCTGTGTGTAAATGTATGGAGTGGAACAGAAATTCAAATAAGAAACTACATTCAGGCTCAAGATTAGTTAATCAAATTTAGTCAGACTCTGTAAAGTGTAAACACAGTATCGTCCATTTTAGTACTGGCGTAGCAGTAGTGGTCTACAGAGTTGCATTTGTTTTAGGCCTTCAATTCATTTTCAGCATGAATTTGATACAGTGGAACTGTTAGAATATGTAAATTGACTGCTCTACTGCTGTAACCTGATTTATAGTCTGATGTAATGAATCACATTGCTGGGCATTAGCGGTGTGTTTATGTTCTCTGTGTTAGGCTGGTCTGCATCATGTAACTTTTGGTCTGAAAAAACATGTACCAGATGGATGTTAGTATTTCCTTATCATTAATGAAGGCAATGTGTGATTAATCAGTGTTAAACAGTGCTGTTCCTGTTCTAGATCTTGGTGCAGAGGAAGCCACATACAAAATGGATTCAGCAGGTAAGATCTCATCACTTACAATAGCCTACATTATCTTTATAACAGATTCTACTATTTTATTAAGTAAAACCCAAAGTTAATGCAGTTCATGTAATTGCTGATTATGTAAATGATACTGCACAGAAGAATGACCTCCGCGCCCCCATGCTGACCCATTAGAAATTTAGAGCTGTTTTTATCTCCAAGGATGGTTGCTATACACCATAAAACGCACCACTTAATCAAGCTTGATTGGCTGAATTATCTATTGTACAGATGCTGTGTAATTTAAATGTGCCAACTTCTTAATTTCATTACAATTTTTTTATTTGAATTAAAGGTGCCAAGTTTGTGGATGAAAACGGGGACAAACTCATTCAGAAAGTTCTGTCAGTTATGGAAATTGCAGATTGTCTAAAAAGCAAGAACATGATAACTGCCGAAATGTGGAGCAACATTAAAAGTGAAAATACATCTCAGGAGCAAATGAGGATCTTGTACAGTGCTCTAGACTCAGGAGGAACAGCTGTAAAAGAAGAATTCTATCAAATCCTTAAAATGAAGCATCCTTACTTAGTGCATAGACTGGAGGCTGGGAAGGAAAATTGAAGAGATATTTAATTCGATTGGTAGTATTTTCTCAGGGATTATGGATACACTGCTTTACATAAAGCCTTCATTTCCTGTTAATATATTTTGTCATGAGTTTTGGTTTAGGTATAAAAAGAAAAGTTATATTTGACATTTTTCCATCTCTAATTCTGTATGGTCGCAGTTGTGTACATTTGGCTATACTGACGAAAGCCTGATTAAGAAATGTGGGTATTTTTTATTATTAATTGATTAATTGTTATACTTAATTAATAACTGTTAATATATATAATTTCATGTTTTTACACATTAATTTAAAATCTTTGCCTATGTTTTATGTAACAAGTAAACCATTAGCGTATTTGTTATTGAAACAAAAATCCTTCAAAAAATGCAAGTAAAATTCAAGCATAATGATGGTGTTGGTTTTTAGCTTTGCCTGACTATGACAAATTTGATTGCCAATGTAAAATGCCAAACTGCCAATTAACTTGGAGCCAGACCTTTTGAGAGATTTTGTAAATTCTAAATTTCACTGAGAACCATGTTTTTGTATGTTTGTACATTTATTGATATGGATAAAAATATTTTTAAAAATATTTTATTTAGAAAGGCCCTGCAAATTAAAGCTTTTTTCATAGACATTTACAATCCATCTGCGAGGCTGTAAGCAAGTTGGCATGAAATAAGTATAAAAATGTTGTAAGGAAAAAATGTGAAGAGGCTATTGGAGGGTAATGATGGTAATAAAGCCTGGTGAGTCGGCCTGCATTTTGTAATAAATTGAAAACTAAACATCCTAAAGGTTCACTACTACAGGCTCCTGTATAATAGCACATTGTTGTTTACCTCTAAAAGTACAAAACCGTGTTTTACACATACTTTAACTTGTATGAGTGAAGACCAACTAAAGTAGCCAACAGGCCTAATAAAAAAAGACTTCACAGCTGCTTCTAAGTTTAATACGTAGCCCCATTTTATTATAAAACAGTAAAGTAAATGTAGCCCGGTGGTAAATGCTATATTCTGTCCCATTTTTGTAGTAAAGCAAAGACGAAGGATATACCAGATAACTTGTCTTCTTTATTCTCAGCTTAACAAGCTCATAAATGCAGGCTGCATGCTGTGTAACTGTGTGTGTATCACGTGAATCGAGATCATATAAATTATGTACCTCACATCTCTTGTTTACACAAGCATAAAGTAAACAATCTATGGCATTTCCAATTATTTAAAAAAATCTAACAGTTTCACAAGATAAACAAAAGTGTGATCTCAACACCCAACATATTTTAAATACCAAACAGTGTATTATTTACCCTTATGTATTGTGTTACTGCCTTCACATGCTTTGAATGTCACTCTGAATTCTGAGTATTTACATTTGTTCTATAAGCCTTTGAGGTGTTTACAGGTCCTGCAAGATCTTCTGACTTCCATTTGTGTCCCTGTTTACTCATCACTTTCAGTTACAGGTGTCTTGTGTGTTGTCTTGTGTAAAACTGTGGTTTGCACTCGAGTTTGTTTCCTCTTCCTTCTCCTGTTCCTTTTCAGGTATTTGTAGCAAGTGTCTACGATTTCTCCTGTAGGTCACTCCCTCTTGTGTTTGGACCACATAGGACCTTGGAGCTACATTTTGTAGCCCTGAGCCTGTAAACCCCAATGTTTCCCATCATGCAACCTCGCTCTGTCATTTGGTTTTAGTTCCTTTAGTTCTTTTGACCCTCTGTCATAGTATCTTTTCTGTGCATGTTTCTCCTTTTGTTTGTTCATGAATATGTTCACTGTTGGTCTCATTGAAAATGGAGTGAAAATAGTCAAACTGCTGATAGATAGATATCTATCTATCTATCTATCTATCAGCAGTTTGACTATTTTCACTCCATTTTCAATGAGACCATGTCACATGATGAAACTCAAAAGTCGTAGCAAACTTATGGAACTCCTCGCAGCTGAAATGAGGTCCATTATCAGTCATCACTACATTAGGGATACCATGATGTGCAAAAAATGATTTGATGTGAGTTATCACCTGAGGTGCTGTGGTCTCCCTCAGCAGTGCCATCTCAGGGTAGTGGGAGTAGTAGTCTACTAAAAGGATATCGTTTTTTTTCCATCTAGCTCAAACAAATCTATGCCCACCTTGCTCCATGTTTTCTGTATTGTATGAAGTTGTTAATGCCCTCGAGGCACATGCTACAGGGTGCCACCTTGTGCCGTATTGCTGCAACAACATTGCACCTATCCCTGCTTTTGATGCATCTGCTGACATTTTGGTGTGTGGTGTCACCCAAAAGTTTGAATTTCTGTTCCACCTTAAATAGCCCTTAAATGTAACTGCTGTACATTTTAAGGTGGAACAGAAAGATTCTATCAAGAAGTCAGTGAATGAGAACCTGGCTACAGCCTTGGAAAAAGTGGAAAGCTGAGAGACGTTTTACAAGACAATATTGTACTTCTGAGGAATTGTTCTCTGGCGGATATGTGAGAAAAGCTTCTACAACTGAGCAAATGCTAAAGCTCAAAACAGAGTAGAGTAAGTGCGTTTTCGTTCATATTTTTTGCCTATCATCATTTTTTGCCATAGATCACAAATGAACTGACCTCTTTAAAACTGATTTTAGGCATCTGCTGACGTTTTTAACAGGTCACCACTGAACTGACTTTTTGAAATGGATTTTGGATGTCCATTGATGTTCAAGACATGTTCCTGATGAACTATCTATTTTTAAACACATCTTAGACGTCCATGGACATTGTTTACTGAGAGTATTTTAACTGTTTGTTTATTTATTTTGTATTAACGTTTTTTGTATTGGTTTATTTGTCCATCTTATATTACTTTGAGGCTCAAAAGGAACAGTGAATAACAGCAGATTTGTTAGAATTTCTGTGTCTGTTCTCATTTTATAGAAACAAATATAAATCAGTCCTTTGCTATAAATTTGGTATGAGTGGTAGTCACTAATGTATAATAAGTGTTCTGTCCTCGGAATATGTGCTGTATACACCTTGACAGACAGATAAACTCTCACCTAACATCAAAACTCTTTAGACAGTCAGCCCTTGTCCACAGGTTTACTGATGTCACAACGAAAGTTGAAACTAAAACATACAAAGGGGTATAATCAATACTATGCTTGCTTTTAGCGTGTTCTTACTGTTATTTTAAGTTCTGTGTTTTATAGGATAATATTTTATCATGAACATTTTCTAACAGTGAACATTTTTCTTCAGTGAACATGCAATGGCTAGCAGCAGCTTGCATGTTACAATCGTAATTTAATAGATATGTAACACAATACTTCACAGAAAGTAAAAGGTCCCAAAATAATGATCTAGCAATGTAGATACAAACTAAATACATAAATAAATAAATATATATATATATATATATATATATATAAATTATTATTATATAATTATATATTATATAATATATAATTATATATTATATATATAATATAATTATATATATATAATATATATTATATAATTATATTATATAATTATACAGTTGTGATCAAATTTATTCAACCCCCAATGCTGCGAAGGGTTTTATGGAATTCAGTGCACATTTGTAATTGTGTTCATAATGAAATCTTACAAGGACTTGTTAAAGAACTAAATGCAACTAAGATAGCATCAATTGTTTTTGTCATAAAGTATTAAATGGCCTTTTTGTGATTTCTTCATTGACACAATTATTCAACCCCTTTACGACTACCACTCCTGAGAATAGAGGTTCATTCCAGTGTTTTCAATCAGGTATTGAAAACACCTGTGGATGTCAACGAGCAGCAATCAAGCATGATAAGCACCAATTAGGCAGATTTAAAAGGACTGTGATACTCAGCTCCTTCTAGACATCTACTGGTGTGTTTACAAGCATGGTGAAGGCAAGAGAATGGTCCCAGAAGACAAGAGAAGAGGTTATTGCTCTTCACAAGAATGGCAATGGATATAAAAAGATTGCGAAGTTGTTAAATATTCCAAGAGACACTATCGAAAGTATCATTCGCAAGTTCAAGTTAAAGGGCACAGTGGAAACGTTACCTGGTCGTGGCAGAAAGAAGATCCTGACCGCGACTGCTGTGCGCTACCTGAAGCGTAATGTGGAGAAAAATCCCCGCGTGACTGCTAAGGAACTGAAAAAAGACCTGTCAGATGTGGGCACTGAAGTTTCAGCTCAGACAATAAGGCGCGCACTGCATAACGAAGACCTCCATGCCAGAACTCCCAGGCGCACCCCCTTGCTGACTCCAAAGAACAAGAAAAGTCGACTGCAGTATGCCAAAAGTCATGTGGACAAGCCACAAAGGTTTTTGGTAAGTGTACTGTGGTCTGTTGATAATAAATTAGAACTGTTTGGGACAATGGACCAGCGCTATGTTTGGAGGAGGAAAGAACCAGGCTTATGAACAAAAGAACACCTTGCCTACTGTGAAGCATGGCGGGGGGTCAATTATGCTTTGGGGCTGTTTTGCTTCTAATGGTACAGGAAAGCTTCAACGTGTGCAGGGTACCATGAAATTCCCTTCAGTACCAGGAGATCTTGGAGGAAAATGTGATGGAGTCAGTCACAAACCTGCGGCTTGGGAGACGTTGGACCTTCCAACAGGACAATGATCCGAAGCACACATCCAAGTCCACTAGAGCATGGTTGAACATGAAAGGCTGGAACATTCTAGAGTGGCCATCGCAATCACCAGACTTAAATCCAATTGAGAACCTCTGGTGGGACCTAAAGAAGGCAGTTGCAGTGCGCAAGCCTAAGAATGTGACTGAACTGGAGGCTTTTGCCCATGAAGAATGGGCTAAGATACCCATAGGTCGCTGCAAGACACTTGTGTCAAGCTATGCTTCACGCTTGAAAGCTGTCATAACTGGAAAAGGATGTTGTACTAAGTACTAAAAAATAATGTCACTAGGGGGTTGAATAAAACTGATAATGATGTGAGCACAGTAAAGACATTTGTGGTTATTCCATCATAAATATTATGTTATATTTGTCTAATTTATAAGTGCCTCTTTGATATAATTGTAAATAAGATGACTGAAATGATCAAAATCAATGTCAAACTGGCCAAAACACTTTATTTCAGTGGGGGTTGAATAAATTTGATCACAACTGTATATTATATAAATAAATACATATATATATATATATATATAATATAATTATATATATTATATTATATATGTGTGTGTGTGTGTGTGTGTGTGTGTGTGTGTGTGTGTGTGTGTGTGTGTGTGAGTGGCCCTTACTCAAGTATTAATTAAGACTTGACTACGCCACCTAGCGAATTTCACCCCAGGAAGTTTAATGCAGACCCACAGGTCCGCTTAGAAAGTTTGAAGACATGAGATTGAGTTCAATTCACAAATTTAATAAAAATAAAATACATATACCACTTTAATAATACATCATTTTTAAAATCTATAAAGGAATATCCAAACTCCACAGGGCCTTGTCCTCCCGATGCTACCAAAACAAAATACAGAAAAAAAACAAAAAAACAAAAATAAGGAGAGCAGTTAGGTATGTTGGTTGTGTTGATCCAAGCACAGGACAAGTTCTTTAGATGCTTGATAAAAGAAATAACAACCTCTCCCGCACAGGTGGTTCCACACACCTGAGACTGTACACTCAAAACTCCACACACACACACACACACACATCGGTTACTTAAGCTCCATAGGTGACTTCCACACTACAAGTTGCAACCAAAAGGGTGAAAGAAGAAAACAGCAAAAGGTGAACAGTCAACAGGACTGACACCATCCTGAACAGAGAGAAGTTTGAGTTAAAGAGAACTGCTCAGGGAGACAGGGAGAAGTAGCAGGGAGACACATCACTGTGGTTGAAGCTCCAGGATGGTGGAGTATTGATCCTGTAGAGGAGAATTACTGAAACAGGAGATTGTGCTCAGTGTGTCTCTGTGCTCTCCAGGACCTCATGCTGTACTGCTAATCATACGTGTGGCCAGTATTTGCATAGAGAATTACAGATGCATATTAGAAGGATATCTGGAGAAGATAGAAGAGATGGTGGCAGCAAAAAGTGGATGCTGTTTTAAAGTAAAGTGAAAGATACTACAGACCTTGGAGAAGATGGAGAAGTGGAGAAGAGGGGAGAGATACATGGTCTCTGGGAAGTTCTGGATCTGGCTCATTCAGATCTCGAACAGACCCTCGGTAAAGAAGATGGTGTCACTGAGGACACAGTAGCAATTAAACTGAAAAAGTGAGCTTTGTGTAACAGTGGTAAACAATTTTCTTGCTATCTGTATACCAGGACAACAGTGTCGCTTTGTACATGGCTCACCCGTGTTGAATTTGAGAAATTCTTTTTCCCATGTTTGATTTTTTTGCCCCTAATAACCCCTTCTGTGGTTACGTGGTCACGTCTTGGAGCAGGGAAACAATACAGCCTGCAGCACCAGAAACTCTCTCAAGTTTAAGTATCTCTGCTCTTGTTTCTTTTCTTTCTCTCACACTGATGGGAAGAATCAGGAGACTGAAGGCTGGAGATGTTGGAGTGGTTTACTTCAAGGTGATCACAGTTGCCTCACATCTTAGTCTTGTTCGAAGACAAAAAATCGTGTCACAGGGCTTTACCCCACCCTCAATGTACTAAGAGGATGTGTTCTTGTATGATTTTACCAGATGGTCAGCTTTCCACCAAACGGTGTTTGACCTATAACAGGTAGAACCCTGTTGGCAACATTCTTCCAGAGACTAAAGTTCTAAAAATTCTAGTTCTGTTCTTGGAATGCAGCTGTTCCCCAGATGGTAAACTTATTAGGGCTGTGCCCGACTCAGAATTTTGTCAGTCGAATTGGATTCGCCCATCCTGGCCGACGATTCGACTATTCGTTCATGTTTTTCATGTTCATGTACATTATCTAGCAACCAGTAAATCAATTTGCATACGGTTCAGATCTGATGTCCTTCTCATTTAGAAAGTCAGCAGAGTCACAGGAACACATTTCTTTACATTAATTACATAAATATATATTTATTATTTCCTTTTAATAGTTACTAAAATGTCTTTTTACATTCTTAAAGTTCTTGTGCATTTTTGCAACCTTTAGTCTGCAAAACCCTCGTCAATGTTGTCAGTCGACTTGAAAGGTCTCAGTCGACTTAAAGGTTCTCCGACTGATTTGACTCCTCGACTTCTAGAGGGCAGCCCTAAAACTTATACACATTTGTATACATACACACTTTTACAAAAACACTGATATCCAACACTGTGCAACCTTATTGACATTAAGTGTTGTGGAATAAACAGAATAAACCGGTATAACAAAATATATTTTTCATTTGGAAATATTCAAAATAATAAAGTTGCAGGCTTCCGAGTCGTCAGGCCTAGTTGTGACATTGTCTGTTTTAGTTTAGACTACTATGATCTGCTGCCCTCTTGCGACCATAGTGTGAACTGTGTTTCTCAGGTTAAAAAGACATGCTCAGTAATACAGTCTCCGGTGATGAGGTTGGGCCCTGATTTTATAATTGAATGACGTTTCTACATTTTCTGTTTACTGTAAAATATTATCAAGTACTGTGCTTGATAAGATTTTTTTCTTGGTGATTAAGTCTAGTATTGCCTAAATTTAATTTTACTAGGGCTAATTATTTTAGTCATAATGGGCAATTTTGCTCCAGGTAACTGCTCTTACTGCTGGATATTGCACTACAGGTAGTCGTATTCAGCAGCCAACCTTCAGCTAGTGGAATTATATTAATACAGTCCATCCTACTACAATTGTAACTTTGGGAAACTTAAAGTAAGTCTTTAAACATGTCTGATCTTGTCTCATCTTGTCCTGCCTAAAAAAGAACAAGTAGTAGTATTAGCATGCATATATAATGCAAATAATTACTAGTTTAATAATTACAAGTAAGTTGATGTTATACTGTTGGTGGAAAAATAAAAAAAACATTTTGATTAAGATTATATTTGATTAAGATTATATTTACAAATGATATTTTTTCAAATGTTTTGTTATCTAAGTTAATAAACAAGTTCCAAATAATTCCCCAGCATGATTTTAGTCCACATTGATAGGAAGTGGGTTTGCTGTGTCTCTGCTGAATCTGCGAGTGGGTTTGTGTATGTGTAATAATAGGGGCAGCCCAAAAAATCTATATGTGGTAGAAGTTTTTCTTTTAATATATATAGGTTTTAAATATAATGCGGTTGTATATTAATTGCGATATTTAAAAAACATGCGGGTGATGTACAAGCATGGCTCTTCTTTCTTCCCCATCACACATTTACACCAGCCACAAATGCACAGGGGCATAAGAGAGATTTTTTCCCTTGTACATGTTCCAAAAACACAGAAGAGAAAGCTAGAGAGGCTTACTGAACTCCTGCTGACCCATCGTAACACGGTAAGCCACGGTAAACCAGGTTGGATGGTGCAGCTTACCAAAGCATTTTAAAAAAACTGATCACAAACATCACACACCAGCCTGTTTGTCTGTCTGTGCTCCACTTAAACAATCCACCTTCACACAAGAAATCACCTCAGAAACCTGGTTTAGCTCTTCTGTTCCAACACAGTATACTAACCAAGACAACACTAACAATCCAAACTAGTGCTAACATGAGACACTAATGAAAACACAGCTTCAACTTCTGCCACAAACAACACTGCCCACCTGTCTGTCTGTGCTCCATTAAAACCGACCAACTTCACACTCAATACCTAGCTGGAGCTTCAGAAATCCAGTGTAACCTCACTCATCCAATACATTGTGTCAGCATAACTAGGCACTGTTACTAACATGCTAAACTAGTGCTAGCATTAGCTGCTAACTGTGCTTCAGGTTAGTTGATTTAACCTTTTGACTGCATGGCTCGACAAAATTACTAACATTATCAGCACTGTTAAAAACAAACAAAATGGTACTCCTAACATTCACTGGCTCACAGCGATAATGCTAACACTACCAGCATTACTAAAAACAAAGATTTACTGACTAAGAGCATTAGTGCTAATAGCATTGCTAAACTTAGACACTGGTCATATAAGTGCATCCAACATGTCTAGTGCAGTGAGTGTTTCTTAAGTAACACCAAAAATCCTTCAGTCAGTTAACAGGCCGAGTAGCTATGTAACTTCAGCTGAACTAAGAGTAGCTATAGATCTTTCAAATTATTAGAGACATCTCAAGATATGTGTGACCAGGTTGAGCAAAGCTTAAGTAGTTTAATTTAGTATTATCATACTGTTACTACTTACCTTTTACACAAAGTTTAAACCCTTAAATGTTTATAGCACACTATTAACAGCTATTGCTAGGAGTATTACTATCTATCGATATTTCATTGGACCTCTTTTATCATTTAAGCTCACGCATTGTTTCAAAAGTTCTTATTAATAGTATTTTGGTATTAACCTATCTTTGAAAATGTGAATATTACTGTAAATGGGGTTGGACCATGTAGCAGTGTGCCTTAACATTTTGTCTTATTGATTTCCAGGTCTAAATAAACATGCTGTTTATGTGGATCAATTGTGCTCTCTGTACTCAATAAAACAACATGATCTACCTCCACAGGGTGTCATCACCACATGCCCACAACCAGCCAATCATGAATCACCTTACTGGTCTTCATCACCTAAATCCTAATGCATCTCACCTGTTACTGTTTAACATTAAACAAAAAAAAGTTCATCAGGATTTGCTATTATAGCTTTTCATTTAAGCCCAAAGTATAAATAATATTTAATGTATAAAAAGTCACAAAATATATAAACATATGCAGAAAACAAAAAATACCTATTAATTGAATAATTACACAACAAAAAGGCTGTGCTTTTTAAACCACCATGATTTTTTTCTTGTTGCCCAGACCACTACTAACCATATGGCATCTGACTTTGTTCCAAAGTCTGTCTTTTGAGAGAAAATGAAAATGTCTTAATTACACATATACTTATTTGATACACATGTTGCTCTATATCCATATTTTGCTGGTAATAACAACCCCAGCTCCAGTCTCTACTACTCCCCAGCATTGCTTGTATCACAGGAATGACATTCAAGGACATTCCAAATTAATGATCCACGTTACTTACAATCTGAAATTTAGTAGTTTGTAGTTCTGTCTGACCTGAGAATCTCCATTTCACAGTGTAATCTCATTAGTCTAGCAAATATGCACTCCACTCCTGAATCATGCAGGTCATTATTACTGAGGTCTAAATCTTTCAGGGAGGATGTATGTAGTTTCAAAACTAATCCCAATTTTTGCAAGTTTTCCTAATATTCTACTACACCAGTCATCAGACAGACAAATCAATAGATTGTGCAGAATTGTCAATTGAGTTTAATTCTTTCTGACCTGAGAATTATCAGTTTAGAGCAAGAACTCTTCAAGACAGAGTCCAAGACAGAGCAGCTGCACTGCTGAATCGTGAAGTTCATTGCTTCAGAGGTGCAAATATATAAAGTTCTTTGTTCCTATCCATCAGACATTTTCACAGGTCTTTTTCCTAAAATTACACCAAACCCATCTGTAGAAAAAGAACACAAGAGATTGTGCAGTATTGTCAACTGAGTTTGTAGTTCTTCTTGAAGTGAGAATTTCAAGTTTACAGTGTGATCTCTTCAGTCCAGCAAAGACAGGCTCCTGAATTCTGCAGGTCATTGTTACTGGGGTCTAACTCTTTCAGAAAGTATGTATGTAGTTTCAAAACTGTTACCAGTTTTTCACTATGTGATTTTTTTAAGATTACACTGAACATTTTAGTCCAGCAAAGTAAGGCTCCACTCCTAAAAGGTCATTGTTTCTGAGGTCCAAATATTTAAGTTTTTTTTCCTTTTGTACATTCCTAATCAAAGCTCTTTTCCCCTAACCATTAGATATTTTGCTGTTTTTTAGGTACATTCTAATTCAAGGATCCTAAGGATCTAACATTTTGATTGCTGACCTGAGAATCTCCAGTTCACAGTGTGATCCCATCTTTCCAGCAAATATGGACTCCACTCCTGAATTTTGTAGGTCATGGTTTTTGTATGTTCCTAATCAAAGATCTTTGTCCCTACCCATTAGATATTTTGCAGAGAACATTTGTAGGTACAGGCCAAATCAATAAGCTATATTTTTACAGGTCTAATATCATACCAAGCCCTATTATTACACCAAGCCAGACTGCAGAAAAAGAACATAAGAGATCTTGCTGTATAGTAAATTGAAGCTATGTCCTGAAGGTATTTTTTGGTATGTTCCTAATCAATCATCTTTGTTCCTAAAAATCAGAAGTTTTTTGGTACCTTCCAAATCAATGTTCCATGTTCCTAACAGTCCGCAATTTAGATTTTCACAGGTCTTTTTCCTAAAATTACACTAAGTCCATTTGCAGAAAAAGAACACAAGAGACTGTATGGTGTTGTCAGCTGAGTTTGTAGTTCTTGCTGACCTGAGAATCTCCATTTTACAGTGTAATCTCTTCAGTCCAGCAAAAATGAGCTCCACTCCTGAATTCTGCAGGTCATTGTTACTAAGGTCCAGCAGGGAAGAGTTTTTCACGAGTGTTTTTCCAAAGATTCCGCAATGCCAGTCTGCAGGCAGACAACACATCAGATAATGCTGAATTGTCAATTGAATTCATAGTCATTTTATATTTTAATTTTTTTTCTTTGTTTCTATATAATTATTTTAGTCATTTCTACTTTAATATTGTAGTTTCTAAGTTTGTGGATAAACACAGAGCAGAGCTCATTCAGGGAGTTTTCTTGGTATTAGAGGTAGCAGACTATTTAAAAAGTGAAAACATGATCACTGATGAAAAGATTTCGCATCTTTCCTGGTATTCCTTGCTGCAATAGACCATAATGCATGTTTTTCAGTTTATCTGTTTTGAGTCTTAGTCTTGCATTTCTGACCCAATTCTCATTTTAGTTTTAGGTTTTTCTTGGGGTACTAATTTGCTGTGTGGTTGGGGCTGCCACCAACCCTTTTATAGTCTCTGGTGGAAAGGAGGCACACCTTTAAAAGAGAATCAACAGGAGTGACGCATTTAAAGGAAATATGTCCATGTATGTCCATTTACTACATTTTAGATTTTATGTTTAGCCCAATTAGTTACATCAATTAATGATTGATCAGAGCTATTCATGTTGATCAGTGCAGCCTTTTGAACCATGTGGAGGCCACAAGCAGTGCAGGTTTGATTGTGTTTTTTTAATCACACTATCTATATAATAATCTTGTTCCTAATGAGCTAAATTGGACTAATTTATTAATTTATTATGTGTAAATTTCATTGACTTCAGCCAGAACTAGTTTCCTCTTTTATTACAGCTAGTACAGTTTTAGTACAGCTGGGGCCTGTTGCTCATTAGTTTGAGTACTGTATTGCCTCAGGGAGAAGTTTCAAGGGCTTTAAATATCTGTTTTTTTGTGAATGGTTGGATAAGTGTATTAGCTTAAAACCAACTACTGTATTTGATTTATTTTCAAGTTCAAGTCTTGTGCGAGTTCATGTTTCTGTAATAAAATGCTGTACAATAAAAGTTTATACCTCTAGCACTTCTTGTTTGAGTTTTCCTAATAGTTCTAATAATTCTGCTAGTTTTGCTAAAACACAGCCCAACACAATAACACACCTTAAACTATTGCACAACAATAAAAACACCAACTTACATACTATGCCTTTTCTGAAATGAAGAGCATGGTGCAGATGACATAAACCATTGCCCCCTAAATGGCCAGCCAGACAAGACACAGAGCAATGGGATGTCAAAAGTCTGCCTGCAGCTGGAGCACCCTGTTCTGCACATTAAATCAAAAAAGGACATGTCCACCTCCTGAGTCTGGCGGGACTCCTCGGTCGGGAGCTACTGCTGAGGAGAACACTGGTTGCTGCTCTTGCGCACTGTCCTAATTTGTCCAAGCTCCAAACCCTGTGCTTTCCTCCCAAGGTCAAGCACTACCCCGACTAGTGTGAGGACATCTAACCAGAGAATAAACATGTCTTGTATAAGCATAAGCCAGAACTCATGCACAAGGCTTAGGCTCCCCTCCAAGATGGAAAGCTGCCTCGTACCTCTCACAACCTCTCTCTCTCACACACACACACAGACTCACAGACAGCCACCCACCCACTCACACACACCCATCCACTCACACACACCCACCCACTCACACACTCTTTACAACACAATAACATTGTAGGCAATAAGCTGTGCAAGAAGTAGACCAGATCTGTTTTGAGACAGGACCAAGAAAAATGTCTGTGTGAGGGGTGTATATAAACTTTATACACCATTTTAACCCTTTGTAATCACAAAAACTGGACTTTTTAGCACAGTAAGTTTAGTTTTAGGTTAGCACAAATTCGTTTTTATCACAAAAGCTTTTTAAATTCACCAAATCCTCTGTAACAGCACCACTCAGTGTTCAGATGCCAGCCTGCAGTTGTAAGTCTGAAAAAGCTGTTTAAGCAAAGTTTATTTACTACTAAAATCTGATTTTAATTTATTTTTCTTTGTTTCTCTCTCTCACTGCAGCTCTCCTCTCTCAGCTTCGCCTCCTCAGCTAGATGACTCAAGGTGGGGCTATGCTAATATGATAAGAGTAGCTCATAGTTTTCAAGGGTTGCATCAAACTCTTAAAGACACAGTACCTATATTTACATGCATAGGCCAAAGTGACTGCTGGGTTTCACACACACACACACACACACACACACAATGGAAGTACAAACTGGATTCCAAAAAAGTTGGGACACTAAACAAATTGTGAATAAAAACTGAATGCAATGATGTGGAGGTGCTAACATCTAATATTTTATTCAGAATAAAACACAAATCACAGATCAAAAGTTTAAACTGAGAGAATGTATCATTTTAAGGGAAAAATATGTCGTTTCAAAATTTCATAACGTCAACAAATCCCAAAAAAGTTGCGACAAGTAGCAATAAGTGGATGGAAAAAGGAAATTGAGCATATAACGAACAGCTGGAAGACCAATTAACACTAATTAGGTCAATTGACAACATGATTGGGTATAAAAAGAGCTTCTCAGAGTGTCAGTGTCTCTCTGAAGCCAAGATGGTAAGAGGATCACCAATTCCACCATTGTTGCGCAGAAAGATGGTGCAGCAATACCAGAATGGTGTTACCCAGCGTAAAATAGCAAAGACTTTTAAGTTATCATCATCAACCGTGCATAACATCATCAAAAGATTCAGAGAATCTGGAACAATCGCTGTGCGTAAGGGTCAAGGCTGTAACTCTACTGGATGCTCGTGATCTCCGGGCCCTTAAACGTCACTGCACCTCAAACAGGAATGCCACTGTCAAGGAAATAACAGAATGGGCTTAGGAATACTTCCAGAAAGCATTGTCAGCGAACACAATCCACCGTGCCATCCGCCGTTGCCAGCTGAAACTCTACAGTGCAAAAAGGAAGCCATTTCTAAGCAAGCTCCACAAGCTCAGACGTTTGCACTGGGCCAGGGGTCTTTTAAAATGGAGTGTGGCAAAATGGAAGACTGTTCTGTGGTCAGATGACCACGATTTGAAGTTCTTTATGGAACACTGGGACGCCATGTCATCCGGACCAAAGAGGACAAGGATAACCCATGTTGTTATCAACGCTCCGTTCAAAAGCCTGCATCACTGATGGTATGGGGTTGCATGAGTGCTTGTGGCATGGGCAGCTTGCATGTCTGGAAAGGCACCATTAATGCAGAGAACTATGTTCAGGTTCTAGAACAACATATGCTCCCATCTAGACGTCATCTCTTTCAGGGAAGACCCTGCATTTTTCAACAAGATAATGCCAGACCACATTCTGCAGCAATCACAACATCATGGCTATGTAGGAGAAGGATCCGGGTACTGAAATGGCCAGCCTGCAGTCCAGATCTTTCACCTATAGAGAACATTTGGCGCATCATAAAGAGGAAGGTGCGACAAAGAAGGCCCAAGACGATTAAACAGTTAGAGGCCTGTATTAGACATGAATGGGAGAGCATTCCTATTTCTAAACTTGAGAAACTGGTCTCCTCTGTCCCCAGACGTCTGTTGAGTGTTGTAAGAAGAAGGGGGGATGCCACACAGTGGTAAAAATGGCCTTGTCCCAACTTTTTTGGGATTTGTTGACACCATGAAATTTTGAAACAACATTTTTTTTTCCCTTAAAATGATACATTCTCTCAGTTGAAACTTTTGATCTGTGATTTGTGTTCTATTCTGAATAAAATATTAGATGTTGGCACCTCCACATCATTGCATTCAGTTTTTATTCACAATTTGTTTAGTGTCCCAACTTTTTTGGAATCCTGTTTGTAGGTTAGTGTTAAGAAAATCACAAATAGAGTAAGTAAAACAAGTAAACCAGCATGCAAAGAGATGCTGCCAGGAGCCAGTGGGAAAATCTGTTACACTTATGAAATAAATCTGACAACTCAACAAATTTAATTAAAACAACACAACTAACTCAGTTTCAAAGACTTATATGAGAGAAAGCTGTTTAAAACAAGTAATTATTACTTTTTCTGTTATACAGTTTCATGATTAAGAGCAGTCTACACACTTCACTGTGAATCACAATGTTGACCCTCACAGCTAAATGTCCATAGTAGAAACATAAACATAGCACCTTATCTGCTAAAACTTTCTTTTGGATCCCCACAGAGCCTTTAAGCGTATGAAATGTGAAAGCGTAAAGGACCTATTTAGTTAAATAATAATATTTAATTGTTGTACACAAATACAAATAGAGGAAAATAATGCTATGTTCATACTAGAAATAAAACAGAAAACAACCACAAATTTCTGACACACTTTTATGAAAACATGCATGGTTGAAAAGCCGGTAGACTGTAAATTGATTTTTATTTTATTTATCAAATAGAAACATTTGGGAAAGTAAATATCCTCTCTGGCTGTGGGTTGCACCAGGGTTACATAAGTCGCCCTCATTAATGTTTTTCAGTGGACATGCAAGGGGAAGTAAGAAAGAGGTTCTGATTGAACAGTTAAACTTTTCCTATAAAAACTAAACTTTATTCATTAGCATTGTTTTTATAGCGACACACACAATATTCACAACTTCCACTTTAAAGCACTTGACCATTTTATATCAGCAGTGGTAGATGTCTGGCTAACTGACATTTTTAACATTCTTGAAATTACAGATGGCTCATAAAATTACATGACTCAAAAATTATGTGAGGTATATTACTATAATACTATACAACTCTTGATCATCTGGACTTTGTGGCTGTAATAATTACATTATTATTATATTATTATTATTTTATTATTATTATTACAGGTGTGGAAGTTATTATAATTGTAACAGTTGAAGAATGTGCTGTGAGTGGGGTTTAAGAAGTCTGACTATTTTTAGGCCAAACCTGTATGGGTAGTTATGAAGGAGGAGGTAACATACATAAGAATAACCTTTGCTCAGAGTTCTTCATTCTAGATATTTCCTCACCAGTGGGCAGACAGGTATGGATTGTTTCACAACTTCCACTTCAAAGCACTAGCGCTTTTTTATCAGCAGTCGTAGATGTCTGGCTAACTGACATTTTTAACATTCTTGAAATTACAGATGACTCATAAAATTACATGACTTATAAATTATGTGAGGTATACTACTATAATGCTATACAACTCTTGATCTTCTAGACTTTGTGGCTGTAATTATTACATTATTATTATATTATTTTTAATATTTTTTTATTATTATTACAGGTGTGGAAGTTATTATAATTCTAACAGTTGAAGAATGTGCTGTGGAATGATGTTAAAGAAGTCTGACTATTTTCAGGTCAAACCTGTATGGATAGTTATAAAGGAGGAAGTAACATACATAAGAATAACCTTTGTTCAGAGTTCTTCATTCTGGATATTTTCTCACCAGCGGGCAGACAGGTAAGGATCTTTTTAATAGCAACTGGTATACACATTTCCAGAGATATTTATTATAAAAGTGAGTAAATTATTTTTCTTCTAATGTCTGGGCAGGTAAAATCTCATCTAAAGTGAATTGCAGTTTTTTACAACACCAGTGCCAAAGGTATAGTAATATGACAAGCCCTCATCTTGTTTAACTTGCTTTCAACAAATGTTTGGTTTAAAGGTTCATGTTTAACTTGCTTTTAACAAGAGGTTTGGTTTAAAAGTTCTTGGCTAACTTGCTTTTTAGCATATTTGTTTAAATACTTTTTTTATCTTGTTCATTCAAGGGGGATAACATCTACAAAAGAAAAAAATGATAAAGTTTTGATTGATTTGATTAGTATAATCAGTGCTAAAAGTATTTTGAGTATTTTATATTTGAGCCAAAAGCTAAGCAAGTGGGACTTTACTACATGAAACCATGTAATCTGCTGATGTTCTGGTTTGCAGGCATTCCAATGCCTGGAAAAGGAGTGGCTTATTAAACATACGGAATTTTTTTTTTTTGTTTTTTCACCTAGGTTTTACAAGCTTGATGACCGAGCTATTTCAGATGTGGAAAAGTGGTAAAAAGGAAAGCAGTGGAGAACATAAACAGTAAATGGGTTAGTGTTTATGTTTCTTAATGAAAAGCATGCATATAATTGGATTTGCATTCAGAGTGTGTACGTAGAACAGCAGACATTGCCACTCCTTGTTTTTCTTGTTTTCAGAAAATCGGCTCCAAGTCTGCTCCATATGATTTATCCATATGATATTTATTTTACGTCTTGAAAATATAGGTATGAGAGTAGACAGTTTAATGAATTCTATCATTTATGTGCACTATTAAATAAAAAAAAGAGTACACAGATTTATGAATTCTATAATTGAACGAATAACGAGTTAAACATCATTTCTACACAGGATTTCTAATATTGTAGCTTAAATCTGTGAGAATTTTTACAAACTGTGTATCAAGGGTTGTTGTGTGTGAGATGAAACAGTCCAAAAAAAGAGGAAAAAAAGCTCTGACTCAAGCAAGAGATAGAGCGGTGTGCAAGGCTCTGAGCATCTACGACTGCATTTTTTATTCTGCATAAAGCATTTATACTGTGGATAACTGTTGTGATTAGGTAATGGTTATGCCTTTTAATCCCCAGTAGACGACACAAGCTATCTTCCAGAGATGAGGATTTTACAGCTTGGGTGCAGATATGCTGGGAAGAGTTCAGCAGGAAACACCATCCTGAACAGAGAGGAGTTTGAGTTAAAGAGAACTGTTCAGTGTGTGAAGAGACAGGGAGAAGTAGCAGGGAGACACATCACTGTGGTTGAAGCTCCAGGATGGTGGAGTAATGAACCTGTAGAGGAGAGCACTGAGTTACTGAAACAGGAGATTGTGCTCAGTGTGTCTCTGTGTCCTCCAGGACCTCATGCTGTACTGCTGATCATACGTGTGGACTGGGTGTTTGACAGAAATGATAGAAGTATATTAGAAGGATATCTGAATCTACTCACTGATACAGTCTGGAGTCACACTATAGTGCTGTTCACCTGTGGAGACTGTCTGGGAGGCACACCCATTGAGCAGCACATTGAGAGTGAAGGGAAGGAGCTCCAGTGGCTGGTGGAGAAATGTGGGAACAGGTATCATGTTCTCAACAATAAGAACAGGAGTGATTACACTCAGGTCACAGAGCTGCTGGAGAAGATAGAGGAGATGGTGGCAGCAAATAATGGATGGCATTTTGAAATAGACAAGAAGATCCTTCAGGAGGTAGAGGAGAAGAGGAGAGCAGAAGAAACGAGAGAGAAAGAGAGTCACAAACAGAAAAACAGGGGATCATGGATGGGTGAGTATTTTCATGACCTGAGTTAGGATAGACTGATTTATTAACCCTTTAATGATTAGAAGACCATATTATTGGTCTACATAAACTAAATAATTTACATAGTTGTCTTATAGTTTTCCTTGAATATTGTACCTTGAATATACACACACTGAATAATACAAAATACTGCATTATTGCTTAACCAATACTTTTTAATGCACTGCAAGACACATCACCATATATAGCGACATAAGCACAGAAGTGTATTGCCTATAAGGTTAAGTCTTAAGATCAAGGGTTGAACCAGTTCAATTTGTATGTAGCTAGGATGTTTATTCGGTACAGTGAATCAAAAAAAATAATGACAGTTCTAATGCTGGTAAATGTTGGACTAAGATGATTCACCGCAGTCCTGTAAGTTTAGTACTTGCGTAGTTTAGACAAAAATGTCTGACACTGCCAGAACATTATCTCTAGGGTGTATTTTGTCACAAAGGCAGTAAATTGATCATCACAAACACAGACGGAAGCCCCCCTCCTTACTGGGAGTTCTCGCCCTTACTATATCATTGTAAACACGACTATAATCATTATATTGAATAATAGAATAATATGCATAAAATATGCTAATTAAAGATAAAATTTCCACAGATTGCATCATGTTGTTAATGCTGAGTAGACGTTGTGTCAGATGATGAATGCATATCCATAAATTATAACATTTTCTACCTGACTAAAGAAGAAAACAAATGAAAAAATGGTACTTTTTTTCTTTCAGTTTAGTACTTACAATGCGGTTCTACTACAAAAGCTGTTATGGGCTTGGGGAACATGAAGTTTAGATTTGACACACACTTTTACTACCAGATACTGGTCCCTTTAGCAGATGGTCATTTCTCTTCAGACAGAAAACAACAAACAATGAGACATACATTTTAATCTTTGCTCCAACTCCCTTTGGTACACCACTTATTGCTCCTCCAGTGAAATTAAATATCTGCCCATGATCCTGCATTATTTTCCAGTAACAGCATTACGGTGACCATTACTAATTTCCATCCATGCCTCATTGGTGATGGCATGTAAAGATATCTACAGTGTGTGGGACCAGCATTGTTGTGGTACAAATGGAAAATATACAAAAAGTAAATGAATTAATTAGTCATATTAGCTGATGCATTAAAGCTAAATGAGTTATTAAATGTACTGTTCTTGTTCACGGATAAATAGAAGTAGAATGTTTTCATGTCAGGGTGAAAAGATTTCTGTAAAGTGGTTTAAATTAATGACAGACATGCAATAAAGTATGACATTTGGTAAAAAGCATTTGGCAGACAAACCTCGGCATAAGCAGAACTAAAAGACAGGCATGTTTTATTAAACAAACAGAAAGTCAAACTCAACAAGCAAATAGGAGCTGGCATTTCCTAAGGAAAGAGAACAGAGCCAGAAAATATGGCCCAAGCCAGAGTCAAAACCAAAACAACCCAAAAGAACCAGCAAACAAATTAAGGGGGAAAAAAGTCAAGGTTCTGCAAGAGAAAAAAATTGTGGCAATACATAGCAAAGAGCGAGTGCAAACAGACTGGTTTAAAAGCAGGAGAAGTTAAGGAGGGACAGGTGAAACGGATTAAAACTCATGTGAGAGATAGGTCATGATTGGTGCACTGGGACCACATGGGTGTGAGGTCATGCAGAAATGACTGATGGGAGATGTAGTTCAGAGTATCGGACGTAGGGTGATTTATCAGGCGATGGATACTACAACATGTAGACGTCACCAACCACAAAAACTAAATGGCAGTGCAGGAAAAAGATTAGTGAGAGAAGCCACTAAGAGACCTGTGACAACTCTGAAAGCCTCAGTAGCTGAGATCAGAGACACTGTCACTGACAAACTCACATGACCTCTTACCTACAGTTTGCACAGACACAACTCAGCTGAAATAAGGTCCTGTGGTCTGATGAGAATATTATTTTGCTTTTATGTATCACCGCACATCAGGCAGTGTGGAAAATCATTACCCACTGTGTAATCACAGACATGTTTCACAGACAGCTTCTAGTGAGCAAGATCATCTATTGGATACATTAGCTTCTTGCATCATGGTAGATAGAGACATAAAGAAGAAACTTCAGTGTATGATGGTGTCTGTCCATTTTGTAGTTGTTAAAACAAAAAGACATACAATGCAAGTGATTGATTGTAGCCCTCTTTGTTGTCCATTCTTTGCAGGGAGCAGAGAGAAGATTTCAGATACAGCTTCTGTGGGAAGTTTATTCAGATCACTATCAGGACCCATTTGCACATCAACACATCCCATTGCCTTACACCACAGCTCAGGTTTTATGACATCTGCTACTGAATGTCTGCACTTGAGAAAGTTTAATAGCATGGACATTTTACCAATCAGTAAGTGTTACAGATTTTATTTTCAGACATTTTGAAAGTTTCATCAAATTTTTTTGCAAAATCCCTTTGAACATTTAAATGAAAGCATTTATGATATGTACGTTTATATACAACATAACAGCATTTAGACCCACATAGTCTTTCATGATGACTGACATAAACCTACATAAGTACTTACTCCAGGAATAGTCGGGTGGCATAAAGGCTGCTTTTGTCAACTTTATTGTGAAGAACACCTACAACACTCTAGAAAAGGCAGAGGACCATTTTTTTTACTACTCCACATCAACATGACAGTCAAATCTGCCCATCAGCACCTCTTGTTCCTGTAAAGGCTGAGGAAGTTTGGTCTGCCTCCTGACATCCTCCCACTGTATATTATTATTAACATATTTCACTGAGTCACTTTATAAGAACAATGTAGGCCTACTGTAGAGTATTAACCTGAGCCTCACCACAGGCACTGCAATGCATGAATGTCCTGACATGTTCTGCAAATGACAAATAAACTTGAAACTAGAAACATGAAACTTAATCACACTTGTGTTTCAAATATGCCTCTGAGGAATGATTAATTACAATAAAATCAAGCATGTATTTGTGTTGTATTTAATTTTTAATAGTAATCTACTATAACCTATAAATGTGAGAAACTTAAATGACTCAAGGTTATGGCCCTTAATGCAGCTGGATATGTAATTTGCTGGAAACAGGACATAAAAAAACCACAGCCTCTCCAGTTCTAATAGCTTACAACACAGCCCTCTGCTCTACTATAGAGAAGCCACTGCTCCACCTATATTAAAGCAACATTAAAGTCTTTGTGCGAAAAAAGCTTAAAACAGCCCAGCATGAATGTTGTCTTTGAAAAAGTACTTACAGCACTTTCTGTAAATAAAGAAAAATCACTAAAAACAGACATTTAATTGATTGCTAAGGTTTAGCCATTTTAGCCAACAACTCACCGTAACAGCTTCACCATACAATTGCAGATGGGCTTATTTGATGCTTTTTGCCATTGCATAATTCACACTGTACACAAAGTGCATAAATCACTATATGTCAACATTTATATCACTGTTTTATGTTTCTATACTCTCAGGCTGTAAACTAGAAAATGAGAACCATTTTTTCCTCCATCTATTGCAGTGATGAGAGAAAGGAACTCTGGGGAAGGTCCGTCCAGACCACAATTAAGACCTTTAGCACCATGTTCCATAAACCCATTTTGCTGCTCTGGAATAGATTTTCAGGAAAGGTTTCAAAGCATGCAACTTCCACTCAACAGTGAGTATTACAGATGTATTTTGCAACCTTAAAACACATTTTGATAACATTTCCTATAATTCAGCCATTGCAAACGCATTATAAGTGCATCCATATAGATCTACCAAGCATTCATTAAACATTCATAACATTTGACATATGACTTTGTGACTGTGCTTAAATGTACATATCACACAAAACATGTTATTAGATTTAAATGATGTGGTTATATTGAAATGAACTAACATAAACCGTAGGGAAAGGGATGTCATTGATCAGCTGTAGGAGTTTACATTTATGTTAATATAGGCACATAAAATGCAGGAATGGATGCATATATAAATGTAATATACATCAATATAAAATGAACTTCACCAGACAGACCATAAAATGTATAGGTGTGTGAAACACTACTTTTTTTTTTGTATGTTCCATACTGTCCAACTTTTTCTGATTTGGGCACCTGACATCCCGTCCACTCATACTGATCATATTTAGGTGGTTCTAGACAGCATGTATTTTCAGGACAACTGCAAACAGTGACCAGCCGTACTGGCCCCTTCATTAGGGTGCAATGTTTGCCATTCATAAAACATCAAATGTGCATATTCCAAACAACTATCTTAGTCATCACAGCCCCCGCCGCCCCCCAACCCCTGGACTGGAGCTTCAAACATTCACTATCAATTATAGGCAAAGCCCTAAAGCTCAAACAAATGGTATTCAGGAAAACCTTAATCACATGATGTTTCCATTCAGATCCTCTTATTAAAATGTCAATCTACTGTATTAATGACTTTAATAGAAGTTTATTGTAAAACAAAAAAAAAAAAGTAAATAAAGAAAAAGCAACAAATTCAGAAATGTTCTTGATTGCTCTGGTTTAGCCATTTTAGCCAACAACTCCTGAATTTTTTAACAGCTTCACTGTACAATTGCAGGTGGGTTTATTTGAGGCATTTGACATTGCATAATTCACACTGTACACAAAGTGGATAATTCACTAAAGGTCGACATTTATCTCACTGTTTTATGTTTCTATACTCTCAGGCTGTAGACTAGAAAATGAAAACCTGAACCATTTTTTCTCCATCTATTGCAGTGGTGAGAGAATGGATCTCTGGGGAAGGTCAGTTCAGACCACAATTAAGACCTTTAGGACCACATTCCTTAGACTCTGAAATAGATATTCAGAAATGGTTTCAAAGCATGGAATTTCCATTCAACAGTGAGTATTACACATGATTTTTAAAGCATTTTGCAACCTTTAAACACATTTTGATAACACTTCCTATAATTCAGCCATTGCTAATGTAATGTAAGTGCATCCATAAAGATCTACCAAGCATTCATTAAACATTCATAATACTTGACATATGATTTTGTTACTGTGCATAAATGTACATATCACACAAAACATGTTATTAGATTTAAATGATGTGGTTATATTGACATGAACTAACATGAACCGTATGGAATGGGATGTCATTGGTCAGCTTTAGGAGTTAGTCCATGTTAATATAGGCACGTTTTATGTACACATTTATGTTAATATAGGCACATGTCCAGAAGCTGCATCGACTTTTCTGGGCTCAGAGGCATCTGACATATGGACCATCATGCAGTAAAAAATGTGTATTATGGTCAGATGAATTAATATTTCAGATATACCAGATAGAGGAAATGGCCACTGTGTGTTCAGGACCAAAAATAAAAGCACTATCCAGTTACCAGCAACAAGTCCAAAAGTCAGAGTCTGTCATGGTATGGGGTGAGTGCATCAGTGTCCTTGGGAAACGTCTTTTACACTAATGCAATGCAGCGTTTGTGTATTTTCTAACTCTCCAACTTATTCTGATTTGGGCATCTGACATCCCGCCCTCTCATAGGGGTCACACTAACGTGGTACTAGACAGAATGCGTTTCCAGGGCGACTGCAAACAGTGCCCAGCCGTACTGGACGCTTAATAGGGGTGCAAAGCATGCCCTTCACAAGGCATCAGATATGCACTTTCCAAACAAATATTTTTAGTCATCACATTTTCTAACCAACCCATTGTGTGAAAGAGTAAAGAGTATTTTGTTATTTTAAGAGAATTGTTTGTTTTCTGTTGTATAAAGAACCTACCATTGGAGGTGGGCCGATTTTAGGCTTTTTGACGTTGCGTTATTCACACTGTACACAAAGTGGATAGTTCACTATAGGTCAACATTTATCTCACTGTTTTATGTTTCTATACTCTCAAAAATGAAATCCTGAACCATTTTTTTCTCCATCTATTGCAGTGGTGAGAGAAAGGATCTCTGGGGAAGGTCCGTTCAGACGACAATTAGGACCTCAGGAAAGGTTTCACAGCATGGAATTTCCACACGACAGTGAGTATTACACATGATTTTTAAAAATATTTTGCAACCTTAAAACACATTTTGGTAACACTTTCTACAATTCAGCCATTGCTAATTTAATACAAGTGCACCCATAAAGATCTACCAAGCATTCATAAAACAGTCATAATACTTGACATATGACTTTGTGACTGTGCATAAATGTACATATTACACAAAACATGTTATTATATTTAAATGATGTAGTTATATTGACATGAACTAACATGAACTGTATGGAAAGGGATGTCATTGATCAGCTGTAGGAGTTAGTCCATGTTAATATAGACATGTCCAGAAGCTGCGTCAACTTTTCTGGGCTCAGAGGCATCTGAGATATGGACCATCATGCAGTAAAAATGTGTATTATGGTCAAATGAATTAATATTTTAGATATTAGATATTTAGACAATATATGTTTTTTAAATATTACACCTATATATTAAAACACATGTTGGTAACACTTTCTACAAATTCAGCCCATTGCTAATATGCATTTATAAGTGCATCCATAAAGATATACCAAGCATATTCATAAAACATTCCCCATTCGAATCCAATCGAATCACATTTTTTGTCCACGTCACAAATTTATCACAGGTTGTGAAGGTGAGTTTGAAAACTTAGGTGCAGCAGTCCCCCTACTTCACGGTACTTAAATAACAAAAAATAATATACACAATACTAAAACAACAAAAATCTGATTTTATCCTAAAATATTACAGTTTTTTATATAAACAGTAATATAAAGTCCTATTATGAAATAAAAACTGAATATATCCAGATGCACACACAGGTCATTTCCATATCCAGCACTATGTTAAGGCTGAGTGGTAGGTGAGAGATGCAGGATATATAGAGGGCATCCGGGAATATTGATATTATTTATATAAATACACTACAGATAAACAAACAATAGGGATGACAGTAGTTCAGTACTATATGTAAAGTGCCAGAGGTGATTGATTGGTCCATGGAGATCATCGTTTAGATGGTTTTGGTGTAGAGATGTGCTGAAACCAGGTTCCATGTATATACCGGGTTTGATCCGCCACTACTGGCTGTTCCAGTTAAGCCTGATGACTTGTTGGGAAGAAACTACGATACTCGGAGGCGGGCTAGTAGCTTGAGTTCTGGGACTTCATATACTTCGGACCTCCTCCCACTCGGGTCAGAACCTGTGAGAACCAGACAGTGGCTTGGGTGGGATGGAGTCCACCCCAGATCTCTTCTGGTTTTCCTCAGGCAGCGGCCTGGGTTGTGGTGGAATCAGAATAACCACAAGGAGGGTATGTTGGAAGCGACGGAACCCAGAGCGCGTAAACAGGTGATGTAACTGACCCCGCTGTGCTCGCACACCCCCCTAACCACCTCTGCAAACCTTTCCGCTCGGATAGACAGTGACTAGCTTCAGACAAAACCACAGGTGGTGATGGAAGCCAGTTAAGATGCTCTCCACAGTATCATTTGTATATGGAAGGATGCTCTGAGGATGTGGGGGTCCTCTTGCCAAACTCCCCCTCAGCCCATGACTGAGGAATATAAAGAAGAAACGCTGTCGTGCTTCTTCAATACACGCGTGAGTGTGGTGTGTTCAGTCCATGTGAGATCACTCTGTGATAGTGAACACAGTAGGAACTTAAAGCTGCTGGACCCTCTCTACAGCTGCCCCATTGATGGTGATGGGGGTGTGCACTCTCTCCTGCTTCCTGAAGTCCACTATCAGCTCCTTGGTCTTGTTGACATTGAGAGAAAGGTTATTCTCCCGGCACCAGTGTCCCGGCACTGACCTCCTCTCTGTAGGCCTCCTCGTTGTTATTGGAGATCAGGCCCACAATTGTAGTGTCATCTGCAAATTTGATGATGACATTGGGGCTGTGTCTGGCTGTACAATCGTGGGTATACAGGGAGTACAAGCGAGGACTAAGGACACAGCCCTGGGGGGCTCCAGTGTTAAGGATCAGAGGAGGAAGTGATGCCAGCCAACTTCACCACCTGGAACTGTTCAGACCCAGATCCCGAAGCTTGATGTCGAGTCTCGACGGGACGATGGTGTTGAATGCTGAGCTGTAGTCCACAAACAGCATTCTTACATATGTGTTCTTTTTGTCCAGGTGAGACAGAGCAGTATGCAGTGTCAGGGCTATTGCATCATCAGTGGATCTGTTCTGTCAGTAGGCGAACTGCATTGGGTCCAGGGTAGCAGGTAGTGAGGAGCAGATGAAGTCTCTAACCAGCTTCTCAAAGCACTTGCTTATGATGGAGGTCAGAGCTACTGGGCGCCAGTTATTTAAGATGGTGATCCTGGCTGTCTTTGGAACTGGCACAATGGTGGCCAGTTTGAAACATTGAGACAGGAAGAGAAAGGTTAAAGATGTCTGTGAACACTCCTGCTAGCTGATGTGCACATACGTTAAGGATTCATCCAGGTATGCCATCCGGTCCTGGTGCCTTGCGGATGTTGACATGCTTGAAAGCTTTGCACACGTCAGCCACAGAGAAAGAGTAGGAGGCTGAGTCTCCCGGAACATCTCCCAGTCCACGTGATCAAAACAGTCCTGGAGCATGGAGTCTGATTGGTCTGTCCAGCAGTGGACCTCCATGATAGTGGGTGGACCTGTTTCAGCTTCTGCCTATAGGTGTGCAGGAGCAGAATGGAGGCGTGGTCTGATTTGCCAAACGGATCTGATTTGCCAAACTGTTACTGCTCTGCTTGTTCCATGGCCTGTTCAACTGGGTTCATATTTATGGCTCACTCTTTCTTTATTTTTAGTTATTATTTAAACTTTATTTAACCAGCTTAATCACAGATTACAGTTTTCTTTCACTGGTGGGCACTGGCCAATGTACACAGAATGTATTGATAGCAGTTACATAAAACATCTACACATAGACAATCAGGGCTTAATTGATTTCAATTGTACAATATTTTAAATCTTTAGCAGATTCTGAGTCTCCATACTCAATATCATCCACCAACTTCTCTCTTAAAGTAAAAGAAAATCAAGTCTTATTTCTGTAATAAAATCATATTAAAAGATTCAGTCTTTTTATTTAATGCATGACGTGTAAGTTAAATGAAAAGGTATCATCAATTAAAATTCCTAAATATGTAAAACTAGACACCAACTCAATTTGTTGCCTATTTCTAATACTGATGTTCTCAGACAATACAGGACATTTTTGTTCTCGAACTGGAAAAATAGTAGATGCACTGCAATAAAAGGCCTGTATCATCAGCATAAAAAATTAAAGGTCGACTCGCTCCAAGTTATTCTTCTGTTCAATTCTCTTCTTTTTCTTTATGCTTATATTTCACTTCTTTTCTCTTTTTTTCTGTGAGAGTCACTTTTATTTTACTTACAACCTTACATGGAGAATTTGATAAACCATGCTTCAGACTATGTAGAAGCTTTAGCTGTTCCTTGGAATTCATTAAATCTCCCGGGCTTCAGCACCAGTTTTTGTATGAGGAATAACACATTCTATTAATGCTTAGGATTCAGTTAAGGCAAAACTGTTCTTCACTGTTGTTTCAAGAAGCAACTGAAATGCAGACAAAATCAGATCTGTTTTATACTGTGCTGCTGTGTGGAGGAGCACTTTTCTCCTATTACATGATATAACATTACTCCACTACATTTTTTTGCCCTTGTTAAAAAACATCTCTCTCTATATATATTTTTTTATTTTCTGATTTTGATAACTGGCTCTTCCGATCACTTTGAACAGTGAGGGCATCATATTACTGTTTATAACTCTATATTATGATTTAAACACTAACATTTTCAGGACTTTGGGTGATATTTCAAGCGAGATCACTCCCTGATGGCTAGTGAGTGCTGGGTCTGCTGGGTGTTCTGGTATGTGTATCTCTCGCTAAAACAATTATGAAGTTATGAAGGTGGAAGTCTGCTATGAATGTTACTTTCGGTACAAGGGGTCAAGGTTTTCTTTTAAGCTTTACGTACCAAAACAAATATTGTGTTAAATATTAATGGAATACACAGTTGCCAAAACTACAATCCAAAACAAGAATTAAACAAGCAGGAAAAAGGTCAAATATAAAAACACAAACAGGCTCAGCTATGAAACTGACAATGCTAATCTAACAGGGGAACATTTATAGAGGGCTAGATGAAGAACAGGTGATTGTCACTAAGTTTGTTGATGGGTGTTGTTATTTGCCAATTAAAGAAAGCAGACCATTCTGGATATTTTCTTAGTTTATTGAACTTTGGTTCCAGCATGCCATGCAGAGTGCAGTCACGAGCAGTCCTGAGCTGTCCCCTGATAATAACACTTTCCCAGGACACAGATTCTGTCGTAAATGGCTCAGTGTCTTAAAATGCAAGTTCTGTTCTGGGACAGCAACTGTTACCAGAGGGTAGCTAATGGTCAACGGAAGCAAAATTTTTGGTACGAGTGTGGTTTATTAATGGTAAAAAAAATAACAATATACAAGTACATATATATGAGTAATAGACGTGAAGTGAAAATAATTTAATTTACAACATATAGTTAACAACTTAAATGGGTTCGTCACTATAGTCACTACATAGATCGGGGGCTATTCTGGTAATGGAGGGTCTGGGGACATGAGAATTTAAAGGCCTCCAAAAATTATTATCAGGAGTGTTCGTGTTAACAGCAACTAAGAATTGGTGAAAAAATGTAGATTTGTCTCTTTGTAGTTTTGCCCCTTACAACAGCGAGTACCACAAATAACAGACACATATCAAACAAAGGTACTTCAAGCAATGCTATCTTCTCTATCTAAGATACATACATTATTTAAATACACAGATTGTAGATCAGTTCTCTGTCAGTGCCATCAGAAAGAGTGTAATGTTGCTCTGCAGGTGTGTTTATTGAGCTCTCTGTTATGGTGACATATATTAAATTCTCTCAGTTTTGCTCAGTTATTCACTGTATTTACTCTTTCTCACTTTGTTCTCCATCACTAACTTCCAGCCAATCTGCACCTTTAGTCCTGTCAGTCTGTTTCAGCTTCCCTCTCCCCTTCTCTTTCTTCTCCATCAATACCCTCAATCGGATCACAATCATACTGAAATACAAAATCATTTATAAAAAGTATTCCAAACCTTTCGGAAAAGTATTCCAATTAGGAGAGTTAGACTGTTATATTTGGATTATATTCATACATATACATTTTTAAATGTACTTGACCTGGCTTTGGTTTATAGGTTGAGGCATAAATCTATTGGACAACGTTATCCTGTGTTATTGGTACATTTGAACGTGGAATTTAAGATACTTATAGAGACATACATTCAGAGTTCTCACTTAAAAACAATATTTGTTATAACCTGCTTACCTGTTATCTATAAACCAATAGAACCTGATACTATTTTGCAGAATTATCTGAACAGAACATTTTCTTATTCTCAAGTAATTTCCCCTTCCTCCACAGGACAAATATGCACAGAAGGCAGCACATTGAGTACACGTTTGAGGAGGTAAAATTCGAGTCTTCAACAAGATTGTATGTGTTTTGTGTGATATAAAAGATATGCCTAGCATAACACTTTAGAGCTGATAGATACAACATGTTTTCAGTTTAGTTTGCTTTAGTTTTGCTATTAATGATAACATAATTCCTAGTGCCAGTGTCAGGTTTATTCATTAATATAGGGTTCTGTCTGTTAACTAAAGCCTTAATAAATAGATTTAAAAAATAGTCATAAAATGGTTTTTTTTAGTTCCACAACTTTTCATCAGAAATTTCATCTGGCGAATGGCCTGATGTTCCCACTAGCTAGTTCTGAGGAAACTCATAAAAAAGCGTTCACCTAAGGGGAAGAGATGGGATGGCAGGAGTAATATGACTACCCGTAGAAGGTCCAGAACACTGCAAGGTTAATGAGGGTAATGTAGCCACAAACATCTCAGAGCCGCATGAATGTCACATATGACCAGAAGGCTGGATTTGATACATTTAGCTTCAGATAAAATGGTTACAGTAAGGCCATGCTCACTGCAGTGCATCCCAGAGCTGATGTGTTGGGAGGATTAATTGGTTTCAAGTCTGGAGAATAAGGGGGCCAGGGTACTACTTGGAAGTCTTGGTCATGTTCTTCCAACATATGTGTGACAATTACAGCTGTGAGTAAGTCACATTGTCTTGCTGGATGATCTCATCCAGCCCAGGGAAGTCAATCAGCACGTATGGGTGTACGTGATCTGTAAGGACAGATTCATACCCAAATCAGTTGAGTGTGCCTTCCACATGGATAAGTAGAGAGAATCCCACAAACACATTCCCCAGACCATAATGCTGCCACCACCAGCTTTGAAAGCTGGAAGTGGTCATAATATTTTGACTGGAGTGTGTGTATAATATAAATATAATATTAGCATGATATTTAAAAGATATGATTGGACTTTCTACACTGACAAAGGTTAGTCTATATTGAGGTGCTACATTTTTACCCAGGTAAAAATGACCCCCTACTGATCAAACTTCACTGCAGCACTGCAGATCATTTCAGCATAATTCAGTTGACGTGTGTAGAATAATGTATAGAATGTATAATGTGGAAGGTATAGAGGTCCGGTAACTGCAGAGATGAATGTACATAAACACAATCTCTTGCACCGCTAGCGGAGGTACGCTTACATTCTACTTTGTCAAACTTGTGAATATGCATTTCATCAGGTGCTAGATTATCAGACTGTGCAATGAATATACTTTATAGTCATTTTAAATTTGTGATGTAATGAGGAAATGATGAAGAGCACATAACAATACAAACCTGACACAGGTAAACTTCATGTTGACTTTAGAGAGAACTTTGTGATGTTTTAGGTTTGGACTGGAGAACAGACCTTCATCAGCGTCCAGCTACATGTCCATGAAGAAAGATTATTCTGCAGTATCCCCTGACCCAAGTGAGGTATCTATAAAGTGGGTCTGGTCGATGGATAATCCTGGAAACTTCAGTGGGCCACTTCCATATGATCATCAGAGGTACTTTCACTTTCAGTGAGATTATTTAGGAATAACTATTCTAAATGAATTACTGGATTTACTGTGATAAGAACTGTAGGTGGATTGATAAAGCTGTGTAAGCGGTAAAACTGGGATTAAAATGTCTTTGAGGTGGGTTCAGACAAAAAGAAGGCAAGCCACAATAACTTAGTCAGGTCAGTTGTAGATCTTTACCTGGAAGAAAATAAACGAGGGCATAAAAGCAGTCTCTTTGCAGTTCTGTCAATCATGCCATCCAACACTGTACATGAGGCCTCTCTCTAACACTTAACAGTTGATGCTGAGACAGTATGTGCTGTATGTGCAGTATGTGCTGAGAGTAAAGACAACACCACATTAAACCAAAGCAGATGAAGAAGTCTCACACTCACCCAGTCACATTCATATTGACTTTAGAGGGAACCATGTGATGTTTTAGGTTTGGACTGGAGAACAGACCTTCATCAGCATCCAGCTACATGTCCATGAAGAAAAACTATTCTGCAGTGTCCCAGTGTCCCAGTGAAGTATCTATGAAGACAGACTGGTCGATGAACAATCCTGGAAACTTCAGTGGATCATTTCCATATGATCATCAGAGGTACTTTCACTATCAGTTACAGTATTTAGGAATAAATATTCTAAATGAAATACTGGATTCTAAATGAAAAACTGTGATGAGAAATGTAGGTGGACATCAACTCAATTTGTTGACCATTTCTAATACTGATGTTCTCAGACAGTACAGGACATTTTGTTCTTGACCTGGAAAAATAGTAGATACACTGCAATAAAAGGCCTGTATCATCAGCATAAAAAATTAAAGGTTGACTCGCTCCAAGAGGTGCATCTCTTCAGTTTTTTTAACCTCTTCTTTCTCTTTATACTTATCTTATATTTCACTTATTTTCTCTTTTTTCTGTGAGCGTCACTCATATTTTACTTACAATCTTACATGCAGAATTTGATAAACCATGCTTCAGACTATGTAGAAGCTTCAGCTGTTCCTTGGAAACCATTACAGCACCAGTTTTTGTTTGAGGAAAACTAGCTTGTGTCCCATATGACAATAAAGCACTTCCAACATCGAGTGGCAGAAACAACACATTTCATTAAGATTCAGTTAAGGCAAAACTGTTCATTGCAGTTCTTTCAAGAAGCAAGACAAAATCAGATCTGTTTTATACTGTGCTGCTTTGTGCAAGAGCACTCCTATTACATGATATCACATTACTCCAACCTGAACTTACACATTATAGTTCTATGCCACCATCCTTTAGTTATGTAAATTTTTTAACCCTTGTTAATATACATATATATATATAATCTCTCAAATCAGTTGAGAGTGCCTTCCACATGGATGAGTGTGCCTAGTGAATGCCACAAACACATTCCCCAGACCATAATGCTGCCACCACCAGCTTTGAAAGCAGGATGTGGTCATAATAATTTGACTGGATTGTGTGTATAATATAATATTAGCATGATATTTAGAAGATATGATTGGACTTTCTACACTGACAAAGGTTAGTCTCTGTTGAGGTGCTAAATTGTTACCCAGGTAAAAATGACCCCCTACTGATCAAAGTTCACTGCAGCACTGCAGATCATTTTAGCATCATTCAGTAGATGTGTGTAGAATAATGTATAGAATGTATAATGTGGAAGGTATAGAGGTCTGGTAACTGCAGAGATAAATGTACATAAACACATAAATCTCTTGCACCACTAGCGGAGGTACGCTTAAATAGCTTTATTATACTATGTGAATTTTGTAAATATGTATTTCATCAGGTGCTAGGTTATCAGACTTTATGATTAATGTACTATAGTCATTTTATATTTGTGATGTTATAAGGAAATTAATAAGGGCACATAACAGTACAAAAACCTGACACAGGTAAACTTCATATTGACTTTAGAGAGAACTATGTAATGTTTTAGGTTTGGACTGGAGAACAGACCTACATCAGCGTCCAGCTACATGTCCATGAAGACAGAATATTCTGCAGCATCCCCTGTTCCCAGTGAAGTATCCATACAGACGGACTGGTCGATGAATAATCCTGAAAACTTCAGTGGATCACTTCCATATGATCGTCAGAGGTACTTTCACTATCAGTTATAGTATTTAGGAATAAATATTCTAAATGAAGTACTGGGTTAACTGTGGTGAGAACTGTAGGTGGACACCAACTCAATTTGTTGACCATTTCTAATACAAATGTTCTCAGACCGTACAGGACATTTTGTTCTTGACCTGGAAAAATAGTAGATACACTGCAATAAAAGGCCTGTATCATCAGCATAAAAAATTAAAGGTTGACTCGCTCCAAGATGCGCATTTCTGTGAGAGTCACTCATTTTTACTTAAAAATCAAATCAAATCAAAGCACTTTTATTGTCACATCATATTTTCACAGGTGTGCAGGTGAGTGAAAAACTTAGGTGTGTAGTCCCTTACTTCAACACAAACATATAAATTAGACAATAAATATATACAGTACTAAGCACTAAAATCTCTGTTTACACTAATTTACAGTTATGAATAAAAACTATGATATATGCAGATGTACACATTACCATATAGCACTGTGGTAAGGCTGAGGTAGATGAGAGATGCAGGGTATATACTAGGCATAGAATATTATATTATATATTTATATACATACACTACAGATATACAGTGTGGATGGAAGATAACAGTAGGTAAGTCTATATGTGCAAGTGTAAATTTGCAAGAGTGTAAAGTGCAGAGTGATGATTGCCCATGGAGACCATTGTTTAGATGGTTTTGGGCATCAGCACTACTGGCTGTTGAGTAGCCTGATGACTCTGGGGAAGAAACCATCTCGGAGGCGGCTGGTTCTGGACTTTATGCTTCGGAGGTACTTTCACTATCAGTGAGATTATTTAGGAATAAATATTCTAAATGAATTACTGGATTTACTGTGATAAGAACTGTAGGTGGATTGTTAAAGCTGTGTAAAAGTTAAAACTGGGATTAAAATGTCTTTAAGGTGGGTTCAGACAAAAAGAAGGCAAGCCACAATAACTTAGTCAGGTCAGTTGTAGATCTTTACCTGGAAGAAAATAAACGAGGGCATAAAAGCAGTCACTCTGCATCTCTGTCAATCACGCCATCTCAACACTGTAGATGAGTGCTCTCTCTAACACTTAACAGTTAATGTGCTGAGAATAAAGACACCACCACATTAAACCAAAGCAGATAAAATGTCTCACGATCACCCAGTCACATTCATATTGACTTTAGAGAGAACTATGTGATGTTTTAGGTGCGGACTGGAGAACAGACCTACATCAGCGTCCAGCTACATGTCCATGAAGACAGAATATTCTGCAGCATCCCCTGTTCCCAGTGAAGTATCCATAAAGATGGACTGGTCGATGGATAAACCTGGAAACTTCAGTGGATCACTTCCATATGATCATCAGAGGTACTTGTACTATCAGTGAGATTATTTAGGAATAAATACTACCACCTAACACCAAACATTTCATTAAGTAGAAGATTTTTTTTTTTTCAGGACCATGAAAAAAGAAAAGAAAACATTATCAAAATGCTTAACATGTACCCTTACATCTATACACCGATCAGCCATAACATTATGACTACCTCCCCACTCAATACCCATGTTATATGCTCCATCTGTTTCTCTGTATACCTTATTACCCTGTTCTTCAATGGTCAGGACCCCCACAGGATTACCACAGAGCAAATATTATGTGGGTGATGGATCATTCTTAGCACTGCAGTGACACTGACGTGGTGGTGGTGTGTTAGTGTGTGTGGTGCTGGTGTGAGTGTCTGAACACTGTGTCCACTCACTGTCCACTCTATTAGACACTCCTACCTTGCTGTTCCACCTTGTAGATGTAAAGTCAGAGACGATAGCTTATCTGCTGCTGCACAGTGCAGTGTTGGTTATCCTCTAGTCCTTCATCAGTGGTCACAGAACGCAGCCCCCAGGACGCAGCCCCCAGGATGTTGCCCACAGGGCACTGCCCACAGGATCCTGCCCACAGCACGCTATTGGTTGATGATTCTCAATCCAGCAGTGACACTGAAGTCTTAAAACACTCCAACAGCACTGCGGACTCTGATCCACTCACGCTAACACATCACCATGTCTATGTCAGTTCTTAGCTTTTATTTAAGATTGCGTTCTTGTCAGGAGACTCTTTATCATTTCTCAGAGGGATATTTTCTCATACTTCCAAAGTTAATTCTTAGAATTTGGTTGTAATGTTTCAAAACATTAACAGTGATTGCATACAACATCAGACTCCATTGTCTAAAAGCTGAGGGAAGTTTGGTTTTAAATGAAATGGGGCATTTGAAGAGCAGATGTGGCACAAAAAGTGAATTTTTTTTTAAAAATGTTTAAATTTTCATTTTTCAGGTTTCCACTAGGCATGTCACCTGCTCCCAGCAGCCTGTCCATTAAATCCGAATATAAAATAGATGAACCTCCACTGTTCTCTAAGTCACCATCAAAAGATCAGGTATTGGTATAAAAAAATATATATTTTTGTTTTTGTTTAGAAATATATGTTAAGAAAGGTAACAAAATATTTTCTCATTTTTGTTGTTATACGTGAAATTGAAAAATGCATAGAACTCAAATTTAAAAAACATAAAAGCAAAATTTACATGTATGGGTCACCTAGTGCCCAATTAGCCTGTCTATAAAGTCCTTCAAAACTAGTATCAGCTTTAGATGTACAGTTTTTTCCAGTCACTTTGGTGCTTTTTTCAATCATCAAAATTCAATCACACAATCACACAAAAAAACATGTGTGAGAAAGTGTATTTCTCAAAACAGTTTGTACAAACAGCACCACACACTGGATCCCCGGCAAAAGCCTGTAACTTGCTGAGAATATCTGGTTCATGCCCCCCAGTGTTAATATCAATGAACATCTCACTAGCTTATCTATAAAGTTGAATGACAAACCCTTGTGTCATTGATTACAAACAAGACTGTCAAAATGCGTAGCCCCGTTGGCAATATATCAGTAAGTTTGTAAAAAAAAAACAGTAAGTTTTAGTTTTATGACCACTATTTTTGATGGCAATGATTGACACTTTACAAGGCTGCACTTTAACTGTGAGGTTCATAAGCATTTCAGCAGTACAAAGTTACACATTACTGCATGTAGGAGACTGATTGCAAGAGACTGGACAAGATTCACACTAATGCAGTTACTGTTTATATTGTGCTTTGTTGAAAAAATACAAAACCAGTGTGTAAACACAGGAACCAACTCTTGCAGAACTGTACATGCAGCACTGTATGGGGAATTACAGCACAGTCCTTCTACACCTTCTGCAACGTGACATCTCGTAGGGTTATCTGAGTATGTTTAAATATTTGAGGACACAGTTGTCCTCTCAACATTAAGTGGCACCCTTCAACCTGACTTGCCCATTTTATAGCCATGACGGTTGTGGACCTTATTTCATCTGGAACATGTCCATGTCCTTGGCCTTTCTAGTTTTTCCTGTGTTGCTGTGTTTCTTTACCCTCATCACACATCCTTACTCCTCTTCTTCTGTGTTCAACTCTGTATGTATATACTTGCCATTTGAAGGTTTATGAGATGCACCTCTTCACTATGTTAGAGAACAGGATGGTTAATCTTTGGTTAATGTAAAGCTTCACACATTTCCCTTCATGAGTGAAACACATGATTCACTTGAAGGCTAATAATCAGTTCACGAGACAGAAACCAAACAACCTTTTAACAGAAAGGTGTTTAATATGCTTCACAGCTTATGACATCTGGTTTAGCACTTGTGAATGTATTACTTAAGCAAAGAACTAATGCCTAGATGTTTTGAGGGGTTTGGACTGCTAGCACAATACTAGCTGAAAACTAGTTTTGGGACACTTCTATCAAATTTTTTTTTTTTTTTAGAATGATTTAATTTTGTAATGTATTATTCAATAGAACATCTTTCCAGATATTTTATGACTTTTCAATCAGTAGTTTGCATCCAGTTGAGCAGTAACATACATGAAAACATCCTCTTAATCTTATGATGAAACAGTAATCAGACACTGATTCCTGGAAATAAAATGTATGTGAGAAAGATTAGATATACTGAAAATTCCTAAATCAATTGGGAAAAATATACTAAAGCAGTGGAACAAGACAAAAGAGCCAAACTCTGGCCATCCAAAATGTCTTTCATAAAGCATAGAGACACTGATGTTTGTCTTACTGACATTTAAGTTATTTTTACTTCCCTCGCTGATGTTTCACTTAATGTGTCATTTTGATTTTCAGACTGAGGATTAAAATCGTCAGTCCTGCTGCTGTTTTTCCAAGCTACGTTGAACCTGGAGACACAGCCTGCACTGGGAGTATGCTGAAAGTCATGTTTCTGTGAAACTCATGTGAGACTAAAAAGTAAAAGACCTGGACACCACTATATTTCTGGGACCTTATTTGTAAATGAGCTAAAATGGGGTGTGGGATGGATCTGTTACATTGCAAATACTGACACTGTTCAACAAATTTAGAGACACGTTACTCACATGACATGAAAGATGGGTAGTGTTCATTGCTATTAAAGAGGAATACAGCTAACTGCACAGTTTGCAGTTTCTCCAGCACTATGCTGTAAACAAAGGGAATTGGGCTAACAGTTAGCTCTAGCCTGAGCTCAGGCCTGTGCTCACTCATTCCTAGTCCTAACTCAGTTTATCCTGCAGCACTGTATGCATTTCAAGTGCATATGATATTAAAAATGTGGAGTATTATTTGAAATCCATATCTTCTTTTTGTAAAGGTAGGGCAACAGAACAGATAAACATGACTGGCAAGGCAAAGGGGCAGAGCAATTGAGAAGAAGGAAACAAAAACAGATGCATAGGAGAGTACATAAGGGAAGGTAAACAAATGCTGAAATAAGTAGAACCAGAGAAAACAGGGACATGCCTATACCTTATGTTAAATAATGTTGTTTTGTATTTCTTGTTTGCTTTTTGTGTTTCATTAAAAGTTCTTCATATAAGTTTGTCATGGTTCTGTTTACTCATTTTTCAGATTATTTCTATATTTATTTTCCTCTCTGTCTACAACTACAGTGGCAAAGCAGGAGGGAGGCAGGCACCTTAACTTGCATGAGTTTGTATCTCTATAAGGTACATAGTACTTCCCCTCTCTGAATCATAATCATACAGCACAGCGGAGTGTGTGAAGTTGTCAGCTATGGTCATTTTTGGGTAATGACTGCTTGACGACTCTGTCTTCATCGATTGGTTTGTGGTTGAACAATAAGGTGGAAGTCATAATCTGACCAGTGGAGGGGTGGATGGTTCCATTATTTGTCTACCATCTATAAACATCAGAAGACAAACACTAAACACAGCATACTCTTGAAAACGGATTTAAAAAATTATACAATTTCAAATAATAGGAGGTAATCAGATACTCGCTATTGCTCATGTTTCTTAACAAAATTAATTTTTAATTTTTAGTTAAAAACTAAATATTTTCCCACCATTTTGTGTATGTAGTATGTACTACCTTAAAAGGTTTTCAGTGTGGCTACTGTGTGTAGCAAGCTCACGATGCAAGCTGAATAGTTCATTAGCTTCGATTACTGCTGTCTTTAGTGTACAATAATACTGATAGAATGAGAATGTCCTATAATTGGAGTTGCACAGTGTGTTAAACATGGCAGCAGTGTTTAAATATTTTATTCAGATCTCTCTCTTGAGACAATGAATGAATATTATCTGTAAAATAATGATTATTTGCTTATCACAGTTTTGCACAAATTCTCTATATGATCCCATTAACTCACTTAGGAGAGCCCTCTAAGGTCAACCAAGAACACAAAATCGTGTGGGCAGTTCTTCTCAATATAAGTTCTCTAATTAAACAAGAAAAAGTAATCAAACAATCTTGACCTTTGAAGGGACCATAGCCACCAGCTTCACGCACTCTTCTGGATGATTAGTACTCTGGAGCTGAAGAACAGGAATGTTGTTTGTTCATTGGTGGATGAGGAACATCTGGCAATAACATCACATGGCAGTGAATCATGAGAAATGTAGTTCGGGGTTTCAGAGACTGGAGGAGAACCTGGGAGCGTGACAGACACAAAAGCAGAAACCTCATGAAACAAACCCTATTTTATAACCCTAAAACGATATTTCAATGATACAGTGTGGCAAAAAATGTATTTAGTCAACCACTGATGACTTCTCCTACTTAAAAGGTTAGGAGAGGTCTGTAATTTTTATCATAGGTACACTTTAACTATGAGCGAGAAAAAAAAAAAAAGATTTTTAAAGAATGTATGTGTATGTTATGGTGGAGTATATATAGTATTTGGTCACCCACATATAATCATGATTTCTGGCTCTCACAGACCTGTAACTTCTTTTTTAAGAAGCTCTTCTGTCCTCCACTCATTACTGTTATAAAAAACACCTGTTTGACCTCACTATCTCTATAAAAGACACCTGTCCACAGCCTCAAACAGTCTGACTCCAAACTCAACCATGGCCAAGACCAAAGAGCTGTCGAAGACCCGGCCCGTCCAGGCCCGTCTGACGTTTGGTGTGCGTAATTGTTTGAGTTGGAGAAGCGCAACAACATGCTTCCCACATTTGCACCTGCAAAGGAGAGCAGCTGCCCACTCACTAAAATGTCTAAAAACTTTCAGAAAATGAAAAATCAGGAGTAATGCCTTGTGGCATGGACTGCCTAATCTTCAGTAGGTAAGTAGATAGGTTTGCTCTGTATGTAAAAGTGTTTGGTTCACATGTGACACAATAAATAAACAAAACACGACAGAACTTCTGATCAGTGTCGCCGTCTGCGGCCCCATGCACATAGTATATATTACATTTCTTATAACTTAGGAGCAGATATACACTACACAGTACATTTTTTTTGCCCTAAGAGCAGAACTACACTACACAGTACATTTCTTCTGTAACTACACTACACAGTATATTTCGCCTGCCTTAAAAGCAGAGCTACATTACATTGTACATTTCTTCTGTAACTACACTACACAGTACATTTCCCCTGCCTTAAGATCAGAACTACTCTACACAGCACATTTCTCCTGCCTTAAGCTCAGAGCTACATTACATTGTACATTTCTACTGTAACTACACTACACAATACATTTCTCATGCTTTAGGAGCAGAACTACACTACACATAACATTTCTACTGTACAAAGATGAAGTCTTTTTGTCCTTCATTAAAAGGACTATGCTACAGTAAATTTCATTTTCCTTAAGAACAGAACTGTATTATCCATTACATTTCTCCTGTAACTACACTATACAGTACAATTCTACTTTAGCTGTACAAATGAAAGTTACATTAGTTCAATAAAAAACAAATTCTAGCTTGTAAAGACATTCAGACACAGAACCGCCTGTGTGACAAGTTTAAATATTGGGGTAGTAATTCTTTTGTGATGTATAATATGTTGTTAATAATTTGTCTTTGTTAAAAGCATCTTTAAAAAGTTGGTAAATAAGAACTGATGTTTAAAAATAAGATGTTCAGTTTATGTTTAATTATTTTGTTTTATTTGTTTTTATTATTATTTTGGTTGAGAAGAGGAGAATATCCTTGCGTGGGCTGGATGGTGATTCTTCTAGTTTACCTTTGGAGAAAGATGACTTAGCAATGGTTACTTCAACTGAGAATCTAGAAAGCATAGATTGGTAAGAGAGAAGTTTCTAGTTTAGCTGCGATTTCCTCTCAGCCTTTCTCAGCTCTCTCTAGTTGCTACGTAGGACATCTATCAACTAAGGGGCAGGTGGAGAGGATCTTGTTGGCCTGGAGTAGAGAGAAAGTGATAGGGGAGGCCAGTTAGAATGGTTGAGGAAAGAGATGAGGGAGGAATGGAGGGCAGGTTGCTGGAAAGAAGAGAATAAAAGGTTAAAATAAAAGGCTAGTGGGGGGGTACTGTAATAGCATGATATTAAAAAGATGACAATGGCAAACCTATTCCCCCACTTCTGCCAGTTTGTCTTAGTGAATGAGAGAAGTTAAAGGCAGAGGACAGGGCAGCTGGGGTTGCTGAGTTCTTGGGGGTGATCCAAGTCTCATTCAAAGCCAAGAGTGCAGAAGGGCCAGTGAATAGTGGGATAGTATAGCTGAAATAAAAATTGTCGAATGATCTATTACCCGTTTTGATGCCTCAAGGACCATAGAATCATTCACACTGTATTTCCTGGATACAGAATAATTACAATGACTCCACTGTTTCTCCGGACTCCAGCTCCCAGAGTGCACAGCCTGATGACGGTATAACCAAATGCTCACACTCGCCAATTCTCCTCGGTCTAGTTCTCTCGTTTACTGATTGCTGTCAGCTGTGTGACATGTTTATAAACCCCACGCCAACTATCACTCTTTGTGAAGTTTTGCCAACACTAGTTGCAATCCAAAGCGTTCTTTCTTGTATCTCTTGTCTGTTTGGTTTTGGCCCTGTTTCTTCTTTCTCTTCTTCTGGGCTTAAAAATATTTATGGTTTTGTATAACCTGGATACTTATTTTAACCTCAGCTTTTCTAAAAATCTACTGGATGCTGCCATAATGTCTCAGGCTTTGCCATTTTCTGTTTTTGTTCAGTTTCTGTTTTGTTTTCTTCAATTCCAGTCGTGCTGTCCAGAGCAAAATTGCCATGTAAAATTGAATGTGATTTGTTCTGTGCCTCTGACTGATGGGTAGGATAGTTTGTTAGTTAGACATGCCGAGTTGTACTTGTCACATCCTGTCTTTTCCTGCCCGTTTTTTTCGGTTTTCGCTGGTTTTCTGCTTCTGTCTTGTCATGTCCATGCGCCCTTAGTTGTCCTGTCCCATGTGCTTCTGTTTGTTTTGTTTTTTTGCTCCTCCTATCTCCGGCCCCTTGTCAGGCCCCTCACCTGTCCCTTGTTTGTAGCCCCACCCCTTCCCAGGTGTTTCTCATTAGCCCTTGTTATTTTATACTCTTGTTTGACCCAGGTACATATACTTTACATGGTCTTATTGACTCAACTGCATATACTTACGTTTCTTCCCTTAAACTTTTATTTTTGACCAATAGTTCAACAAAATGAATAAACATCATATTAAAATTCTGTTAATAGGAAATGTTTCTGCAGTGTTTGTGTGTTTTCATGATTATCGATAAGTGCAGTCTAATTTGGTGTTTGACAATCTTAAAACACTTCTATAGCCCTGCATTGGCTATTTTTTTGTTATATTGTCATTTGTCCTTTTGAACATACAGCTCATGTCAGATCATGATCAGGACCTGACCGCAAAGTTTGTTGTGTATGTGGTCAGCATGCTTTTTATGTCCTCAGCCCACGCAGCCATGCTTTAACAACAATTCACTGAATCTGTTCAGATGTTCACAACACCCACAGTAAAAGTTTAAAAAAGTTTTTTCCCAAAGATGATACATCCTTTCTCCGACAGACAACATAAAAAAGATAAAGGTGCCCAGTGAGGCTGCCGTTGCACTTAAAACATCAAACTTAAAATGTTTCTTCCATATTACACTACATGAACCCACTTCAACACCCAGGTTGGGCAGTGGTTTTGTGTATCTCTGTTGTTATCAAGGATTAATAAAGTACTTTACAGCATAATGATATAGTCCATCCTGAATTCTGCTGCAGTAGCTTCTTCTCACCTTTTTTTCCAAACTAGAAACTAATAAATAAGCCCTTTTCCTATGTCAGCTGGTGGAAACCACTACAGCCTGCAGCACCAGAAACTGACAAGTACTGGATTAATTCACCTGGCGTTCCTGCCCTCTGACATGGTCCATCAGTATCTCTTCGTGAAGGTCTGAAGGTCTCTGAAGCATCCCACTAACATTTCCTAATTGTTGTAGAATAAACACTGATATAATAGAACATGCTTTGAGAATTCAACAAATGAAATACAGCTGGCAGTGATTTCTGGAAGTCAGGCCTAGTTTTGAACATGCTTTAATTTAGTCTTCTATTATTTGCTGGCCCTCATTGGTTACCATAATGTAAACATGTCAAGTTTCTTTTCACAAAAAAACATGTTTGATGGTGTACATGAATATTAAAAAATAATAATTCAAGTTTAATAATACATTTTTTGCAAGGTAGTTATTTTAGTCCTACAGGGTAATTTTGCTCCTGGTCTCGTGGGTTTTTAGCATGTTTTATTTTACTGCAACATACATAATGTATGCAATGTCTACTGTGATGTCAGATTGCTTCCAGAAACCCTTCCTTGGTTAGATGTGCACATAACTGCTCTTACTGCTTGATGCACTTTTATTTGCTTAACAGGTAGTGAGGTGGTAATGGCAGCTAAAACCACCAGTTAGTTTTAACTGTCCGAGCCGAGAGACATTATTAACATGGTTTTTTATTTGGTGTTTGTCATTTGTTGCGACGAACTGAGAGAAGGAAACAAGAATTGGATTTTTCCTTAAGTTCCCATTTAAAAAACACATGATTTGTAGGCAACAATAAGAATGACTGCTTTTCTGTTTACTGTGAAATGTTATCCAGTGCTGTAACATGATACAATTTTTCTTCAAATTGATTAAGTCCTAGTATTGGTCTGAATTTCATTTTCCTAGGGAGGGCTAAATATTTTTAGTCCTAATGGCCCATTTTGCTCCCGATCATTTGGGGTTTAATTTCAGAATTCTTACTTTACTGCAACCTTCCCAATTTATGTAAATCTCTATTGTGGTTGTCAGTTAGGCTTCCAGTCTACCATTAAAGGCTGGTGTGTCCCTCCATTTTGAGAGTCTTTTTCTTCGCCATCATTGGTGCCAATAACTGCTCTGACTGCCTGTCCCTTCTAGTCAAATTTTTGACTTGAAACTGAAAGTAGTCTGTGAGTAAGGGATCCCTTAAAAAACAATACGCCTGAAACATGTCTGACTCGCCATATCTTGTCCTTGCCTGAAAAAAGACAAGGCTCAGGAAATACCCTCAATCTTTGAGCTGTATAGTTTTCCATTCACATCGCGACATCACAGAAAGCCGAGTAAGAGACTCAATATTGTCCATTATTTTGGGTGGCGTA
>JAMWET010006769.1:0-43566 GCA_024036415.1 Prochilodus magdalenae
TAATGCAGGGCCCATAAGGCAAACAGCGTACTGTAAGCTTTGTTGTTGTTTTTGTTCTGGACTGTGCTTGAAAAGCGTGAAAGCGTTCATCCCTCTAAATAGCCTATTGGCGCTGCTGTAAGAAAAACTTCATAACCGCATTTTGACACAGTGTATTACTGTTATTAGTAGTAGTGGTATGCACTAGCGGTATAAAATGGCCTGGAACTTTTTTTTTTCTCAGGACTGTCTTCTTTCACTTAATTTGAAAGCTTACACTGTCATGCCACCTGCTACCGTCATGCCACCTGCACATTCAAGTTTAATTAATCTTTTGGGATAATTGAGCAAAAAATATATCATATAATTTTTTATTTGGCATGTAAGTGGTAGGAGATTAATAGATGTCAGTTTTAATTATGGTAGGTCTGCAGTTGGAACAAAAACCTTGTATCTCTAAGAAAGTAACTTTATAAGAAAAGAAAAAAAAAAACAGTTATAACTTTAAATGTAAGTTAATGTGCTAATATTCATTAAAGTCCATTTTGGACCATTTCTATTAATGCATTGATCATGACATTTGGGAATGTAAGGGAGCTGGCCTTTTCAAATGATAAAAAACCCCACTGAATTGTTTCTATTGTTTGCCTATGTGTGTATCTGTTAATGCTATTATATTATATTATATGCTGTTATATCATTTGTAATTTGTAATAGTTGCAGTGTGAAATGCTTCAGGTTTGTAGTAACAGATCTGTTGTTTCATTGTTTTCTAACAGACGTCATGCTACATTATGGTCATAACCATCGCCAACATTGCAAACCTGGCCAGCACTGCCATGTCCATCACCATTCAGAGGGACTGGGTGGTCGTGGTGGCTGGAGATGACCGGAGCGGCTTGGCAGGTCAGGTTTCAGTAGGATTCCTCACTGCTGACCCCAGATAGACATGCCAAAACAGGAGCTGCTACCTTTGAGCTAATTATAATAATGCACCATTTTATAACGATCATTTCCCTCCGGCTAATAAAACTTATGACAACAATCCACATTTCCTGTTATTTAATTCACTGCCTTCATGGAATGTTGGGACCGGATTTAAAGTTCCGGAGGCCCAGCAGGTTAACCCCACGTGTTCTGCTACAGGTCTTATTGCCCTCAATAAAGACTGTAACTGTACTGCACATGAACCCATTCACTCTGCGGAGATGCAGCCGCAGTGGGATTTTATAGAGCCATAAGCATTCTAGGCAGATGCAGCTCACACGAAATATTCGCTGACCCAAATTTTTCATATTCATTTGTTTTTCCTCTTTTTTCAGACATGAATGCCACAGTGAGAATAATCGACCAGCTGACCAATATTCTGGCACCGATGCTGGTGGGCCAGATCATGGCCTTCGGTTCACATTTCATGGGATGCGGTTTCATCGCTGGTTGGAACCTGTGCTCCATGTGTCTGGAGTACTTCCTTCTTTGGAAAGTCTACCAGAAGACTCCAGCTCTGGCCATCAAAGCAGGCCAGAAAGACACCGGCGATCAGGAACTGAAGCACCTGAACATTCAGAAAGGTGTTGTTCTTGTTCTTCATTTTTTCCACTCACAGTGCCATTTTGCAAGCAGCTAATGAAAGTGACTGGAATCAGTTGGGAGATAACACATGGTCTTATGAAACACTCATCATGAGTCAGCAGATTTGTTTTCCTTTGTGGCTTTCTAATACTCGCTCTCTCTTAGGGATATTTAGGAAAGTAAGCTTCTTAGACTGTCCTGTTATTTGCACTGTTTACTTTCATGGGCCCTTACTCACCTGTCTGAACAGGTCCCTTGGTATTCTATTCAGATTTATTATATGTGGTGAGCGTGATCATACATTAGGATGCTTGCTGTGAGGTGTTTGATAAATGTGGGTCTTGAGTTTTTACATGCAAAATATTGCAAAAATATGTATTATAAAAAATTTTTATTTTTGCTTATTTGTTGTTTACTCAATGGGTAAAAGGAAAAACAACTTATGTCTTGTCTGTCATATTTCATGATTCACATTGCTCGTAGAGATTTACTTATTTTGTGTTGTGTTGTCTTTTTGTTGTATTATCAGAACTGGAGAACCCAGAAGGGCCGACGGAAGGTTCTCAGCTGATGAACGAGGCTGCCGTGGTAAAGTCTGATCAAGAGAAGAACCAAGGTTGCTGCTACCAGATGTCTGAACCCCTGCGCACTTTCCGGGACGGCTGGGTGGCTTACTACAACCAGCCTATTTTCTTCGCTGGAATGTCCTTAGCCTTCCTCTATATGACCGTACTGGGCTTCGATTGCATCACCACCGGTTATGCCTACACCCAGGGCCTGAATGGCTCCATCCTCAGCCTGCTCATGGGGGCGTCAGCTGTGTCAGGCATCTGCGGAACCGTGGCCTTTACCTGGGTGCGGAAGAAGTGCGGCCTGATCCGGACCGGTTTCATCGCAGGAACGGCCCAGCTGTCCTGTCTGATGCTTTGTGTGGCATCCGTCTTCGCTCCTGGCAGCCCCTTTGACCTGAGGGTCTCTCCCTTCGAGGCCATGATCAGCCATCTGCTAGGCAACAATGCCCCCTTGCCTGAGGCTCCCACCATGTCCAGTGTGGTCACCACCGAAGCACAAGGCCTGCTCAACATCTCTACCTGGCAGGCTGAGGAAGTCCCGCATATCGAGTCCTACATGTCCGTCAGTCTACTCTTTGCTGGCGTAATTGCTGCTAGAATTGGTAAGTAGACATGCAGTAAGTAAACAAAGTGTAGACGGTTGCTCGGGGCCAAAGCAAATTCATATATGTATATGAAAACCTAATGATTCAATACACATTCAGTTTTTTTAAAGTCTTAAAATATATTTATATAATAAATATATAATAATATAGTTATCAGGACATGATTTAATAGCATACTATAACAAAATTAATTGAATTATTATTTGCAGCTATTTATTTGGGCAATATGACAGTATATATCATAATTTATTGTGATACATCGTCACTATATAAAACAGTACAGTGCTTTTTTGAGCATATTGTGTATACTGGTGAACACGCAATTCTTGTAGGAGTGCAAGTTTTTATTATAAAGAGAGCAAAATGTGTCCTTGTTGGTGAAACACAGTTTGTACAAATACAGAATAAAATCATTATTGGTAGCATTTTTATACATTGATATATTTTTTCTCAGACAGAATTTAAATTGATAAGTAAAAATTTAGTCTGTAATAATTAATATTATGAGATACTGTGTATCATAAAAAAGTATCGCAATATTAATTTTTTGCCATATCGCCCACCTTGGTGCACTTTAAGCTTCTATTACTTATTATCTATATTAGCCACGTATCTCCAGTGCGAAAAACTCAAGAACCAAACTCCTGACAACCTCCAAACATGTCTTGGCTAATCAGATACATCTATCTGTCTATCTGTAAAAGGGAAATATAATATAAGAATGATGTGGAACCACCAAAGTACATAAATATTTGTTTAAAATGAAAAAAAAAATTTAGTTTATTGTTCTCTTTTTTTATCTTAATGGCACCTTAATGGCCCGGAAAGGGAAAAAGCAGTCATTTTTATGTCAGGATGGCGTGAAAGTTGTAAAGTCAACCTTTGAGGCCAATTGATCATCATGACTTTGTGATGTTGCGTTTATGTGGCAGTAAAAGAAGTGCACGGCATCCGCTCCCCTCATTTCCTGACTTGCTTTTTTTTTTTCCTTCAGGTCTTTGGTCTTTCGACTTGACCGTGACCCAACTTATCCAAGAGAATGTGGCCGAGGCGGAGCGAGGGGTGATCAACGGCGTCCAGAACTCCATGAACTACCTCCTCGACCTCCTGCACTTTGTGATGGTAATCCTGGCACCTAACCCAGAAGCCTTCGGCCTGCTGGTCATCATCTCCGTCTCCTTCGTCGCCATGGGCCACATAATGTACTTCAGGTTCGCCTTCAAGAGTCTCAGGAGTCGGCTTTTCCTGTGCTGTTCGCCCGAGCAGAAAACAGACGCGGACCCTCCCTCACTTGCTGTGTAAGCCATTAAAGAGACGCTACCCCCAGCTACCATTATATCTGTATTACCTTCTTACTCAGAGACACCGCGCAAGGGATCCGTATAGTACTAACACGCTTGCAGGGCCAGTATATGCATTGTATTCAGCCTAGAGCCCAGATCTCTTTAGCCATAAGCTATGTTAGCCGAGCACAGCAGTCACATGCAGACCACTAAGCTTGTAGTTTGGATCGCTTGCAGGCTTTGTGTTTTCGAGGTGCTGCAGAGAGGATGCAAAAACGAAAACGCGAAACACAGACACATACCTGCCTTCAGTCATTAGTTCTCCAGTAAGCCTGTACCTGCTGTAACTTGTTTAGTTCTACGGTAAGTCTGGCTGCTGTAGCATGTTGCATGTGGCCTGTGTGACTGTACTTGTTCCAGCCACACAGGGATATTTATTATTCAATGTTTCTTTGCCTGATTGCCTGTTCATAGTTAATGCATGCTTAATTGTGTAACGTTGCAATTCCATATTAGCAGTATATGTTACTTATAGCCAGTTCGATTTTTAGCTATGTTTCCTATTGCTCCTTTTTTTGTGCGGGGTGATGTCTCTTTAATAAGGCGAAGCAGGTTACCCGTTCAGGAATATTACTACACCTATAGTCATCGTTGTGTGTATCAGCTTTGGTGGTGCTAATATGTTATGGCAAAAGCTTTGCACTCACTTGTATACTGTGTTTATACTACACACGTCCAAAGCGGGAGTAATCCCTGAGCAAGAGGAAGTGAGGGAAGGACAACCGTGTGTTTTTTTTCTGCCTTCGTACATTCCATTCATCACTGGTGCGAACCGACGTTGTATAGCCGTTTCTGTTGACGCAAGCCCCTGTTGCACTTAGAATTTCACAAGCCCCGAATGGCAACTTCACCTCAGGCCCCAACCACTGTAGCTCACTTTTATATGGTTTGATTTCGTGTTGATTCCAGAAGACGATTAGATTTGTTTGTTTTATTCCCTAAAGATTGTTACACGAGCACTTTACGTGATTTAGACTCTTCATATCCTAAGCGCAAGGAATGCATCTTCACTCAGGCCTCCCTGATTTATGTTGGAATATGTTTTTGCACAACTGCCTTATCGCACCAATAATAGCAAGATGGTTTGGCGTTCCAAAGAGGAGTTCCACCGTTCTTTCAGCAGTTCATCATGATTAAATGGTTGAGATGTGAGAAGCACCCTTCCTAGAGTCAAAATTGTTCACAGTGGTGGTGATAGGAACCGGACGTCTGAAGACATTACTGGAGTGGTCTCTTGGAGATACTGTCCTGCGGAGTCTAGTTCCAGTCATGATCTGCCATACACACTCCATCTGATTAACTTCTTCAGAAGTTCCTTAATGGCTGGATCAGTATTAAGTGAAGGGGAGGGGCAGGTAGCAGTTGAGGCAGTGTTCGGACTGCAGGTAGGCAGTCAGATTTGTTTCTCCAGACAGATGGTGCACATTTATTTGCATGGGATTAGATAGGATGTGTGTTTCCAGACATTAATGGCCTGTTGTTTTATGTAGGCGTAAGTAACCACATAGCAAGTCCTAGCACTTCTGTCACTCTGGATTTGAAATTGTGAGTGACACAAAGAGACACACTGATTTGATTAAAACGTATCTGATTGAATTCGCATTTCAAACCGTCTCCAAGAGTGGCTTGGATCTGATTTCATGAGTTTTCGTGCCATCCAGATTGTCAGACATCAGTCTCGACATGTCAGAAATCGGCTTTTGAGGCGGGAACTAAACTCTGCAGAACAGTGTCTCTCCAGAAGGACGTCTAGAAAGCGGCCTCACAGAAAGCAATTGGATGAACTGGAAAGGACTACACTGCCAACACCTAAAGCATTCTTTCACAGTAGTACTGATATATGCTTTTGTTGTAAATTAGCTATTTCAGCATATAGAACATATCAGCAAAAATATACTATATACCAAAACATAGACGTGTGTAGTTCTGTAGTCTTTGGTCATTTGAGTTGATGATATTAATTTTAGATAATGAAAGTTTATAGTTAATAAATTGGCTATTTTTGCACTGTAGATTTTTTGCAGCCCCAGATTCCAGTCACCACCATGATCAACAACCATTCTGAATGATTCTGAACATCTCAACCAGTGAATCATGAAGACATTGTCAAAAAAAGAGTGGAATTCTTTAATTTGAGTGAGTGGAAAATGAGTGGAACTCTAATGTTAGTGGTCAACCACAGACCACTGCCTAGCCCAAGCTTTAACCTTTCCCCCCTGACCCACCCTCACCTGAAATGTCCTAAGGAAACAGGTTTTTGAGAAGTGGTGGCTCATTTGGAAAAACTCACACTGCTCATATGACATCGTATGTCTTATTCAGAGTTTCCACCTTGCGGACTCAGCAGACCCGCTGCTGCAGACTTTGCCTGAGCGCAAAGTAAACACTGCCACTCGTTTTAGCTCATGTTTGGTGTTACATACCATACAACCAGCCAAACCAGAAAGCATGCGCTTGATTTTCGGTGGAATTACCTCCCCGGTTGGAAACCACAGCTGACAAGAGTAACATGCAAGGCGTTTCGCAATAGTTGTGTAACAACGAGGCTGGAGAGCAGCATGGGTCGGCCATATGTAGGGAACAGGGAGAGCGTTATTCTGCTCTTGAGGCAGAGTGCCGAGTCAGCACTTCGGCGGTGGATCGCTTTGTGGGGCCTCTTCAGAAACACAGGTGTCACGACCCACAGCATTTTCAGCAACAGGGCACTGATCCCACGAGCTCTTCTTGTGAGATTGTTTCAGGACTCTTTCTGTAGACTTTTTGAATTCTTTCCTTTTTTTCCCAAATGTTGCAATTTACTTCATCCGTGAATGTTTATGAAAAATGATTTGTGTCATGTCAGATGTCAGTGTGTTTTCTTATGTATGAATCCTGTTTTGTACATCTGTAAAGTTTTTTTTTATTCTTCTAGTGTTCAATATCTGTTTGAAATGAAAAGCTTCCTGGCTATGCTGTTCCTCCCGACTGTAATCCTTCAGTGTGAAACATGTATCACTTCTATATGCTGCACAGAAGACCAATCAGACGTCCAGCTCAATGTGACATACCCTAAAAGCAAACACGCATAATCTCGATTTGAATTGTTGGGAGGATTGTCCGGCTCCTTAATCATGTTTTGCGCACAAATGACTTCATGTTGTACACTCCACCTCGACGGAGGGAGAGAAAACAGACCAGGAGGTGAATTGCACGTGCTCGCTTTAAATTGAAATAAAGGAACTTTCATCCACATGTCACTTCTGTGTGCTTTCTGTAGGAGAAAGGAGTAAAGAAGCCACTCCGAACTGGCTGATCCGAGTGAGAAAGCAGGAGAAGCTTCTTGGCGTGGTCCCAGCAGTCATTGTGTGGGGTCACATTCCTGCGCTGGTCATTTTCTCTGAAGCCTTTTTTGAACCCGGCCTGTTTAATGGACTGGCTTTAATCTGCACATGATGTTCTGGGCCAGTAAATTACGCCAAGGCTGAACCCGTTTAGGGTTATATGCCTCGATTTTAGTATCCGGGCCTAGCCCTGGGGCAAGGGTGCCCTAAAGCGCAGTATCTGTGGTGGGTTCTCCAGGGTACCCATGCAGGTTCCTAGATGTTCCCTCTTAGATTCTGTGAACAGTCAGTAAATGACTAAAGGCTCTACTGTATACTGATTCAAGGGGTCTTACAGGAACCCTTACTGTATGTGGAGATACTTGAAAAAAGTTCTTCACCCCCCGCATCTTATTTACAAAAACAAGAACAATCCATCCAAGTTCTTTAGGAAACCAAAAGTAGTTTTTGGCACCTTTATTAATTTTTTGTTTTTATATTTTGTTATTAAAACCTGTAAAAAATATTAGGAATAATTAGAATATTAAGAATTTGATACTTTTTAAATTTCTTTAATAAATTATTTTTAGTTAGAGGTCTTGCAGTGCTTGTGTAAATGAGATTTGGGTGTTAAATTTAAAGTACCTCCACATACTGATCAGGTTCTATGAAGAACTCTTAAAACAGTAATAGAACCTACATACAACACGAATGTTTATAGAACGTGAAGTCCCCTACAACCTTCATAGAATACGTCTATGAACCTGAACCTCCAATATCATTTTATGGCTTACAGTTCAGGAGGCTGTTGTTACTGGGCCTTGAAGACCGTTTATGCAAATAATCTCTCGTTTGATTGGCTGCCTCTTTTTGTTTTGGGCCTCATATACAAAGCACTCTCTCACTGACTCATCCTCTGAACTGCTTTATCCTGCTGGGTCGCAGAGGATGCTGAAGCCTATCCCAGCATTCAAAGATGAGAAGGCAGGAAACACCCTGGACAGGCTGGCAGTTCAACACAGGGAAGGCACACATACACACTCACTCCTGGGGCGGAATTTGGCATCTCCAATTCACCTGGACTGTGTCTTTGGACTGTGGGTGGAAACCCCAGGCAGACACAGGGAGACAAAGGCAACTCCACACCGAAGGAACCTGGGATACCCCAGCCGGGAAACGAACTATGAGGTGACAGTGCTATCATGCCACCTATTCAGGAGGCATTGTGGGATAAAACACTATGTAAAACTAAACTTCACCATCATTGGGCGAAGCTAAATGCCTGTAGGCTTAAGAGTCAGATGTATGTAAATATGATTTTTCTTTTTTTTTGTGAGATTATTAAACCAGTGGATCTTAAGGGAGCTGTGCAAGACATTTTGAAACCTGTACATCAACCATCAAAGCTACAACATTTTATTTAAAAGATAATAAGGAAACTTCAGGGATATCGGCTTTTTTTATAAACACCAGCAGCAAGGCACTTCTTTCCTTGGGGCCTCCAGCCGCTAAACGCAAATGGCATCAAGGAACCACTGGTACATGAGGCAAGCACGCTCAATGCAGCAAGGTCAAGGTCCAGTCACATGAATTTGAGCCTGCGATAACTGTTGGCAGGAGATAAGATACAGTCCCCATTCATCTCCATTAAGGTTCATTTTCAAGAAGTTGACGACTGAGCCTATAAACAAGTTTCATATGAAATTAAACATTAAAATTAACCCGGCACGCCGATCAAGCAAACAGGAGGCATTGACCAGCCAAATACCTCATTCTGTTTAACGGCTGGACCTGAAAATCCAAGGTCATTTGACCCACCCCTAAAGCTGTTTAAAGGTTTACTGGTTGAGGAGCTGAACTTTCTGGGGACCACCCTTCTATGCTCAGGTTAAGCCCAGCTGTACAGTAATGAGGACTCTTGATGGAGATGTTCAATGCTTAAAGCTCAACGCTAAAACGTCTGCTTTTCCTCCGACTGCCCTTGAAACAGTGAGGGAATAAGTCAAGGTGGGAGGTGACCTAAATTCCATTACCATCATTCTGGGACAGAGTTCACAGATGATGAACCCAGTGCTCTCCTGAAGCTGCACCCGGAGCACTTCTTCACAATACAGGAGCGCTCTCTCTTGCTTGTATTCAAATCACAGCTGCATTGTGGGCCATCAGCGGCTGAAGGCCTAAATACAAGCAGGCTCCAGTGAGGGAATTAAGCCAAGACAAAGAGAGGCAGGCTGGACCTGTTGACGTTCGTACCAGGCTTTAATTTTTGTATGTCTGGGGGCGGGGTTTGGGGGGATGGGTAACATGCAATATTTGTGGTGGGCTGAAGGCTGACTGATATAGGTAGGTAGGAAGGTAGGCAGAGCTCTCCTGAAGCCCCACCCAATGAAACCACTACTTTACAGCCCAGCACCGTCAAATCACAGCTATAGCTTAGGCCATCAGGGGCTGTAGGCTGACCAGGGATGTTAAGGCTCATGAGATACAGCCAAGCATTTGGCAACGAGGTGAAGGACTCTATACGGTTTGAAACCATAGCAACAGGGGGGAGGGTGGGGGTAATGGCGGGGGATGGGATGACATGGCAACAGGCACGTATTGTATATGAGACAAGGTATGTGACCGGCTGAACCCAGTTCAGACTCGGCCTGATCACCGAAGACTTTGAACTTGACGACCCAGACGCGAGAGGGAAGAGAAATACACAAGACAGAAGTCCCACTTCTTGTTTTCACCTTTCTCTTTTGTTTAGAGAGCAACACGTGAGGGGCGAACAGGAGATTTGGGGGTGAAAAAAGGATGGCGCAGCATATTGTAGTCCAAAAAAATCCTTTATAAATTACAGCCGTTGCATTTTTGAATTTCTGACATGGTCACCAACTTCTGTATTGCAAATGTTACAGCTTCAAGCCCCAGAGCTCCTTTCCTACTCATCCCGCTATCCTCCAGGCACTTTTGACGCAAAAAGACAGGACAATAAAAAAGACAGATTGTTGCAATCCACATGAACCAAACCACAATAAACTGTATTAGAGTAGAGTGCGTTTGATGATTGTGGATCTGGAAGGGAGGACAATATGGCGGACCCCAGACTGCAGCTGAAGCAGTTGGTAATGCCAATCACTCTTTACTAAACGAGAGAACTGTAAACACATGATATATCCAAAAGCATAAAGACACCTTCTTCTAGGGGTCTCAGTAGGGGGCTTGTTTTCTCTTTGCTGTCGTATCCATCTCTACTCTTCTGGAAAGGCTTTACTCTTAAATGACAGTCCATTAGTTTCTGATTGCATTCAGCCACAATAGCATTCGTGACTGTTCCACTGCTCCACAGCCCATTGTTGGGGGGCTCTGAAACCCCTTTAGGCAACACTTGGTACTTGAGAAGGGGACCTTAAGCCAATCTATTGGTCAAAGCTTTTTTTTTTTTTTTAATGGAGATTATATAATGGAGATTATATGGACTTAGCCTAACTGAAGGCCAGTGTCAGCAAGGACTGCACAGGTACTGTCTAACGTGAAGTGGTGTCTGGACACTTTTGGACATACAGTGCATATTGTACTTAAGGGCTTCACCATTTAAAAGCCTTTGTGGTTTACGTATAAAATCAAGCCTACAAAATACAACAGTTCCCAGTTCCATCTCTTTTGTGGATCCCAATAGAAAAATCTCCTAATGGTTAATTCCACTGGAGCCATGGAGACAGGTGATGGTGTGGACAGGGTCATGGCTAAGAGCTGGTCAAACTTGTGACCCAGCTGAAGTCAGTCTTTCGCACTCTCCTCAGTTCTTTTTCCTCCGCTTTGGAAAGCGGCAGTGGCGCCTCTTCCACTGAGCCCTGTGTTCGGACTTCCTGCTGAGAGTCATGCGTTTCCATCTCCTCTTCGGATTCGTCTTCCTCTTTCTCACTATCCATGTCCTGTTCTGAGGGCTCCTTCCCTTCTCTAAGAAAGACACAACAGATGTTAGCGAGAGATGAAGTAAGCAAGAATACAAGGTTTCATTTTTAAGAGGTAACGTTCAGGACCTGTGAACGCCCTTGAGAATGGTAAACAAAGTAAAAGTAAACAGTTCTGCAAAACAGGCATGACCTTCTGTGGGTAGACTAATCAAAACCCTACTTCACAGAAGAATGCTAGTGAGGAAAAGATCCTTCACTACATAGAAAAATTGAAATATGACCGGCAACAACAAACAAGAACACTCGTTCTGCAAAATACAGCAACCCTGCATTCGAGACGTGTTGCCTTTAATTAATGAGCAGATTTCAACATGCCTTATTCTCTCTTTTGCACAGCAGATTAAAGATATATTGTGTTCTATTAAGCTGGAGATGATTAGATTGTTGTTGGTCAATAAGACCAGCGCATACATTTTTGGCTTGAGATTTTAATGCTCAAGACTGTGTGCCAGCCTGCCAGATATTTGTGGTTGTGATGTCACAGCACACGCAGGTCTGGTTGCTTCTGATAAGATAATTCATCTAAAAGCATTCCACAAGCTCCATGTTGTTTGGTTAAATTTCCCTACTGGCAATGCATCAGCGTTCTTGATAAACTACTCCCCAACTGCAGCTCTTACAATTTGGCATGACACTTATCCAAACTGCAAAAAATAATAATAAATATTAATGTTTCGCCCCCAGTGAGGGCAGTCTTTTCTTGATCATGCCGAGAGTCTAAACTGATATCATAGATGAGTAAAAGCTGTTGGTTTATTTGTATGTAATTCACAATGATGAGCCTGTTCTTCTCCCTCATGTATTTACCATGCACATTAGTGACTCAATTTAATGTAGTAATACAAGCTCCTATCGATTCATTGTTTGGAGGGTCCAAAATACAAGTCCAAAAATGTTTCTGTAGTTAATTTGTTAAAGTAATTTAGAAATAAACAGATAAAAAAAAAGAAAATAATTCAACATTTCACAAAGAGTCACAATCATGACTCAGCATGGCACTTTACCATGACTCAAACATTCAAATAAAAATAAGTCAAAACAAGAAGCAAAGTGGCCATGGAAAGTGCCAAGGCCCATTTATTTATATATATATACTCAGCAGAGACAAGTAGCCCTACCTGCTACCAGCTTTAGAGATGAGGAGGGAGTTGACAAACATCGAACACAAAAACGAGGCTGCAGGAAGAACATGAGCTGGAGTGTGCAGCAACTAAATGGGCACAAATAAGACGGATAAGTCAATGAATGAATGAAGGCAATTCAAAATTCAATTCAAAATTTAATTCAAAATGAAATAAATAAATAAATAAATAAATAAATAAATATATATATATATAATATATATATATATATATATAAAACAAACACAAAAAACACACCAATCAAAAAAAAGTCAAATTTAACTACACAACCCAACTGATGTCAAACAATTCCAGTTCAATGAAATCAAGTATCAAAGAAATAATTCCACATTTGTTTTCTGATCTGGATCTATATAAATCGAACTGGGTTTTTTTTCCCTTCAATACATAACACAACTATTGAAATTCATTCTGAATTCTCTATAGTTTTTAAAAAAAGTATTAAAAAAAATAATAAAATAAAAATATGAATAAAAATATAATAAATATTTATTCAATTATAAATTTTGTTGTAAAAATAAATAAATATATAAATAAATACTTTAGCCATATACAGTACACAGACTGAAGTGAAAATGCATGAACACATCCTCTACAGGAAACAAACTTACACATGGCATTTCATGCCCATTTCAATACTCAATTTCTTATTATTCCGTGTAACAAATTTAACAAAAATTCCCCACCCCCTTCAAATAAACAGTCACTGTGCATTAAAGTGTGCTTCCTGTAGAGGATGCTTTCACTTACTGCTTTTAACAAAACATCTGACCAGTTTAGGATATGCACATGAGTTGGTTTGATTAATCCTCTCCTCTAAAAATACTTTCATATTTATAAAATCACCAAACATTTTTATCCCCTTTCCATGTACAGACTCACTGACCTCTTTGACGGCTACTGATGCCTGGGGTAGCTGAGCTCTGTCTGCCACTTGACTGACCACAGAGCTCTGCTTCTCCTCCTGCTGCTGCCTGTGCTTGCCCAGCAACAGGTAGAACGGCGTCACCGCGACACTGTCGTCCACCAGAAGCTGTAAGAGAGCACAGTTCCAGAGCTTAAAGCAATTCTGTGTTGTAGGGCCACCATCATTCTGTGTGGACGAATGCTCGAGTACGCTCTGCTAAACGCTGGAGGGGCCAGTATTTAAATAATGAATCACTGTTCAGGAGTTCATTATGTTTCATATCTGTAGGAGCGGAAGTGTATTATATTACACCTGGCTACTATGAAACATGACCGCGAGTGCGCTCTTAAGGGGAGAGATGGACATCCGGCTCTGGTGTGGCTTTAGTGCGTACTAGGCTATCTACTGTAGTCCAGAATCCAGAAACAAACAAGCAGACAAACTGGTCTCATGTGGAAGCAGGGGTGAGGACAATGGCCTGCGAGATGGAGAGCTGGTTTGTATGAGGGATCAGGCTAGTTGGTAAACGTGTGAACCTGGGGATAATGGTCTCTCCCTCTACTAACATGCCTTGCTTTCCTTCAGTACAAACAGCTGCAAGAGGAACAGAGGCAGCAGAAAGCCTGAGCCTAGTGACCAACTTGTGTTTCCTTTTGTTTATATGTTAATTCCCAGTGATGTAATAAAATATCCCTGCGCCTCCACAGCTGTGATCGCTGTTTCACAATATCATCCAGCAGGAACAAAAGAACTCTTGTAAGAAGACAATGACCAATCTCCATCAGCATCCAACTCTGTACATCATTTATCTCTAAGGGCGGCTCTAACAATATTAAACATCGTCCAGGTCTGTTATTTTCCCCTCCCATCGTCATCTGATTATCTATTCATTAACTCTTACAGGCACTGAAATACACGCGCCAAAAGATGTTGTCCACCAAGGACATTGCATCCAGAATTAATCACCTGATAGCAATGAAACTTGGTTGACATTGTGAGACATGCAAATGTTTAAAGTTTCACACTCTTCTGTGAATGTGACTTTAGCAAGGACAGGCCTCATCACTATACCTGACTGACCCAACAGCCAAGACTGCAGACTTGAGCAGTGATGCCCTACACGAGTCACCCTGTTAGTGCCAACACCATTGGCAGAGGGCTGGACAACGCAGGACTACATGCATGCAGACAGTTACAACAACTGTCCTTAACACCACGCCAACATCACCTAGGACTGCAATGGTGTCGTGCCAGACTGTCATGGAGTGACTCAGAATGGCAGCGGGTCATCTTCATTGACGACTCCCGCTTTTGTCTTGGTGGAGATGACCAACCAATCCGTGTGTGAAGGCACCATGGTCAGCACCAAGATGAGCGGTGTGTTTGCACACGTCTTGTCCAGAATGCCTGGTGTCACTCCACTTCCACCCCTATCTCACCATCTGCAGGAACTGTGTGAGAATATTAAAGCTGCATGGGATGGATTAACAGGGGACACCATCTGGAACCTCTACAGCTCCATGCCGAGACATATGCATGGTGGATTAGCAAACATGGCGGCCCGACGCCATACTGAGAGACACTACTTCTGTATGTGTAGCTCAATAAATATTATCCATGTCAGTCTAAATGCATCATTCATAGGATCATTTATTGCTCCTGGTAACCTTGACCTTTTGTCTGAATAGCACGGCAATACAACCCTTCCGTCTGGGTGCAACTACTCTTTTGGAGGAAAAAAAAAAAAAGACAGAGGAATAGAACACATGTAGAGTGTTGTTAAACATGTACTAACCTGCTTCCTCGAGTTCAATATTCTCTCATCCTCCACTCGGGTGCTAAAAGTCAATAACTCCTTAAAACAAGGAAAAGTCAATATTACCATACAGGTCAGGTCATATTTGTACAGGGTTAAGCATGACAAGTCAACCTCACCCAACAGTGCACATACCACAGCAGTAATAATAAACGAACACAAGGCTTAAAAGAGGTTATAACAGCCAAGAGTGGCATTCTGCCTGGTTGGGCGTGTGTGTCTGTGGCAGAGCTTCTTAAGCAGGTACCATTTGTTCTGTGAGGAAATAGAGACGGGATCTGTTCAACCACTGGAATCTCTCGTCGCAGCTGTCCAGAGGCTCCTCCCTCGGCGCAAAGACGCAGCGCTGCACTTTTCCACCACACACGGCCTTCTGGGTAAACAGAGGCCGGGGCTCGCTGGGTCTGAAAACAAACACTGTGCAGAGAAAAGAGACCACGTTCACACCATTTTCCATCAACGTCCATGTTCACCTTTAATAAACATTTCAGGAGCTTAAAACAGAATTACCCCATTTTTAAAATAATTCTGCATCAATTAATAAAAATAAAAAGTAGTAGTTAATATAAATACAAGTTATATAAGCCATGATGTAATGGAAATCTTTCTAAATGCTTTTATATGAAACACTATAAGACACTTGCTGTTCTCAGTGATGGTAACCAGACATCCCAAATGTTAAATGCTTCTAAAAGCCCCCTCATAGAAAGTTATCACACTAAATGGTTATCAACAGGTCGCCTGGGACATTGTTTTTCCAGGGGCTTTTGGCCCATAACATTATTTCTAAAATACATTAATGGCAGAGAGGAACAGGCAGACCATGGTAAGGCAAAGAGCTGATAAAACTGATAAATGAACAGATTAAATAGGGCAGTGGGTTTATTATTATATAGCACAAGATAGATGCTACCTTAGTGCCACAGTCCCAGCCACCCTCTGCACAGGTATGCCGAAGTTTGCTACAAGACCTTTACCTTACTGGTGACGTTTTAGTATGTTTGTGTGTCAGTTAAGATTTATTATTGTATTTTATTGCACCGAATTGTAAAGCATTTTAAGACGTGTTCAAGAAAAGTGCTATATAAACAAAAATGAACTCTTCATATTCATTAATAACACATTGTTCTAATACTTCATCCTCCTTATGCTACTGGGATTTACCTGCTTGGGACGCTACATGATGTACGTTGTATGCTTTCCCTCAGTCATAGTGCTTAAAGAGTCCAAATCAAGGTCTCTTGCTGTCCAAAGAAAACCATGTATCTCTATTAATCTGTTGATTTTTACCTTCATGGATCATTCCAACACAGCAGCTGCCATTTACATGGTGGGATAATGTCATCATGAACGGACCAATGGACAGCAATGATATATTCAATGCTTTTTTGGAATGGAAAAACTGAATGATGGTTTTGTCTTAAGCATATAACAATAGGGGCAAAGTAAAATGCTAGAAAAATGTGGGATGCTGATTCTTTATCGCCCAAAAGACCATCAGCCCCCAATGCATTACAACAGGGTGCCAGATTGCCAAGAGACAAACTCTGTACTCACACATACTGGCCATTTTATCAGAAACACGCACCATACAGGTGCACTTTGTGGGTTTACAGTCACAGGCTGTAACAGCTGATGCTGAACCATTATACCAGCCCACCTCCCAATATAATTTTTGGGGTGGGTCATTCCCAGCACAGCTGTGGGAACACTCTGCTAGTGTGTTAGTGTGTCTTATGTGGGTAACCCCAAAAGGTTAAACAAACTAGCAGTTGTCTACATTTTATGCACACTGTGTCCGGTCCAAGAACAGCACTGCATTGCACCATTCAGCATTTTCCCTCCTCCAACACACCTGATTAAACTCAGCTGAATCAATTCAGTTCAGTAAGTCCTCCCCGAGTTTAAACAGGTGCAGAGACACTGGGAAAACATTGCATTGCCACAGTACTGGTGCCCTTCTGGACCAGGATTGGCAGAAGGAAAGTGAGAATGAAGGGGAATTACGGTAACCTGAGAATGCCCAAGCATGAATTTGAGTATCTGGTGACCGAATTTAACAGATACCCGATTTCATGTATACTTACAGTCAGTGTCTCCAGAGTGGATGCAAAACGCTGCCACGTTTTCAGACAGGGGGTCCGACCGCAGCAAGCACACATCCACTGGCGTGCTCCATTCCACTAAGGGCAAACAAGGTCAACAGTGCTTACAGTGAATACAAGACGAAAGAACAAACAGACAACAGTCCAGAAACAACAAAAAGGGCAACCCTGACAGCTACAGGGTGACCGTCCACAATCATACAACGGGTCAAAGTCAATTTATTAGTTGTGGAGGGTCCAATCATCAACTCACTGAAATCCATAAGCGGACTGTTGATTACTGAGCTTATAAAGCCAATGAGAGATTCCTGGACAGCGTTTATTACGTTTACTCAAGTTGTGTCTGCATATTGTCGCTGTCCAAATAAAAACATGTATCTTCATTTTTGTTGCTTTTTACCTTTATGCCTCATTTGATCACAAATTTAATGAAGAATGGACCAACAGAAATAGTCCAAAACGACTTGGAAAGATGTCTGGTTCCATTGACTTCCATTCAAACTAAATGAGGTTTTTGGCCTCTCCTGTAAAGTTGCAGTTTTGGAGATGCCTGTTTTTCTTTGGCCAGTGACGACATGGCAGTGTATTTCAATGCAATGCATTTACAGTGGCATTTGGCAGGTGAGAGTTTTCGTTTTACCTTGGGAGGGACTGCCATTTAAGTGACTTCAATCCAGTACGAATGTGGAACGCTATAGCTTTAAAAAGCCTGCCATGTAATATATCTGGAGTGGATTACCTTCTATAACTCTCTAAACTCAGCACACCCTCTGTAATAGCAGTCCTGTTCCAATCAGCATCACAGTAATGCAATAACAATACTGGGTAATAAATCTGACCCAGTTCTTTAATCTCCCAAGTTCATGATGAGACTTACATGCTTAACATTTAATGGACAGCCTACTCCCTCACCCACTGCTGTCTTTATTTGGCACCTGTCTTTTATTTAGCCACACAATGCATTATGGTTCAGAAATGTGGTGCCTGTTGCATAACGCTGCAGTCTGCCTAGTGATGTTTCATTCTGGTTCATCTAGGCTAAATTACACGGAGGCTTTATCCTGTACAAATCAGGCAGTCGAATCACATATGAAGGACATTACTGGACCTCTCTGTCAAAACATGTCCAGCTCAAACCGAGCATAACTCAGTCAAGAATACAGAAATATGTAGTCCCTTCCTCTCCTTCCTACCATTATCCCCCTCACATCCATTTTTTTTATTCTGCTATTGTTTAATGGGTCACAATAGCTCATCTCAACTTCCTGTAATTGGTACAAGTCTGAACCAAAAAACAAACAACCATATGATCCAGACCAAGACCACCTCCTTTAGTTGGGCCAAATTTGGGCCCGCTGTCTGAGCTGTGGTCTGAAGCAGACTAAACTGAAAACTGTCCAGATCAAACAAAAGAGGTGTGAAAGTGCCCTTAACTGTTCCAGCCAATATACACAGAAATGCAAAAGCATGTCCTGTATTTGAATTATGACTGAAATCGTGCCCACACAGAAACAGAGCGAGAAAGAGAGACATCAACACAGACAGACAGACACAGAGAGAGAGAGACACAGAGAGAGACACAGAGAGAGAGAGAGAGAGAGAGAGAGAGAGAGAGAGAAAGAGAGAGACACAGACAGAGACAGAGAGAGACACAGACAGACACAGACAGAGAGACAGACAGACAGAGAGACAGACACAGACAGAGAGACAGACACAGACAGAGAGACAGACAGAGACACAGAGAGATACAGAGAGAGACAGAGAGAGACACAGAGAGAGACACAGAGAGATACAGAGAGAGAGACAGACAGAGAACCACACATGCAACTACAAATCTAAATTTAATAAACATCAAATTTGCATGTGAATTTGACCCGTGTTCAGAACATACTATGCGCGAATGATGAGTGACAGCCATATTTATAACCCCCAGTACATGCAAAACCTGTTCTCTACAAGGCTTAGGCATTTTTACCTCGGTTTATTTTTTATCTGTTTAGTCATTTGAAGCCTGCTGTGAATACTGCTTGGTCATCAGTGTTTAGGTTACACAGCTTAGTGCCTCTTCAGAAGATGATGTGATGTATGGGACTCGAGGCACATTCTTATAAACACTGTTATTCACTGTTGGTTTTCCAGCTGCAGACTCCTCCTCCTGCTGCTGCTACGCCTACATCTCAAACAAGCTCACTTCTCTTTCACACGCGTGTGCTCTGTATCCCTCCCTGCAGCAGGAGGTTTAATGACTGAGGGGATGCAGGACTGTTACATATTTGGAAAGCAGTAAAGTGGTGGATACTGACGTGAGCAGGTGAGGAGGTTCCAGCAGTAGAGGTTGTTGGTGGTTGTGCCAAGCAGGTACTTGGAGCAGCTTAGCCGACCGAAACAAAGCTCCCTGGAGGATGAAAGCAAACACAGATCATCATTTCCAAGCCCACCCAACCTAAGGAGCCAGTCACACTTCCCTGACATAGTTCACCAGATTAGCCTGGCTGGCAGAAAGAGGTTTTTAGATCATGACTTTCCCCAACATCAAACAGTACGTGTCATAGACGGCTAGCTATGTCACCGTAACAATCCTTTCATTGTACTGTACAGAGGAGGGGAGGGGTCCTTTGGTGCATTAATAAATCCCTGCTATTATTTCTGTAGACAGAAGAACAGAGCTAGAGATTGGAGACTACGATAAATCCGCTAAAACGCTTACTGGCAAGTAAGCTGGATCGTACTCACACTCTCTCAGATGCACTCTGTTACCATCTAATTCATTCAAGTGAGGTCAACAAAAAGTCCCCAGTAAGACTAGGCTGGTACTTCAGAACCTACTACAGAACCTAATGAGGAGTAGACATACTAGTTCTCTTATTAGAGGTTCAATAACTGCAGGCAACTGCTACTAGACCTGTATCTTTCGAGCTCAACCAGCATGCTGAAGAACCAAAAATGCAGCATGCTGTAAGGCACCCACAGAAGCTACAGCTGCGTGACGTTTCCAGTTTAGACAAAGAGAACAGAATGCACTCTCCTGGAAACGGTCAATGCCTTCTCATTGACGTTACGGAGAAAAATCCCATTTAGAGTCCTCAGAGAACCCAGGTTAACAAATAAACTGATCCATCAATAAAGTTTATATATTGCATCATGCTCCTACATTGCACTGGTAAGCTAACTGCGCTTACTGCAGGCATTACAAAGCTCTCTGATCCTGATTTGGCAGCCAGCTTCATTTCAGGAATTTAACCCGAACGCAGTAGGTTAAAATCACAACTAGGCCGGACCACTGCACTGAAAAGCCAAGAACGTTTTAAAAGGGACGGGTTTATGCATATGTATATAATCTCATCATCAAAAGAATAGCTGCACCCAGAAGGAGGTGTGGGATTGCGGTGCAGTTGGGAAGGAAGATAAAGGTTACCAGGAACAATGGATGATGATACATTTAGACTGATGTGGGTAATATTTATTGAGCTACACATACAGAAGTAGTGTCTCTCAGTATGGTGTCGGGCCGCCATGTTTGCTAAGGCATGGAGTCATAGAGGTTCCTAATGGTGTCCTGTGATAATCCATCCCATGCAGTTTGAATATTCTCATACAGTTCAAGCAGATTTTGCTAATTATGTTTGTTTACATTATTATTTGATTTTGCACTGAAGGCTAACACCAGCAAGTACTAAAAGCTTATAGCTAGTAAGTTAACTCAACCAGATGTTTGTGAAGATTTTGAGGCATGCGGTTTGTGTGATCTTGTCGGAGATGCTTTTGCAATATTGAAGACTATAGGATGTACTATTATATTTTTATAAGGATAAGTAAATCAATATCTTAAATATGGCTGCTAGTACAATTTCTTGCGGTATCCATGTACGTATTTTGCATATTTTAATAGCCCAGAAAAGTGTATTTACACAGGCACGGTTGGCCAGTTCGGGACATGCAGGCAAGTGTGGTGCTGCTGCACCCCCAAGTCCTGAAATCAGGGGGCGCTGCAACATGCAGTTTTTTGGAGATGTAGGCCTCACCTGATGCTCCCTGGAGGCTGACACAGCGTGGTCTGAAGCCCCCATGTGTCTGAGCTCCAGACGGTCACCACCTCCTTAAAGCTTACAGCCAGAAGAGAGCCATCGCTGGAGAAACAGCAGTTAGTGGGCTGCAGGCCATGGTAGCTGCCCACGTAGTCACATGACCAGGAGGCCTGCTCCTCTACAGCACAAACAAGAAAAAGCTGAGGTCAGTATTACGAAATGAGGCGTGGGGCTGTTTTATTCTGTGCGCGTGTGCCAGGTTTCCGCCACATTGTTCATGCACGGTGCCTTGACTCTTGGTTCCCAGATAAACAGAGGAGCAACACTCCTGTGTTTGGCACACCAATACCAATTACAGAGCATTTAAGTTCCAGAAAACATGATTTACACTCACAGGAGGGTTAAGAAGTCATTTCTCTGCTTCTTATTACAATTATCAAAATTATTATTAAATAACAATAATTATTTTAATCTATAAATAGCCGAGCCACCTGGTAATAATTCATGAATACATTTGTCTCACTATACATCACTAGGGAAAAAAATTTTGAAATTGCAAGACAAATTTGTTTACAATATTGTGCAGACCAAAAACATAGCACAAACTAATGAGACCATTTCGGAGACCTGAGGTGGGGGGATTGTGTGACATCACTTGTTAATACCACTAATGGTTAGTAACTGGAAACATAAACGCACCAACACATAGTAGCATATTGTTTTTCTGACCGTATGTCTGGTCTGGGTAAGGTTTGGGTAAGTCTCTGGGAAATTAATAGATGTCAATATGGTATGTATGTATGAATGAATAAATGAGTGTGTGTGTGTGTGTACCATATAGAGTGAGAGAGTGTGAGTGAGTGAGAGAGTGTGAGTGAGTGAGAGTGTGTGAGTGAGTGAGAGAGAGAGTGTGTGAGAGAGTGAGACAGAGAGAGAGAGTGTGAGTAAGAGAGAGAGAGAGTGTGAGTGAGAGAGAGAGTGAGTGTGTGTGAGAGTGTGAGTGAGAGAGAGAGTGTGAGTGTGTGTGTGAGTGAGAGAGAGAGAGCGTGTGAGAGTGTGAGTGAGAGAGAGAGAGAATGAGTGAGAGTGAGAGAGTGTGTGAGAGAGTGTGTGAGTCAGAGAGAGAGTGTGAGTGTGTGAGTGAGAGAGTGTGAGTGTGTGAGTGAGAGAGAGAGAGAGAGAGTGTGTGAGTGTGAGAGAGAGAGAGAGAGAGTGAGAGTGAGAGAGAGTGTGAGAGAGTGAGTGAGTGAGTGTGAGAGAGAGAGAGAGAGTGTGTGAGTGAGAGAGAGAGAGTGTGTGAGTGAGAGAGAGAGTATGAGTGAGAGTGTGAGTGAGAGAGAGAGAAAGTGTGAGTGAGAGTGAGCGAGAGAGTGAGAGAGAGACAGAGAGACAGAGAGAGACAGAGAGACAGAGAGAGAGAGAGTGTGTGAGAGAGAGAGAGAGAGAGAGAGTGTGTGAGAGAGAGAGAGAGTGAGAGAGAGAGTGTGTGAGAGAGAGAGTGTGTGAGAGAGAGAGTGTGTGAGAGAGAGAGAGAGAGACAGAGAGACAGAGAGACAGAGAGAGAGAGAGAGAGAGAGAGAGAGAGAGAGAGAGAGAGAGAGAGAGAGAGAGAGAGTATGAGTGAGAGTGTAAGTGAGAGAGAGAGAGAGAGAGAGAGAGAGTATGAGAGAGAGAGAGAGTATGAGAGAGAGAGAGAGCGAGAGAGCGAGAGAGAGAGCAGGGTTCTCAGGCTTATTCCTGACCTGCAGGAAACTTCCTTATTAGCTTCTACTTGAATCTGACTGGAGTTGTTTATTTACGCCTTTCATAACTGAAGACCCTCAACAACTCAATAACCCCATGGCCAAAACAAGAATCTACACGCACCATTACATTTAAAAACAGAGCTTTGTTTACCTCTGTTTAATGGCTCTTATGAGAGGAAGGAAGTGGAGGATGTGAGCAAGCAATGGTTTCAATCTGGAACAGGGTCTCTGTGCCTCTGCTAATCCAAAATCAGCCTGGCTCTTTCCAAGCCCTCCCCAGAAGAATAACCTTTGTTACCTACTGAAGTGACTCGACAGTTTCCCCAACAGCTTCAGGGCTCATACTTCTGTGAAGATGCACGGAAATGCATTCGTGAAGTTGAGCAACTAACCAGCAGCTTGGAGAGGGGCCTACCTAAGCATCATGCAGATCTGCAGTGCTGTGCTGTACGCAAAAGTCGTGGGAAGCTTTTGAGGGCTTGGATGAGGCAAAATGGAATTAAACAAGGCAGAAGAGAAGGAAGCTGAGCCGGCTGCCTGAGCATTTCATGACCCTCTTTTAAAAAAAAGCATGAAAACTTCAATCAATCAATATTTAATTGTACAGCGCTTTTTTAGAATAATGTTCTTAAAGCAGCTTCACAGAAAAGCAGTTTATGCAAAGAAAAAAACAAAAACAAAACAAAAACACGGAGTCCCCCGTGACCAAGTTTAGTAGTTTGCCATGTCAATCATGCCTGATTCAACTCATCTCCTGATCGCCAGGTTTAGTTTGTGTGTTAAAGCAGAGGAACTATCAAACTGTGTTAGACATCAGCTCTTTGGACTGTTTTATATCAAGCATCCCCAAAAATCTGGGGCCAAGCAAATCCAGTTGCATCTACCCCAAAAAAAAATAAAAAATAATAATAATAATAATTCTCCCATATTGTTACTGAATAATACATATTGAGTGCCAGTCCTAATTTTATATTAACCCTACTTTTTCGGCCTTACTGCATTTTCCTAGCTTCCTAGCTGCAAATGATCAGATTAAACAGGTCCAGACATCAGCTGATTGGCAAGGGCACCAATCACAGCGCTTCCTTCACTCTGGATTGAGTAGTCTCATTGTCAGTCATGTTGTGACTGACTCAAAGGACAATCTGAAGTCCGATCTGAGCATCAGTTAGAGCATTCTGACTGAGATGCATCAGTAAAAGCCATCATACCCCTTTGTGGTGAGGCATCTTCAGGACCCTGAAGCTACTACCACCTTAAACAGGCAAGGAGAGTATTTTCTTTCTCTGGTGAGCTTATGGTGTTCATGATGTATGTGCTAATTAGCTGGAACATGCAGCCACTACTGCCCTTACCTCCCCGTTGTATGTTCATATGAACAAAATAATGATTTTGAAATATTTCCAAGTAATAAATAAGCTCGATTGGTCTCAGTGACCACTTTGAGCACCTTATCATAACAATGATTGTTATACTCTTGGAAAATCCGACCCAATTCAGTTCAAATTAGCGTGTGGTGGGTGGAACTTACTCTCTGAATCTGCTCCCAGCAGCCAGACTTTAAACTGGCCATCCAAGGCTGTGGTCACCAGCATGGTGGTCTCTGTGGAAGGGCTAAAGCACAAGGACGTAATCCTGTCCTGGTGGGCGGCCGTTATGGTAGTGTTCAGCTCAAAGCTAGGGAGGCACAGAGGGCGACAGCACAGTTTAGGACAAAGCCTTTCATAAGACGATACTAATGTACAGATGGATTTCTACCCAAGCATGACCAGCTTAATTAATTCATTTCTCTATTAACACGTTAAAAAAAAAAATAATAATAAAAAAAATAAATTAAAAAAAACACAAGGCGCAGATCACTGGTGTACCTTTGAGCTTGCTCATTGTAACCCCACAGCTTAAGGGAAAACTCGAGATCTGATGATGCACAGTGTCCCTTCTCCTCTACGGTAGCCAGCCAGGTGCCTTTGACATTGAATGCAGCCTTCACCACGTCAAACTGGTCCAGTCCTTTCTGATTAATATACTCCTGCTGCACAATATCCAGCTGTAGGGCAAAAACGTACAAATGTAAAACGATTTAAATACTAACATTTCCTTCCACTTGGCAGACTAGGGTGCCTGGGCAGGCCCGCCAAGCTATTCCCTCCGTCTCATGTAATGTCACTGCATGACTCCAGCTGCTATTCTAATAACCAAAACACTCTCTATTTACATTCACTGTCCATTTCATCAGCTCTGCTTATCTTATAGCAGTACCTTGTAGCACTAAAGTTATAAATTGTAGTTCATCAGTTTCCCTGTACACTTTGTTACACTGTTCTTTAATGGTCAGGACCCCCACAGGACCACCACAGAGCAGGTATTATGTAGATGGTCTATGGTGGGTCATTCTCAGCACTGCAGTGACACTGACGCGATGCTGCACTGACTACTGATGCACTGAGAATAGTCCACATAAAGCTATCCAGCCAACAGCGTCCTATGAGCACTAATGAAGGACTAGAGGATGACCAACACAAACTCTGCAGCAGCAGATGAGCTATCAGTTTTGACTGTACATCTGCAAGCTGGACCAGCAAGGTAGGAGTGTCTAATAGAGCAGACAGTGAGTGGAGACGGAGTTTAAACACTCCAGGAGCACTGCTGTGACTGATCCACTCACACCAGCACAACACACCAACACACCATTCACTGCACTTCACATTATACCCGCTCCGTGGTGGTCTGGTGGGGGTCCTGACGATTGAAGAAAAGGGTAACAAAGCATACAGAGAAACAGATGGACTTCAGTCTGTAATTGTAGAGCTACACAGTGAGCCTAAATGGATAGTGGGACTGATCAAATGGACACTGAGTGAAGATACAGGAAGGTGGTTTCATTATTATGGCTGTACGTAGTGTATCCATTTGCACCGTGATCCTCAACCTCGAGGTCAGGAGATAGCCCCGGGGCAAACCAACAATTTTACATTTAAGCCTGACTTGTTCGCCCATATCAGTGACTGCCGTCGCTGTCAAGCCAAACGGGAAAAAAAGAGAGTGCCAGAAAAGAGCGAGTGTGTGCAAGGCTACCGAAAGGATTTGCAGACTACTGCATTAACAAAAATGATTCTTCACATGGATTTCTGCCATGACTAGACAGTTTCACACAAACATCTCTACGGTTCATGTGATAGCACGAGAAAGATGCTTACAACAACATGTTCCACTTTTCAGTAGACCCCCTGGAGCCAATGCACGTGAGCATTCATGCTTTCTAAACTTCCTCATGTAAAGGACAGCGGTTTGCAGCAATGTCAAGGTTTTAAAAGGGCTCTGTTTAGATCCAAGCATCCCTTCAGCATCTGATGTGAATAAACAAACGGTCCCCACGATGGTCTTTATGGTCTAAGAGTCATTATGACAGGGCAGGTAGCTTGATTCATTTAGTTGTGTCAGTGTAGCATAAAGGCCGTTGCAGACTGAACAAACGGGCCGATCCAAAACAGCTCCCTGGTTCGCACAAAAAGGGCAAACTGTGACATTCTGAATGATGGTTTACATTTTAGAAAAAAACGAAAGGAGAACATATAGCTTCTCTCCATCATTGAGGAGATGAAACTCTCTGAATCGCTCTGAATTTAAACAGGCTACGGGAAATGCACCTCCACACATGATAAAGCACAATTAGACATTTTAACTCCTCACAGAACAGGCAAACAGTGACAGGCTATTGCCCACCTTGGAAAATTAGTCCAAGTAGCACAAAGTGGTTTATTGATTTAGACAGTAGCTGAAACTTGAGTTCTTTCACACACAGCTTGGATGTTTATAGGCCAGTTTCAGCTCAGAGGTCAGGGAAATTACAACAGCACACAACTCTTTGTGCAGCTTGGTTTCCCCATATGCCACCGACTGCTTACTGACGCAATTAGCATGTTTTGGCCCTGCCATGGTTCCCTGCCTGGCCAGAATGTGCTCGAGTTGCCAAATCATGGGTAGCACGCCTTCTTAAGAACCAGTTTTCAGAATTTAGAATTTGAATTTAGAGCCATTTAGAGCAATTCATGCTTGCACACTGAGGAATTTGTCTACCTCATTTAACAGAAACGTAAATTTAACCCATCCGTGAAGTAAACACCTGCATAAACACACGCAAGTGAACACACATGCCCAGAGAGGTTAGGTGCCTTACTCAACAGTCCATGACTCTCCCTGTTGCTGCACCTTTAAGACTGGTATGCAAATGACTACTGTTGTAACTGGAGAATTGTCCCCTGAAATAAACCCTGAAATATTTCTCTGGGCTTTCATAACTGTAGTGGTCCCTTTCCTAACATCCTCGGACATGTGCTTCTAGACAGCTGACCCACTTAATAAAGAAGCAAGTGAACTCTTAACGAACTTTCATAACGATTTCATAAACATAACTTTATCAAACACGACTGAACATAAAGTGTAAATCAGACATAAACCTGCCAGTAACGAACTCTAGAGCATGACACTGCAGGGAGGCAAAGGGCTGACTAAAGCTGTGGTGCTGATGATGCAAAGCCTTTTGGGCTGAATCACAGCACAGCGTCACTGGAGCCCGTATCTGGAGTCATGGTGACCTGCTCCCTGTGGTTGCTGTAGCATGCTTACACTGTAGAGCTGCTTGTCTTGCTGTAGAGAGTAGAACTGAAGATGTCCTGGCCTCCCATTCATCACCAGAGCCCTGGTGCGAGAGTCGATCATCAGATCCGTCCAAACGTTTCCTGAAGGAGAAAGAGAGACGGTCTCAGCAGGATAGAGGCTAAAGTTACAGTTAGAGAACCATTTGGCTGAGTCACAGTGAAGTAGAGAAGGTGGTAACCGCACACCTTTAACCAGGCCCTGAATCACCGCCGACAGTTTCAAGCTGCAGTGAATGATGTTGATCTCTGAGAGAGAGAGAGAGAGAGAGAGAGAGAGAGAGAGAGAGAGAGAGAGAGAGAGAGAGAGAGAGAGAGACACAGAGAGAGAGAGAGAGAGAGAGAGAGAGAGAGAGAGAGAGAGAGAGAGAGAGAGAGAGAGAGAGAGAGAGAGAGAGAGAGAGAGAGAGAGACAGAGACACAGAGAGAGAGAGAGAGAGAGACACAGAGAGAGAGAGAGAGAGAGAGAGACACAGAGAGAGAGAGAGAGAGAGAGAGACACAGAGAGAGAGAGAGAGAGAGAGAGAGAGAGAGAGACACAGAGAGAGAGAGAGAGAGAGAGACACAGAGAGAGAGAGAGAGAGAGAGACACAGAGAGAGAGAGAGAGAGAGAGACAGAGACACAGAGAGAGAGAGAGAGAGAGAGAGAGAGAGAGAGAGACAGAGACACAGAGAGAGAGAGAGAGAGAGACAGAGACACACAGAGACACAGAGAGAGAGAGAGAGAGAGAGACAGAGACACAGAGAGAGAGAGAGAGACAGAGACACAGAGAGAGAGAGAGACACAGAGACAGAGAGAGAGAGAGAGAGAGACACAGAGACAGAGAGAGAGAGAGAGAGAGACAGAGAGAGAGAGAGAGAGAGAGAGAGAGAGAGAGAGAGAGAGAGAGAGAGAGAGAGAGAGAGAGAGAGAGAGAGAGAGAGAGAGAGAGAGAGAGAGGAGAGAGAGAGAGAGAGGAGAGAGAGAGAGAGGAGAGAGAGAGAGAGAGAGAGAGAGAGAGAGAGACAGAGAGAGAGAGAGAGGCAGAGAGAGAGAGAGAGAGAGAGAGAGAGAGAGAGAGAGAGAGAGAGAGAGAGAGAGAGAGAGAGAGAGAGAGAGAGAGAGACACACACAGAGAGACAGAGACACACAGAGAGAGAGAGACAGACAGACAGACAGAGAGAGAGAGAGAGAGAGACAGAGAGGATCAAACACAATGATTAATACACAGTTTAAATATTCTTTATCATTTTAATCACCATATATGTGATAAATTAATAATTTCACACATCCAGTTTAAATTTACAGTGATTTAGAAGTTATTGGTGATGAAATTGACCATTGATAAGGTGTTGATTTTCATATCAGTGCATTCCTGGGTTCATTGATCTGGCTGATGCATAGGAACTCTTACTGTTGTCCGTGTGGCTTGTGCTATACATCTGTCCATCTGGAGACACACAGATATGAGAGATGGGTCCACCCAAGCGAGGAAGGAAGTCCTTCTTGTTCACTTCCTCACAATGCCACTGGACAAGCACAGACTCCAGACCGCCACTCAGCAGGTGCATGCCTGTACAGAGGGACCAGGAGGCAGAAGAGGAGAGGAGCTGCTTAAAAGCCACAGTGTGGAGAAAAAACATCTAACCAAAAAGAGTGAAAGCTAGGGAGTTCTATTTCTTTTACCTTCTGGGGTAAAGCATAAGGTGTTCACAGCGTCATGGTGCCAGTGCTGAGTGGAGTATGTGTACTCTTTTTTCTGACTGAAGTTTCTCCTGTTCAGGAAGAAAGCGACGGAGAAGAGAGATGTGCTGAACGTGCGTCTGTATTATATATAGAAAGGTTCATTGACCAAAGTAACTCTCATCAGGAATTTAAGTTGGGTGATTGACATTTGCTCTCCAGTCCTCTGACTCACCAGAGACGGATCTTGCCGTCTTCGTGTCCAGTGGCGATGCAGTCCCATTTAGGGTGACAGGCTACACAGGTGAAGGCATTCTTGGCACCTTTCTTGTCAGTGGCCTTCAAGGAAAACCTTCATTTAAAATAAATGAGAATTAGACAATGCACCGTGACGCTGCCGCTCCCTCGTGCATGGAAATGGCACCTTGGTAATCGGAAACTGTGGAAGAGTCGAACAGGAAAACATGGGCCCCCTGACAGAGGCATGTAAATAAGGATTGTGACTGGGCATGTTCTAGCACGCCCTTGACCTCACAGGAGCTATTCAAAGAACAGCTACATCACGGTTAGTGTGCAACTTACCGTTGCATCTTCTGGGTTCTGAAGAAATACACCATCAGCCCGAGATCTTTAACAGAGGCAATGTATTCACCCTGCAACAAATATTTCATAATTATTAATATATTTTCATCTAATGCTCCATACGCTGTCCATGCAGGACTAATCCGGCTCTTTTTCTTAAAGAACATGCAGTTAATGATCACTTAAGTACTACTGATACACACAAAGTATGATCATCTATTACAACAGCGATACTGTCATATCGCTCACATAGACAGACAGGTGGACAGATACATCTAATCATGTATTTGCAGTGTAAGAATATTAATGAGCAAATAAGAATGGTAATACTGTACACTGTAATACAGATAAATCAAATAGAATAAAACTATAACTAACTATCTACACAAAAGTATAGCATACAGCAAAAAGTACTGTACAGTAAAAGTTGTATAAATATTATGTAGATGACTTCATAGTGCCGAGATGTACGGTCACACATGAACAAAACCTAAAACATCCAGCAGACAGCCTAGTTTTTGACCAAATCATATGAATGCATAGTAAACAATGACTCAACAGTTCAAATAACATTAATAGGCATGTTAGTAGATCTGCAGTGTTCATATAGATAAAGTGGAAGAACAGAACCTACAAAGGATGTACAACGATGTAGTAATGTCCAGCTCTTGCTCAGCAAGCCAGACTTGTTGCTCAGTTTACAATAATGTACAATAATGTAAACAACCTCCAACATAAAATCATTCATTAATATTTGGATGTTCTGTTGAACTTAGTGTAGGCTTGTACTTAAAAAATAAATAAATAAATAAAAAAATAACAAAAAAAAGACAGAAAGAAAGAAAGCAAGAGAAAGGCACAATAGTAATAACACTAGCAATTACATGAAATTAATTAATTTAACTGACTAAAGCTGGACAAAAACGTTTTCAGGTTTAATTGACTAAAAGTAGCCCAAATGTTCAGTCAATTAAACTGAAATGACACTAAAGTAAACTACATCTTAGTTACATCACCAAGACTAAAATCAGCTGATATATGACCAGTGCTTGCAAAACCCATCCCAAGTTTTGATTTGGCTTATGGCTCCCAACGGTTCAGTTGGAACTAAACAATTGCATGACCAAATACTGATCAGCTTCCACAGTCCTTCTCTGTAAGCACTAATATCTACATAATATAAACTCTCATTTGACTTACTTGGGTATTAAGTCCTAGCCCTCAATAGGAGCCCCTAGAGGAAACCTCGAGGTACTAACTCCCCCTAACAGTACTTACCCCTTGGCCGACAGCTGTGGAACCAGGGTTGGTGCTGATCTTACACAAAACAGCTGATAGCTCTCTTGCCTCCACTTCTTGCTCCGGCACTTTGGGAAGGTGTACAGCCACCAGCTGGCAACTCTCTGGAGAAGCACACACAGACACTTTGACACTAGTGTCTACAAACCAAGTCCTGAGCATTAACTAGCAATCACTTGCTACTGAAGACTTAACTGGCCAGAACTGAGAAGACTAGTTTATCTTGCTCTATAGTGGTGGTTCTCATTCCTGGTCCCAGGGCTCCATTGTTATGCAGATTTTAGAGTTCTCCCTGCTCCGATCACATGTATTGCAACTGATGAATTAACCAACTAAGCCCATCCCAAAGTGAACCAGGTGAGTAGCTGAGTTAGTCAAAACCACTGACACTTTGAAGACACTCAGTCACTTTAAATACACTCTGCTGCTACCTTTTCAATTTCCTGCTGCTCTTTCTCTTTGTATTTTTTAAAATATATTTTAATATATTTATGTATATTTTATTTATTTAAGTACTGCTGTCTGGGTGTAACTGGGTCCTAGGGTACTACAATTTCGTTCCACCCCATGTACCACATGTGATGCGAATGACAAAGTCTCCTTGAAACCTTGAGCTGAGCTCTATATTAGTTGGATTATTTTTTTTTTACCTGAGAAGCCCCTGCAAATGAATAACCAATGAAATAAACCAGCAGAAGCTGACCACTCCTGCTCAAGTCGAATTTGTGAAGCTGGATCTACCAGCTTGATCTACCAGACATTCCGGAGGGAACTTTGATAAAATCTCCACAGCAGAACCGACACCACAGTGGTGTGGGAGCAGAATACCAGTCTAGCAGCCGCCCAGTCAGAACAGAGCTGGCAAACTGACCAATCAGAGCACACTCAGCTAAAATAAAATGATGAAGACTGAGCATTGGGAGTTTTTACTGTTCACTCGCCTGACTTAATCTTGATCATAACTGTCTCATGGCAAATCCAAATAAGTCACCCAAATTTTTACAGATTAATAACCTAAAATTTAGATCATCTTGTGTAAACTGCCATGTCAGCTATTTTTTCATAACCAAGGAAACACTAATATGCTGGGCTGCTCCGAGAACCACTGCTAAATTCACATCAAGACAGAATAAATCTAATACTCACCATCATGTTTATTACTAGCCATGGGAATAATAATAAATATGACTCCAGCATGTTTCTCTGAGACATACAGCGAGAATATCGGGTATCCAATAGTGAAGATCTGTAGAAAGAAAGAGTGGATATGACAGAAATTAAAATGGCGTCCTTATGTAAATACGTGCTGATTTAACTTTTGACACTTTCTGATTTGACTGTACCTTAATAAGGATTCCGTCAATAAAGTCCCACAGTCTAACAGTGCCATCTGCTGAACAGGAGTAGACCTGCAGAGAAGAAGAAAACAGGAAGGTTATAACCTGGATCCCTTTAGGGCTTCATCTGAGTCCATTAATTATGCATACATTAAATATGATGCAGATAAAATGGGGACAGTTATCAGCGAGACTGATGGCCGTCGTGACCCCCTGCACACCATTTTAGAGTCAGGTTTATTTGGATTTATGCACTTAGCCAACATAAAACAGCCACAGGCTGGTTTAACAGTTAAACAATGAAGACTGCGGGGTACAAACGTGAAATACCCTTAAAGATCTTAAAGATTTACGGTCTACATGCATCGATTTACCACTTCTCCATGTAGCATGTAAACAACAGGGACTGAAACTGTAGAACTACAGCACCTACGGGACTGAGTGGGCTTTAGCCACACATTAAATATCAATGTTATATTATGATTAATACCAACTTTATTAAAGAATTAAAATGTGTGCTTTGACAAAGCGCATATTATGGCAGCTGTCGGTCTTTTCGAACCTCCAGACTTCTTCATATGCTGGATGGATACACCTCCTTTTGGGATGAAATGTCTTCACTTACAGCGTCTGTTCATCCTTGTGTCCAGCTGGTGTCACTTGTGTGCAAACATTTCAAAGTTTTGACCAACAGTCTCTTTCACTGCTTCAGACAGCCCCGTGTAGCCACCACAAGGAAATCGCAGTACTAGTGATCAGGGTGGTCCCTCGGTGCTGCACAAGCTCAACAAAGTAGGCTTGGTAACTCAGTAATGGTCGCGTTTCTGGATCTCACTGCTGTACTGCCGCCACTACTTAAATCTGAGGACCACCTGACATTTAGCGCAACATGAGGTTCTTTTATTTATTTTTTTTAAACACTAATGAAAATTAGTTTAGCCACTTCCTGCTTATAATCCACACACAAACTAAGAAGAGGAAAGGGTAAAGGGCTACAGCATGTGCACTTGGTCAAATCTCATAGGAGGTAAGAATTTCTTATTCCCAGTTTAATGTCTTCTCCGGTCCCTGACACCCATGTCAGATAATGAACATGGTAACAGACCTGCGTATTTATTGAAGTCTCTGAGCTACATAGTTGTTAAGTAATCAGAACAGTCTGGTTTTGGAATACCTTTCCAGGTTTACTGCTGTGATTTAATGTAAGCTTGTCTGAAATTAAAGTACAGAATATATAACAGCTGGACATGAAAATATGAATCATGGCATCAGGTAAAACATTTTTTTCATATTTTGGAACAGTTTTATCCATGTGATTACACTTCGCTGCAAAGTGCCCTGGGAGCCCTATTTGGTTCAGTGACCGTTAGCCCAGTTTTCATCAATGTGGAAGGGGTTCCCTGCCGGTTCCTACACCTCATTTTAAACCATTTGGTGCATTACCACCAGTCAACCAATCAACCAATCAATCAATAAACAAAATCAGGTTTGGAACCAGAAAAGGTTCTCTTTCCAGCTGGAACCTATGAAGACTTGGTTCCTCAACACCAACTGTGACGACACCTGTGGGCATGTCAGTTGTTGAGGACTGAGAAAGCAATAATAAGGACACCCACTGAACTCTCCTATATCTTCTTATCAGCAGTAGTTAATTTGTGCCTTCTTTTTGAATATAAACAAACATCTGGAATATAAACAAACATCTGTGGTGGTAAAAGGGCTATCTGTGCACATCACAAACTCTGGGCTTTACTCGTCCTCCTCCATGCTCGACAGCTGCTGAGAAACCAGCATGGTTTGATTCATTGGCCCATAAACCCTTCCAGTCCTCAGTAACCCACTGACAGTACTGCACGTCTTTCTGATCTTTGCCAAGTCTCCTTACTGCCAGTCGACCAGTCCAACTTCAAAATCTTCTTTTCACAGTCAAGACAGGGACACTTCACCCAGTATTGAGCTGCTGTTCTGTGGGCCAAGCTGCTGACTCTCAGTAACTTGCCTTCTTGGTTCTGTTTGGGTCTACCAAATTTTAAAGTGCACGAAACTGGACAATATGTGTATGTATACATACATATACATTATATATTATTATATGAAAACAAGAGTAACTGACTTCAGACATCACAGTATTACAGGGTGTTATTTGCCCTCGGCAACCACACATGACTTTGTTATAGTCTTTGGTAAAGAAGGCAAGCTTTACATCTGACTTTTAAAGGACTGTAGATCAGCAGAGAAATGTTAGAATGAGGCCAAACTCAACTGGAAGAGGTTTAAAAAAAAAAAAAAAAAAAAAAAATTAAAAATATGTGACGTGCCATGGAAGTCCTGGACCACAGTGCTAACCTTGGATGTTATTATTGTCAATCACATGATCAGTGATTAGTTGATGCGCAAGCTGAAAGCATCTTCACCAGGCAGTACAATTCCCAGTATTATGTCAGTTGTGGGCCTTGAAACAGATCCAGAATCCAGAATGCAGCAGAATCCTTCTGATGATGGACCAGCTCCTCCCGAGCTTATGGCAATGGTCAAGAGTCGATCTGTACCTCAAGCACTTCAAGTACAGCTCAGCTTGCGCAGCCATTCTTCAAGATGCATGAAGGACAAGCATCAGGACTTCTACTCGCTGTCCGAACAGCAGTTTAGACTCTAATCTATTTGTACTAGCGGTGATGCATACTCTGACTGAACACTAAGCACTTTTATAAGTGGCTCAGGATATAAGCTTCTGCTAAATGTCATGAATGTAAATGTTGCACGAAAAATGTTGTAAATGCCTCTTCAGTTCATTTTGGGGGACAACTGGGGGGTAGGAAAACTTCATATACTTGAGGGAATGTCTTGATGCGATCATTACTGCAGTGAATCACATGGAAGCAAGATTCTGAAATAGACAAGACAGGAAAAAAAAAAAACTCCCATGTAAACATGTTAGGGTCATCATACTATTTAGTAAGCTAACGTTCCCTGCCACTAGCTACTGGCTTTCCATTTGGACATCGGCCACCACAGTAGATTAAACTTTTCCTCACTATGAAAGTTTTAAGGATAATCTGCCTTCAACTGACAAACTCTGATACAATCACACAGCACGGCTTCTTCAGGTTTGCTGTTGGGGCTTGTCAATAAAGGTTAAAATGCTCCACTCTTCATGTCAAATGCTGATGCGAAGCCTGCTTTATATTGGCCCAGGTTTGAGGAAACCGCCCAGAATGAAATTATGCAGAGCAAACTAAACAATGTAATGTATTTACAGTTGTTGTTTAAAGATCTTGTTGAAAGATGTAGGAGCTGAAGTGGCCTCATATCCAACAGCTTGTTTAGTAAATGAAACAGTTCCACCTTTATGGTCTGCAATTTTAAATTTTCCTGCCTGTACAAGCTATAGCATTTTTCAGGTGGAATTGAACATTTTGATTAGAAACTGTTGAATAGGAAGCCAACTTAAGCTTTGTGGTAAGGAATAAACATCACTGTGCCTGTTTTTTTACCAGTTGTCCTTGAGAAGTTATGAAAAGTGGCAACATCCCCTTTACAACCTGGAAGATGCATTTCCTTTATAAAGTCTTTTTATTTCGATTTGTGCTTTGAGTCGTTTTGCTTGGCTAGAACATGACCTTGTGTACATTATAATTTTTGTATGTTTTACATTTTTTATGGTTTAATTTTTGGGGCATAAATATAAAAGGACAGCAAGAATGTTACATACAGTTTAAGATTTTGAGGAGGCCGTTTTATGGCCGTTTTGTGAATGTTGGGGGGGGGGGGGGGGGGGGGGGGGGGCGGGGGGGGGGGGGGGGGGTTGGGGAGGGTGGGGGGGGGGGGGGTGGGTGGGGGGGGGGGGGGGGGGGGGGGGGTGGGGGGGGTTGGGTTGGGGGTGGGGGGGGGGGGGGGTGGGGGGGTGGAGGGGGGGGGGGGGGGGGGGGGGTGGAGGGGGGGGGGGGGGTGGGGGGGGGGGGGGGGGTGGGGGGGGGGGGGGGGGCGGGGGGGGGGGGGGGGGGGGGGGGTGGGGGGGGGGGGGGTGGGGGGGGGGGGGGGGGGTGGGGGGGGGGGGGGGGGGGGGGGTGGGGGGGGTTTGGGGGGGGGGGGGGGTGGGGGGGGGGGGGGGGGGGTGGGGGTGGTGGGTGGGTGGGGTTGGGGGTGGGGGGGGGGGGGGGGGTTGTGGGGGGGGGGGGGGGGTGGGGGGGGGGGGGGGGGGTGGGGGGGGGGGGGTGGGGGTGGGGGGGGTGGGGGGGGGGGGGTGGGGTGGGGGGGGGGGGGGGGGGGGGGGGGGGGGGGGGGGGGTGTGGGGGGGGGGGGGGGTGGGGGGGGTGTGGGGGGGGGTGGGGGGGGGGGGGGGGGGGGGGGGGGGGGGTGGGGGGGGGGGGGGGGGGGGGGGGGGGGGGGGGGGGGGGGGGGGGGGGGGGGGGGGGGGGGGGGGGGGGGGGGGGGGGGGGGGGGGGGGGGGGGGGGGGGGGGGGGGGAGGGGGGCGGGGGGGGGGGGGGGGGGGTGGGGGTGGGGGTGGGGGGGGGGGGGGGGGGTGGGGGGGGGGGGGGGGGGGTGGGGGGGGTGGTGGGGGGTGGGGGGGGTGGGGGTGGGGTTCGGGGGCGGGGGGGGGGTAGGGGGTGGGGGGCTGGGGGGTGATGTGGGGCGGGGCGGGGGGGGGGGTGGTGTGGGGGGGTGGGGGCGTGGGGGGGGTGGGGGTCTCTTCACCTCCCCTGGCACTTCCCCCACTCGTCACCTCACTCTCCTCCTCTTCTCCTTTACTCTACTTTTCCGCCTTTTCCCGCCTCTCCCTCTTTCTTTCCTTTTGGGTCTTTCCTTTTGTTCCTTTTTAGCTCTTTCGTTCCTCTCTCCCTTCCCTTTCTCCCGTTGTTGTTTTTTGTGGCGGTGGGTGTCGTTTTGGGTTTTGTTGTGTGGTTGTGTGTGGGGGGTTTGTGTGTGGGGGTTGGGGGGGGGTGGGGGGGGGGGCCTTGCTTTTTCTGCCACGCTCCTTGTTTTTGGTTTGTTTTTGTTGGGGGGGGGGGCGCGTTCACAGGCCCTTTCACCCTCCCCCTTACCTTCTTTTCCTTTTGCCCCCCCGTTCCGGCCCCCCTCCCTTTTTTGGTGGCATCCTCTCCTTTCACACGTCCTGGGCATGGGGAGGGGGGTGGTTTGGTGTGGGTTTGTTGTTGAGGTTGGTTGTGTTTTGGTTGTGTGGTTGTTGTTGTTGGTTTGGTGTGTTGTTTGTCGTTTGGGTGTTTTTGGGTTGGGAGTGGGGTGGGTGGTGGGGTGGTTGGGTGGGGGTGGGTGGGGGGCCCTTGGGCTTCTCTTTTGTGTGGTTGGGTGTGGGTTTGAGATTGTGTTTTTGGTGGGGAGGGTGGGGGGGGGGGGGGGGCACCCCCTTTCTTTACCCTATGGGGTGGTGTGGGGGGGGGGGGGGGGGGTGGGGTGGGTGAGGGGATGTGGGAGTGTTTATTTTCTGAAGATGGCGTCAGCAGTGTTTGAAAGTACAAGTGAAGAAAATAAAGTATTTGAACACCCTGCGACTTTGGCAAGTTCTCCCTCTTAGACATCATGGAGGGGTCTGGAAATGTTACATGCATCAGGTAGCCATGTCCACTTTGAGAGACATAATCTAAAAAAAAAAAAAAACCTGGAAATCACACGGTAATGATTTTATTTTTAAGATTTTAAATAATTATTTCTGTGTTACTGCCTGCAAATAAGTATTTCCAGTAAATACAGTTTTCCATTCTATGGTCACCTCATTAAGAAAGGTAGCTCCCCAACACTTTTTTCTTCAAGATAGAGTATGGCCTGTAGTCCCTCCTCAGCAGGCTTTATATAGAAACTCCTAACTTTGGGTGCAGCAGCTACAAATTTGATAATTATCTACATATATATACTGTGCCGGTATGCCATTATTTGTTGCAGTTGGTGTGGTTGCTCGTGAAAAAGAAAGAACATGGTTACGGATATGGTGCATGTTTGGTGTATTTGTTTATTTTCTTTTAGCAGTCACACAGTGCAAGTACTGGGTTTTGCCACTGATTTTGGTCCTATGTGTTATCCCACCCTCTAAAGAAACCGCAAGGATGGCAAGACATCCCTGACTTTTACCATTTAAATGCAATAAATGGTTAATTTTTGACAAAGATGCTTGTTAGGCACGTAACTGATTCACAATGTGATACAGTATATGTCACTATTCTTGTGGTTTCAACCCCGTATGGCCACAACAGATGTGTTGGTTTTATTTTTATTTTTTTCAAGTGCTCTTAAATTCAGCTCATGGGAGATTTGTTCCCCATCACTGGTGTTGAGGTGTTTGTTCTGTAGGACGTGGTGGAAACCACCACAGCGTCCACAGTATGGCACCACCCTGATTCTGTTTCTTTCTTGAACAGTTTTCTATTTTGCCGCACATCAAAACAATGCCATTAGAGTTGTGTGTGTTGTGAAAAAGAAAAATACTGTTGTAGCATAGTGTCTAAATTGTTTCTGCTTTGTGGTCGCAATGTCTGCTGTTTCAGGATCTGTCACTTTCTCACTCACTACCTTTCACATTTTTTCTTCCCTTTCTCTCCTCATATATGCATTGACCTATCATATGCTGTTTCCATCCCCACATTTCATGTACTTTTCCTCACTCCCTTATTTAAGTCGTGCTTCACAAAAAAATCTATGTCCTCCTTTCTTCCTCCTGCCCCCTATACTTTGCTTTACACATCCCTGCATCCCTAACCACTCTACCTCTTGCATCAGTGCATCATTCCCTGCCTCTGAAAATCCCAGGACACCAGCACCAGTTTGAGCAGGGCCTCTCTGCACTCGTGTCGGGGACCACAAAAGACTATTTTTATTGCTGTCTCTCTGGTAATCTCCTCTTTCTCTCTTAGGATCTGGTAACTTGGTGCTTAGTGCCTTGCGCTAGAACAGGATCAGTTCTCCCTTCAGGTCTATCCTGCGGTGATAAAATGATGTCCTTGTCAAAAGAGTTGAAACCTACACACTGAAAAAACCCAACACCACCCTCTAGCCGTAATAAGAAGACCCTTTATTCAGCTTTTAGTCAGCTGTCCAGCTCCTTCTCTCCTCTTTCAGAAACAATGAATTGAGGTAAAAAAGGGTATAAAGTATAAAGGTAGTTGTCTTTGTGTCAACATAACAGAAGTATTATTGCATTTATGTACAGTCAGCCTTACATACATACATCTTTTCTCCCTTTTCCAAGAGTTCTGAGCATCAGTTGAACAGTAGATGCAGAATGCTTTTAAGGTTTGCAGTATTGAACGTCATATACCACAAACAATGTTGTTAGTGCGTTGTTTCTATAAAGAACTGCATTACTTATTGTTGCGCTGTATGCATTAATTACATAGTTCTTTCAATTTTGTTTGTTTTTGTTATCCAAAGTCAAAAACACAATCTAAATAAATTAATAAACATGAAAAACAGTTTTGTATTTTAACGTCTCTTGCTGAGGCACATGCATCGACAGTTGCTGCAAGTGAAAACTTTAATCAGTACCTCCTGTAGATCTTGTTTAAAAAAAAAAAAAAAACAAAAAAAAATTTTTTATTTAATTTTTTTTATTGATTTACTTTTGGGTCATTGTCTTGATGCAGCACCCAACATCTTATCAGATGAACTGCTGCTCTTAGATCCATAATGCTCCTGCCACCATGCTTCACGGTTGGGATGAGGTTTTCACCCGTGTTTGTGTATGGGTGTCCATTTTTCTCCAAAGGTAGCATTGCCGCTTTGTTACCATAGAGTTCCAACTTTTGTCTCTTGTGTCCATAGGACATTGTTGTGTGTTTTTGTTTTTTTTTTTTTGGACAGCAGTAGTTTACTTAACAGTGTCCTCTGATGAAAACTGGTTTTTGTTCAGTGTGCTGACTCACACAAGCAAAGATGTTTTGCAGTCTGTAGACGTCTTCTATAGGTATTTGCCGGTTAGCTTTCGATTCGTGTGATCTCACAGTCAGGCTTCTTTCTCACTACTGTTCAGGATTGCCCCTTGTGGTCTTGAGGAGAGATCTTAACAGGGCCTTCCACTCAGACGCAGTGTAAGACAGGTTTGTCCAAGCGTAGATTTTTTAGCAGGTCTATTAGCACTGCTCTTGTAACTTTCTGTAATTTTCCAGCTTTATGTTTTTGTAAAATGTCTTCTGGGGTCTTCTCAACAACTTCCATCAAAAGTTTCCTACGACACCCATGTAGTGTGTTTTGTAAAATTTACCCTGTTCTAAATGTAAAGCTAAAGTAATTATACAGTTAATTGTCAGGCTGTTGGCGGTACCGTTAACGGTTTCTTTCTATCTCTGTGTCCTATATTCAGTGCTGTGTTAGTAATGCCATGTGGTGTTTGTTTTTATTTTTTCTCTGTCTCCCTCCACAGACTGTCTGTTCAAAGCTGACAACACCCTGTGTCCTGTATGAAATAGGTACTCAGCACAGAAACAGTTCTGGAAGGCAGCGAAACCTGGGCGGCAACAGCACTACAGACACCCCCCAGTACTTCTCAACAAACTGCATGTATGTTTATCTCTTTGATACAAATACATAACTGTGATCCTGTAATGCTTCTTTAGAAAAACTCTTTGGAATGCTTTAAACAATGTCTTGCATGCTTGAACGTTGTTAGAAAATATACAATGTTCACTTTAGTTTTATTTTATTTATTGATTTTATCCCTGTGTGCCTGGTCAGTTTACTGCGCAACACACATAGCAGCCATGATTCAGGTTGAGCTCCAGCAGGTGATGTAACCAACTGCAGAACATTGGCCCCACTAAGATCATTTTAATCACAAAGAATGTCTTGGCCTGTATACACAACCAAACTGTAACACCCAAAAATGTGCCACTGCAACAGAGGGAAAGCTGTTATAGTACAATATATGCTGTCTCCAGGGACCCAATATTTATATGGGAGGGAGGAGAACTCTTCTTTTTTTTTTTTTAATATTCTTTCTGCACCCATTGTTATATGGTGTACCATGAGAGTTGCAGGTCAGATTCGCTGTATTACTGGAGTTGAACGTTAGTGTTCTCTGTATTTATTGGCATTGTGGTGGAAATTGACAGAAAAAACTGTGATGGCAGCTATAAAGGGGGCTATATATATAAATATATATGAAGAATCTATAAGAATGAAGGAAAATATATATTTTTTCCAAATTTTTTGTTTATTATAAGCATTCATTCTTTCAGTTCATCATAATCGAGAGGGTTGCTAGAGGCCCATGCCAGCGCTCCTTGGTGCTTTGTGCAGGAAACACCCTGGAAGGCCGCCAGTCCATTACAAGGCAGAGCCGTACGCACACACACACAGCGCTTGTGCTGAATTCAGCATCTCCACGGTCTCAACTGGCCCTGACTGCAATGTCCTTTGGGACTGTGGGAGGGAAGCTGATGGTTTATTTGATGAACTTCTGCAATTTTCACACATTTTTTCCATTCTTTTTTATTAAGAAACTTTGGACTCGGAAAAAGTTGAAGGAAAAAAAAGGTGAAAAATTTAATTTATTATTGGAAAAATGGAACTGAAATATTTTCCCCACACTCTCATTATGTGTCTCATATAATCTGACATTTATATGTGTGCTATACAGGCATGCAGCTGATCTGGAGAAGAAACAGACGAATCAGAGAAATAGGAAAGCTGCTCGGGAACGTTCATTCAGTATGGCAAACGTCATTGCAGGTAAAACTGCTCGGAGACCATCTGGAGAGACACCAGTGGACATAGCTGATATACCTGATTGTGTGTGGTTTTATAACTAATGCCTTTTGTTTTTTCAGCTGTTGCATTTAAAAAGCAATAAGATCCTTGACGGTGAATAAGCAGTCTGGCCTGCCGTTTTGGAGGAAGAATGCCATGCGAGTCCCTCTGGGAACCTCAGCTTGGAAATGAGGTTTCCTGGTTCGAATCCAGCGCCTTTCTACAAAACGCAGGTCCATAGGAGACAGTGTAAGTGCCCTAAACTCTGTAGTAGATAGTGTAAATTGACTCATCTCTGTAAGAAAACTAACGTGAGCACTAATAAGCCGTTATAAATGCGCACAGTGATTTGGTAAGAAGCAACGTAACAACACTCTCTTACAAAACCATGCCATTTTATATGTACACTGGCATTCTGTGGGATGACACTGCAAGTATAGATAAACACTTATAACAATAAGTATAGGTTTTTGTGAAAACACAGGTAGTTTCAACTCTGGTTTGCTTTATCCATTTTTAGGTGCATTTTCAAACGCAATGTGAGGTGCTTGAGGGATTTTACTGCAGTGTAAAACATGCAGAGTTTAACTGTGCCGGTTCCACTGAAACATGGCAAGTACTTGGAGGGTTTGTCATGGTGATGGATACAATAGATAATAAATAATAAAATAACAATAGTGGCCATTTTTGTGGATGAAAATCTAGTGTGAAATGGGACCAAGGACTAAAGAGACTTAAAAAATATGTATGTAAAAAAGTATGTAATATGTGGATAAATTTGTTAAATTTTGTATTCATTTATAATGAATACATGTGGTGCATCTGTAGAGTAATTGCCCATTGTTGCAATGCAGGAGATTTGAACACGTGAGATGTGGCTAGCTTCAAGTGCAGTATTATGTATTTTCAAAACCTGTGTAAATGTGTTTAAAGGTGAAATATTAGAAATAGATGGTGTTTTTTTTTTCTAATTTTTTCATCATATACTTTTATTTTATGTGTAAGAATTTGCATTCATGCAGCACACACATATCACTCACAATTTTCATACTCTTCTCTCGTGTTTGCTCTTAATGTGGGACTGATTTGCAGTAAATGAGAGGTTGTAGTTGAAAAACTAAAAAGAGTGTTGCAAGTATATGTCCAGTGGCATTTCCCATTCTGTGTACAAAGTCTCCTAAATGGGATGTTGTTTAGAGCATGTGTAACAGTCATTATTACTTACAGTGATAAACTGGGGCCTGTTAGGGTAATGTCCCTTTTC
>JAMWET010006770.1:0-225000 GCA_024036415.1 Prochilodus magdalenae
ACTTTCATCACGTTTCTGTAAAGTCTCTCCTCCAAAACTTCGATGGAAATGTTCACCAGATGACTTGAACATCAATATTTAGGAAACATTATTCTTTTTCATTATTAATTTCTCTTGTTAGACATTGCACGTCTTACGATGTGAGTATTGCGCATGTGCACATTGCTATGGTGATGCTAAAGTGATATATTTGGGTGGCCCTACCCCTAACCACCATAATATTTTTAGAATGTTCTGCTTAAACACAAGAACACCAAAAACCTCTAAAGTAACTCAAACTGACCGTGCCAGTCTAGTATGACATTCTAGGAGCCCATGATATTTCACAACATGCGCCTCAAGAAGAACATAGTGAGCATGCAACAGATTCAATGTCTCATTTTTGTTCAAAATGTAAAAGTACAATAAACACGTTTTATAAAATATTATAATAAATGTACATAACCGATTCTTACATTCCCAGAGGATTGCAGTTGAATCACCACATCCAGATCAAAATGCAGCAGTGCATTTTTACACTTCTAATTGCTACTATCTTATGTAAATGATGTAGTGTGGAACTCTGGGCCTACAAACAGGCCCGTCAGGTTTTAAGGAGATAATTATTGATTTTGAGTCATTTACATTTTGGGGAAGTACACTGTCCGTAAGACTTTATTGGATTGTGAACTTACATGGACAGTAAAAGGGTCTTTGCCATACGCTGTGCGTCTCCTGTTGCACCTTGTGGCCCCTTTCCTGGCCCTGCTCTCCGCTGGGAGAATTTGACTTGCAAATGCCCCCCTTTTGCATGTGAAGATATGCCTGTAACAAACAAGCAAAAGAAATTGCCTGCCATTTGACGTTATTACATCATGCATGCAGATAGAGGGTTATATTTGGAAGTCTGGCCTTTTTTTAGTCACACGTCGGTACACACTAATATTCAAATGGCTCACACGGGATTTGAATAGACCCAGGATTGATGATTGGCCACTTTGCATTGTTTTAGCAGCCTGTGGACCACCCGGGCAAGGGCTAAGTGAAAAAACACTAAACAATGTACAAAAATATCTGATATGTGGCAATATAGGTCCTTACATTTGTTGGTGAGTAAATAAGTAAATCATATGTGTTTTTACTTTATGTGTGAATTATTTTCTTACATGTCTGCATGACTGTGAATATACTGTGGCGTCAGGGTACAATAAGACTCTTGAAGCTAGCACTTTAAGTACTCTCGAACTGCGTCTGTGGTGCTTTTTATGAGCCTGTGCATGTGTCTGCTCTTTGTGCCCCCCCCCCCCCCAACACACAAACACGTCCAAGGCAGAGCGACCCAGTAGTGGGATGCTACAATACATATTTGTGATGCATATAAGGCACATCCTGTATTCCTTTGTTAAAGGACAAGAACATTCAGGCGTATTCAGGCATCACAAAGTCTACAATGCAATTATAGCCATGTTTATAATATCGCATAGCCACAATGGCCAGTAAATCTCCAGATTTTTGTATGTAATGCTGATTATGATGTAAGAGGTTTTATTGGGTACTGACAAAGTGTGAAATACAGCAGGTCCTGCGGGGGTCCGGGAGACCCGAATTAACCTCTTGGATCCCTGAATGTCTCAAAACTCTGGAAGGGTCACCGAAAATAAACTTGAAGTTCTGCTGTTCGTCAGGAAAAATAGTCACTCAGGTACAAATTCAGGGAAAGATCATTGTTTAGCTGCAACACCCACATTCAGTTAGCCTCTCTCTTTGGCATTCCTAACTAACTAGAGCAGCAGAACGTCTGCCTCATGGTGGCGTTGTAGCAAAATTGTTACAGCCCGTTGGTCCTTTATGGTCCAGCAGTGTTAACTATGCCTGGGCCACTTCTGAAAAACTCAGTCTGTAAAACACAGACCTGAGTTTGCGGAATACACTGAATTGTTGTTCATTTTTTAACACAAACACAAATAAGGAGAGGAGTCAGATCCCAGTTAATGTGTGGAAACAGCATTACCATAGCAGAAAAGAGCATTTCCAGAAGAAGAAAGGTTAAATCAGAGTTGTTGCCATTTCTGCAAGCATATGGTAGGTGAGTTGTGCAACCAGCCAACACTGAACTAGCCATCTAAATACCAGAGGATATTTTGCACTGTGGATTTTGACCAAAATCTGATCTCAGCTTTTAGGTAGTGCATTTATTAGCGTTTTTAATGTAAGTACTTTCTGTGATGTAGCTTTTAGAGGCATTAAAGGCACCAAATGTCTGGTTCCCATCAGCACCATGGTGAACGTTTCTGGGTCTGTATGGTGAAATCAGAATAATAATCTGAATAACTTTATTAGCATCTAAATATGTAATGATGTAGATATTGTTCAAAATTCCCCTTTAACATATTAGCAGTTCTCCTATATTCACTTTGATATAGGTGTGCAGAACCAAAATATTGACATGTTCAGTCTTTCTTTAAAAAGGAGAAGGTGGATGAGAATTAGCAGATCGGAATTCCGAGCAAGTCTCTTGCCGTTTCTGAGGCATCATACCAACTATGCACACACACATACACCCTGTGTATTGGTTCTTTGATGTCACTGTTTGAGTGCATGGGCCACTTATGTATGGCCATCTGAGTGAAGAAGCAGAAGACGCAGAGACGCGTTTCTCTGAGCTCTTTAGTGGCTCTTCAGACTTTTACCCTGTGTCATTGCTTTCTTTCTCTCTTTGTCTTCTATCTTTCTCTCGTCACTTTGCACTCCACTGTTTAAAATGCATCTCAGTGGGCAGATGCTAAACAGGAGCATAGAGCATAGCACAGTGGACTGGAAAGAAGAAAAGAGGAATGGAAAATGAAAAAGGAGAGGGTGTAATAAAGACATGCACCTGAGCAAATGAACAGAATGCCACAGTTAGCCTATTAGTACTATATAGAACAGAACTGGATGAAAAGCATATGCTGATGAGAGAACAGCAATGACAAGTGAGAGGGAGAGAGAGTGGGAGGACAGAAAGACAGTAGAGAGGTTCTGTTGGAGTGTGTGTTGGAGTGTGCTGGGCTGAATGCAAGTGCTGTAGAGGGTTGTGCGTCTAGGGCTGATTTGCATGGCTGATAGGAGAGAACCTCTCACGCCCACACTTGAGCACCTCCTCACTGGGCAAACAGGGTCACCAACACCACCCATGACACGGGACACAACCTCCATGAGCATGTTAGTGTGACTACAAAACCACACACATATTCTTCTATTGTGTTTTTTCACTTTAGGAATTGTATAATGAAGGAGAATAGTTAGGTACGCTATAATGAAGAAGGAAAAGGGAAACAGGTAACATTAATTTCTATAGATATAGATGCAGTAGAATGCAGTATTAATAATCCAGCATCACCTAAAAATTCTGCACTTTAAGGGTACAATAAATATGCCATTCAAATATTACATGTACTAGTGACATTAAATGCTTACACTTAAACTTACATTAAACTTACATTCAGTTCATGTTCTGTATGGGTAGGTTCAAATCTGCACAGAACATTTTTTTCTTTTAGCAATATTAGGTTGTATACTAGACATGAAATTATTGGCTATACATCCATACATCAGTATCGGTCAGTTTCCAGCAACATGTGATTACCTGAGATATCTCTAACTTAGCATAGCCTTAAAGCTGATCAGTGCCATGAAACACCACAACATAACAGTCCAGCCCTAGTTTAGTATCAGCTAGTATCAGCTATCGGCCAACCCCGCTGAAAAGTGATCAAGATCGACGCTAAAAAAGGATGGTGTAGAATCTGTAATGTTAACAGTAATGTAAATCATGTGATTATTTCAGAAAGTTAATACTGAGAAGTAATTCATATAGCCATGCTTTTATGGCTTTGTCTGCATTTTGGAGTGATGGGACTCAAAGGGGAAATATAACAGCACACACGTTAATGAAATTCTTAATGTATCTACAAAACAAACAGCTTATCAAGAGAAGCTGTGCAATCATGTAATCAGAGAAGCCAATAAATGCAGTGTTGCTGTCTGACCGCTGACATGAATCTAAATCTCTAGCATTGGAAGCTGTACCATAAAAGCTCTTATATAAAGCTTGTTGTTATTAATAACAAAAACTTGGTTTAGCATGCTGTGGCCCATACTGCCAATATTTCATTTGGATGTGGCTCAGATTAACCACAATAAGAAATATGCTGCTTTATTCAAAGAGACTCCCAGAGTCTTTAGGCAGGATTTGATGTGTACGTCAGTGACGGAGCTGCTGAGGGGGAATCTCTATATTTTGTCTGTACTGCGCCAGAGGCAGTACCCAAAAGGTTGAGAAGCCCAGGCTGACCCACAAACTTTGTTCCTGGGGCAAGGCTGAGCTAAGCTTCATCTCTGAAGCTCTGTAAATTCAAACACACACGCTAGGAACCCCCTTTGCTCAGAATGAGACTCTCATTAGTAGCCATTAGCATGAATTTGACCTTGTGACACCTGTGCATTCATGCAAATCAGGATGCAAATGTTGTCTGTTTTGTGCGTGAGAGCCCCAGAGACTAAATTAAGACATCATGCCCTGCTTACTGCTAAGAAAATGCATGATATGCATTCTAATGCAAATTCACCAATGACGTTATGCTGCAGATGCATGGGTAATGGCTGCTTCCTGTTTTCCATATGGAAGTTATTTTCTATACACACTGTTTTAACAGCCTTTAGCTTATTTGCATGTATCTGTGGATGTTGTGGTATCTGTGGTTGCATGTTGCATGATGCATTATGTATGAACATTTCCATGCAGTTACTCTGAGAACGTAATAACAGCCCCATGGAACACATTTGATTGTTTTAATAGTGGCTCTGTTGCAGTTACTACAGGGTCGTCTGGTTGCAATTCTTTAAGCTGACTGAGAATATTTATCACAGTTATTAGTTTACCCGTGTCGGATGTTTTTGTTGAAATAAATGCCTTTGTCGAGACACTACATGGGTCTTGCAAAAACCCTAATCAGATGAGCAGTAAGTAATTGCCATCACTCCAGAGCCAATACAACAGCTGTGTTCAGACTTCAAGCAAATTGGATTTGTTTCTTAAATCAGATCTCCTGAGACGTCTGTTCACACTGATACTTGCGAGTGACAAGACCGGATTTGTGTGTCCAGACTTCATCAGACGTAGGCGTCAATATGTGCAATATATAGCCATACTGGTGACATGGCTGGATATAATCTGGATATGCCAAAATTGGATTTAGGCTGGCAGTCTAAACATAGTCTTGACAGTTATAAACAAGATTGCTAATCAACCAGTTTAGGCTTATGCTTTAATCACATGCAAACACTTAACCTGATTATGTAAAATGCATTTACATAAGGCAATTAATCAGTTTCATAATTTTTTAATCTTAAATTATCTTGACTTATACCATTGTGACTGGCTTGTGCAGTATTTAGCAAGTTATAGAGCTAGCAGCAATTCAGACAACTGTCATGCTAACATTGGCTAGCTAGCTTATTCGTTTAGCTACTGTACCTTCATTGTGGGCAATTAAGCGACTTCATTTGTTAGTCTTGATTAAGCTAATGTTTTATTATTGTGGCTCAGATGATTAACACATTGAAACATTGCTTTCCAGCCTAGTTTAAAGTAAATGCAGAAAATTGCTCTAGTTGTCTAGGACCCTGTTAACACCCGGTCAATTCTGTGACTACTGTTAAGATTTTAGCCACATTCATTTACACTTGATAGTCAAAAGCATCTAGTTAGTAGTTAGTCAGACTGAAATCCACTATGTGGGGCAGAATATGAAAATCCTCCTGTTAGCTGGTAACCAGTTACCTATTGTTTATCTATTGTCTGCAGTTCGTTTGGAACAGTAGGATCCACACATTTTGTTATTATGCATTTTGTTTTGTCTGGTCTCCAACCACAGATAACATGGTGTGTATGGCCAGTACTCAAAGCGATAAAGCTCAGGAAGGCCAGCCCTTTTGGTTGTCGGATGTGTCTTGAAGAGAAGGATGCATTTACACTGCTATAACTCATGGCTCAAAGATGCTTCAGACCTGATGTGATCTGATTTGTATGTGTTGAATGCATCTTGGGTCCGTTTACACTTGTGTCTTTATGTGGCTTGGACTTATCCAGATATAATCCAAAAAGATGCCTGAGGTAACCAGGTGTAAATAAAGTCTAAGTGGTTGTCCTCTGTAGCAGTTTTATGAGTATAGTAGTAGTAGCTGTTTGAAATGACAAGGTTTGATGTACTTGAGCTTGAGATGCTTGCAGCTGATGTACTGCACAAGTGAAATTCAGCTTCAAGCACACTGAGTGCACAAAGACACTGTATTATTAATTGTATTGATATCATAATGACGTTATAAATCAGCGTTCTTGTGCTGTCTGATTGTTATAGCAAATGGATGTAGTTTACCCTTAGACAGAGCTTCAAAACTTGAAATGGAAAAAGTTTGGTGGCGCCTCAGTGCCAGTCCCTACTTATTATGGGCCGCCAGGGCAGGGGGCAGGGAGGGAACCACCCACTCCATCCATCAGGCTGTAAAAACCACCGGTGAGCAGAGGCAGAGACAGTGGGGGAGGAATTCAGTCGTTTTTCAGTAGGGGAGAAGCACTAATGGCAGGACAAGCAGCTCCACCTTCGTCATCATCATTAGTCCTAATGGTACCTGAGACACGCACACACGGGTTGGTTTTCATGCAGTGCCAGGACATGAGGCCATGTAACATCCCGAACTCATTATATGCACTTACTAACCATTTTAGTAGTTACCTTAAATCTAGACCTTCTCCACATTGTCATAGCGCATTCTCTTATTACTCGTTACATTTTCATGCTTTGGGACTTGCAAAATAACCGAATTGTGTAGTTAGACTGGCTGTGGTGTATTTAAATGAGTTTACAATAATTCCTATAGATGCCTTAATTATAGAGCCCTCTGCATTAGGGATACACAGCTATCCAGACACCACTGGACACTGGGTACTTGAGCCAAGATCAAGACTTGCTGAACCCTACGAGAAATTGAATACAGGGGTACAATCATTCAATTGAGACAGGTTATATGAGCCTACATGTCTACAGGTAGCTGGTTGTACTTTATAACATGAAGCCGGGATGTGTTTCACTTTAGTGAGTCCAAAAAAAAGAATGGTGATGTAATGGACGCTCAGCATGTGACTCTGCGTGTGGGTGTGATATAAAGGCGTAGAGGGTCTCCATCTGCTCAGGATGGCATGCATATGTGATACACTTCTGACTGCATGCCTTAATATATTATCTCTCTCTTGGGCTGTGTTACTGTAACTGTAGTCAAATCCCTATACCGGAAGATAAAGTAAACTGTAGTCGAAATGCTGTACTTATGAGCCATACAGTCACACAGACCGTCAGGAAAAGTCCTTAGGAACAAAGGGGCTTCAAATACCAGCACCAGTGATAGCAGTTGATACCAGTGTTAGACAATGTAACACGTCTTGTGTTCTTAGAGTACAGATTACACCTCCGGGTACAGATTTCTTTATTTTCAGCCTATACATATGACGGCCAAAGCTGTCCTTTGATTATCACTGATTGCTGTCACTGTGGCAACATGGCTGCACGTTGCCAGTGATTGCAGTTTTAAATCTACTCCTTAATATGGTATGAAATAAGGTTATCTCTATGACAGCATGTGAACACAGCATTACTTGCTTGGCTATGGTTGCTTAACTGCACTTGTTACTAATGTAGGCTCCTGCTCACATACTGACAAGGGAAAGTAGTAAAGTTGACCAGTTAAGTCCAATAACACATAAACTCTTATGGATAAACCACAGTTTTCAATCATTTGGCCCAGACACCTACTCCACCTGCTGGGAAAGGGCGTTCTCTGGCTAATTCGCCATTTCCCACCATGGTGTGCTGTCTGCTGTTAAAATAATTAGGCAGGTAAATATGTCAGCACACATGTCAGCACACGTGTGTAGTGTTCAAAGTTTTGTTTTTCTTTAGTTATCTTCAGTTGTGGTAGCTATGAAGCTACTTGGTCAATGTCTCTGTGACATCAGGCTTCCTTGCTGGTCCTTATAACATGTTCATAGTAGGTGATGTGTGGCTTTACACTGAGAAAGGTGCCCATTTTAAAGTTTCCATTATGCATGTGGTCCACTCCTAACATTTATGTAGTTTTATGTATTGGAAGCAATGATCATTTTTGTTTTTACATGATCATTTTCTAGCCTCTCTTTATCCTTTGGAATTAAACAGGCTTGTTTAGCTGCTGAATGTAAGAGAATATAAGTAGTGAAGTAACTGATAAGTAAGTGTAAGAAAGAATTCTCATCTCAGAAAAATTGAAACAGTGAATCACAAAACAGGCTGTTGCAGCTTAATTCCATCTTTGGCCTGTATGGACTGGGTAGTAAATGCTCCCTTTTGGAACTGGTGTTGGAAATGTGTTGATACCTTTGAAAAACAGTATTTACAAACTTGAAAACGAAAGGGAAATGTTTACGTATTTTGGATGCTAATTGCCTGTTTTCACCTCAGCATCCATTCCCAGTCTAGTCATAGCAAATTTCATTTTATAGTTTGTTAACTCACATTAAAAGTGGCAAATTCTATTATATATATTAATATTTTTCCATTGATATGAATAAAGTTTTTAATTGGAATTAGTTTATCTGTACCTGATACTTCCGTCCTGAAACTTGTGAGATACCGGTTCTACATTGCCCCGGTGGAGTGTAGACCTCAATACTTAAGTATCCGAGTGCCAATCTGTGTTGTATTTCCTGACTACAGGATCCGTTGTTAATAATTGATTCAAGTAAGCAAATGCTGGCTGCCCCTTCTGCATCTTCACCATCAGTGGTAGAGTTAGCTGTCTGTTCTGGTGATATATTCTTAATTTATTCATACTGAACTGAATGCTCATCTTTTAACTTTCTTAATAAGGGCCTTCAGATGTCATCCCCATATTGAACAATACTGATGATCCTTCCACAAATTCTGAGTCATGTCATCTAGTGCTGCTTCTCTTATTACACTCCCCTTCAAAAGATTGGTTTCACCCAGAAGGAAGTGTGGGATTGCAGTGCTATTAGGACGGAAGTTAAAGGTTACTAGGAGCAATAAATGATGATAAATTTAGACTGATGTGGGCCACACATACACATACAGAAGTAGTGTTTCTCATTATGGCGTCTGGCTGCCAAGTTTGCTAACACAACGTGCCAGACGTCCCGGCATGGAGTTATAGAGGTTTCTAATGGTGTCCTGTGATAATCCATCCCATGTAGCTCGAATATTCTAACGCAGTTCCTCCAGATTATGTGGTAAGAGTGGAGGTGTAGTGACATCAGTCCTTCTGGATGCATGACGTGTGACAGCGAACCGTTCATCTTATTGGCGACCACGATGCCTTCACACACAGATTCGATAGTCGTTTCCAACAAGATAAAAGTGGGACTAATCACTGAAGATGACCCGCTGACATTCTGAATCCCACCATGACAGTCTGGCCACTCTGACAGGATGTTAAGGGCAGTTGTCATAACAGTCTGCATGCATGTTGTCCTGCGTTGTGTGTTCTTCCTTCTGGGTGCAACTATTTGTGCAGCATTGAGGATGAGTGTACATTCATCATATCAGTTTGAACACATGTGGTGATAGGATGCAGTCTCTCTGGTCTTCTTTCTTTAGTATTGGAATATAAACTGACCTTATCCAATCTCCTGGCCATTGATTGATTTTCCAGAATTGTTGGCAGCAGTTGGTTGAATTACAGAGAGAAGCATAGGACATAAAAGAAAAGGTAAAGCCATAGTGTGCGGGTACAGATGTGTGTGTGTTTGTGTGTGTGTGTGTGTGTGTGCATGTGTGTGTGTGTGTGTGTGTGTGTGTGTGTGTGTGTGTGTGTGTGTGTGTGTGTGTGTGTGTGTGCGTGTGTGCATGTGTGCGTGTGTGTGTGGTGTAAGTGTGTGTGTGTGTGTGTGTGTGTGTGTGTGGTGTAAGTGTGAGAACAAGAGATGTAAAAAGTAAACCCTGATGTGTGTGTGTGTGTGTGTGTGTGTGTGTGTGTGTGTATGCGTGTGTATCTAATTGGCATTGTGATCAATGGCCGTGCTGTAGCTGGCTCTCTGTAATGAGGGGTCTGTGTAGTGAGCAGGCAGTCGGGGTCTCAGTGGACACTGATTGATCCTGCAGTTCAGAAGGGTCACAGCAAAGCTCTTTTTGAAGCGAACCGGCATCCTGCAGCTGAGTGCAAACAGCGCACAGTAAATCAACACGGCTTTACCTGGCTTACAGCAACAGGGCAGCCTGCATTCACACTGTCCACTACACCACACTACACTTAGCTGTGTCCACTGAGACAGTAGTGGAGGAGGATTCACTCACAAGCCTGTCACTTCCAGCCAAGCACACTTAAAACGCTAGCCTAAAATCAGCTGACTCATTCTCCAGCGCAAAGCTGTGCATGTGGCTCAGTATCTCAGAAAATAAATGATAGGTGATACCGTGCATCGGCATAGAAGAAACTCATGGATACATGGCACTTCAGAGGAATACCCTTTTACTGTTCACTGCAGCGATAGAACTGACACTCAGCACTGGCTGAAACAGGCTTGGGCACTTGACTGTACCTCACAGTAGTGCACAACCCTCCAAGCAACCCCCTATCAACTCGGCACAGAGCAACACATACAAGCCAACTTGAATTAACAGCAACAGCTATCACAACAGTAAAATCTCTCCTGCCCTAGCCTCTTTGCATGGCCACGTTCCATGCACTTCCATGGAAGAGCGAGCAAACTGCTAGAACCAGAAAACGGAAAATTGAAGAATGCCGCAATTTCTCAGAAATACATTGAATCAATGGATGAATAAGGAGTAAGGAATTTAAAGAAGTTTCTCAGAAAACTTAATTTCAGGAATATCTTATCATCTCGCAATAGGAATTTTGAGCAATATCTCAGTATCCTAGACAAGGATTTTTTTGGAATATCTCAGTATCTCAGAAAAGGAACATTGAAGAATATCTTTTTTTTTTTTTAATTGGCAAAAAAAAACACAATTTAGGGAAATATTTTAATTTCTCATCAGGATAGAAAAGGATGTGAGGGGTTTACATGTTCTCAGAAACAGACGTTTCCCAGGTAGTCCTCAGATGCCTTACAGTTCCAGCAGCACTGTTATATTATTAATTATACCGTGTGTATTCACACTCACAGGCTCAGCAGCTGTTTCTGTTTTCTAAAGGATCTTCTCCGTTACGACCTTGCAGAGAGAGACAGAGGAAACACAGCGTGGGCTGTCTATCAGCCTGGCAGAGAGATGTTTCATGTGTTCTACAGGTTACAGCTGTGGATTGCTCTGATGAGAGTCTGCTGTGTTTGCTGAAGTCCGTTTTCAGGCATGTGATCACTGACCAGAGATTAACCTGAGATTACCCTGCACAGCAAAACTACAATTCTCTTTCATTCTCTTTGGTCCTGTTCTTTTATCTTCTCCTTTCTTCTAGGTTCTTCTTCTTCTTTGTTCTTTTCTTTTGTCTTTTTTCTCTTGGTTGTTGTTTTTTCTGTGCTGTTTGGTTTTCATCTTCTTTTTTTATGTTTGGTTCTTTTCTCCTTTTGTCTTCAGTTCTTTTCTTTTTCTTCTGCTTGGTTCTTTTTTCTTATTTCTCCGGTTAGGTCCTGTTCTTGTCTTTTCTTTGTTATTCTGCTTAGTTTTTTTTCTTCTTTTTGTTCTGTTCGGTTTCTTTCTGTTCTTCACCGCATTTATTTTCTTCTGTTTGGGGCTTCTCTGTTTTTTTTCTCCCCTTCCACTTGGTTCTGTTTTTTCTCTTATCTGCACTTCTCGTCTACTCAGTTCTGTTTTTTCTCTTATCTTATCTTTACTTATGTTTATTTCTCTTCACTCCTATTTGCATGCTCACTCATTTTCCAGCTTAAACATGCTGTGTACCAGGGCTCACTTCTTCTTCTTGACCCTCTATGTAAGTGTTTGTGGTGACCTCTGGGCTCTTCACTTTGCCTATAGGCGGAGAGTTGAAAGGGGAAAGAGACCAGCAGCTGAAAGCAGCCTGTGTATATTTGTTTATAGACTGTCAGGCGTGGAGGTCTTCCCAGACTTCAGCTGCTGTTGGTTTGTATAGGTCTCATGCGGAACGCAGGACCTGTAGTGAGCTTGTACAGCATGTAATTGGCCTGCTGTTCTGGAATGATCCCCTGCTACGGTGGGTCAGAACGCACCTGAGTGACGGCGCTGCTGTTTTCAAGGTCTTTCCTCTGAGTGTTAAAATGCTTCCTGTCCTGCTGAATACATGCGGATACCTGCGTGCTGTGATTTGATTTCAGTCATTAGCGAGGCAGAGGTCCGCGTGCCAGAGGTTTTGTTCTGTTTCAGAAGTGGTTTAGTGGAGTGGTGATTTAGAGAGCGGGCTTCAGGTGAAGTTCAGGAAGAGACTGCTGGGGCTCGTTCCCGTGGCGACAGCACGACTGACAGCTCACTCAGGGTCGAGGAGGAAGTCGTGACCGAGCTTCATGCCAGCAAGTGTACAAGCATGCTTGTGGGTCCCTGTACAAGACCCTCTTTGTTCAGACTAGACCTCTCTACATCAGACAGGTGTTCAGAGTGTGCGTCATCACTCAGCATTCATGCCGTGGTCCCTCTACCTCCTTTTTTCCTCATTCTCTCTCTCTCTACTCTAAATAGGAGTCTTCAGTATGTCAATGTGTCATTGTGGTGCCAGTGTGCAAAATACCGCCCAAGGAAACCCTGAACCATTATCCCTATGTGATGTGAGGAATGTGGAAGTTTATACTAGGTATGGGTGTGGAGCCACAAAGAGAGGTCAGCTTACCTGTGGTCTTCTTCGCTTACTGTGTCCCAACGGCTGTTACACCAGGTCGCCAACCTGTGCCAGTACTGACGTCAGCACCACTAGTTTAGACAGTTCAGTGTTAGCATTATTTAAGTCACAGGAAAGTCACGTCATCTCCTTTTGTAAATCAGTGGCTGCCTCTAAACATCTGACCTAACACTGAACACTTACACTCCTAACACTTCTAATAGTGCAATAGAAATTTTTTTTTAAAATATTTTGTGTGTAAAATGAAAGTCTAATGGCAGTATGTGACTTTAGTCCTCCATGTACTTTTATGTCTATTATCTTTTAGCAGTGACAGAAACTAGATCTGAGTGCACCTTGCTTCTGTATTGGTTGTAAATCATCTATAGGGTGTCTTTAAATATTAAATTGATGTAAAATAATGCTTTCTAAACCTTTAGCTATGCATTATTGCATTCATAGTATTTATCTGAGGTAAATTAATACGGTAGCTGTATATGTATATACTTATTTTAGGTGAAGTATTGGGATGCCAGGTTTGCCTTATCACAAAGCCTTAATTCTGTGTTCACTCGTCGTGCTCTGGATATTTCACCGCTGGTCTTCCGTAAAGAATGCTAAGGCAAGGACAGTCCACATTGCAGATGATTTCATAGATTAGCAGCAATTTACATCTTTTCATCTAATTTGGGCAGCGCAGCTCTCAGCGTAGCTGTGCTCTCAGTGCTTACATTTCAGCCCGCGTAATTATAATGTTCGAACTGTTTCATGTAATTTAATGTGCGTGTGTGTGTGGATCCTCCATCCCTGCTTCAATCACAGGCTGAGCTTTAAAAGGGCAGGGAGATCAGCAGTCAGAATGTCATTCTCTCTTTTTCCATTCCTCTTTCTTTCTTGTCTTCTATTCCTCCTTCTCTGCATCTCCTCTGCTCTCGCCATCTTTGCTCGTTAGAGTTAGGAAATGTAAACCCTGGAGATCAGCCCTACAGACAGACTCTCTCTTCTCTCTTACTACCAGTATCTCTCTATTTTTCCTCTCTTACCGCCTGTCTCTGTGTCTCACCCTCTCTCTCTTTCTCTCTCTCTTTTTCTCTCCCTATGGCTGAGGGATTATGTGGAATCAGAGCCAGATTTGTGGACAGCTCTGCACAATAAGATTAGAAACCTCTGCTGCGCTATCACTGTGACCACTGCATCTTTATGTGTGTGTGTGCGCGTGTGTGTGTGCGCGTGGGTGTGTGTGTGTGTCTGTGTTCATCTTTTTCTGTCTGTACTGATATGGAGCATTTCTTTTCCATTTCCAGAAGTGTCATCATACTTTACTTCTCTACAGACATGTTTACAGGATTTCCTTGGTTCTGTATTATTGTGTAGGTTTTATTTTATACCTTTTATGAAAACGTAGCTAGAGTGTATGAGCATGAGTATATGAAAACAGAAATATTATTATTTTTTTATTATTATTTATTTATTAATTTTTTTAATTTTTTTTTATTTTATTGTTGGCATTCACCATATACCAGTGAATATCACAAAGGGATACATCTCAGACGCCGGCAAAGACAGACATATTATTTTAGTATGAACATCTGGTTAAAAGGTTCAGTTGAGTTCTAAAGAAGCGAGATTCTTATAGAAACAGTCGTGTTTACAGACAGGTTCCAACCCTGGTCAGGCAGATTTCAGTGTTTTCTGTGCTTTGGTGACTCAGATCAGATGTGTTGGGAACTGGTAGAGCACCATAATGTGTAGGGTAGGTGGATCTCCATGACCAGTGGCGGGAACCACTGCTATAGAAAATGCTAATTAGGAGCATCCCCTGGATTTTCTTATTCAGTTTAATTAGCCCAATAAATCACCTGAGCAAGGCAAATATGCACAATGGAATAAAGCAGTATGTGTAGCCGTCAGTACCTAGTGCATTGCACGAACGGTGGAAACTTGATGGGCATTTTTAATCATTATTACAAAAGCAAAACTGATCAAATGTGCAGTGTCACAGTAATGTAATTAGAATGGTGATTGGCACCATCAGAACCCCAACACGTGCTTCCCTGTGCTTGAATGTGTGTATGATCCTGAACCAGTAGCCTGTAAATAATGCATAAATAAAACAATAAACAATAAACTGATTACATATATGAAATAATAATGACTTTTCTTATGTCATCCTGTGTCATCATAAAGGGTTTTAATAGTAATTCAATGTATATTTATATATTTATTTATTTATGTATGCCTGTTTCGACATCTCAAATGCACATATGTATTCATGTTTGGAGACTGCAACCGCAAATAGAATATCTGGGAATTCTGGGAATCATGCTTGCTTTTAGAATGAAACTCCTCATGGGACTCTTATCATGTTTCTCAGGCTACAAATCCCCCACAAGGGACGCCATTAACAGTCAAACAGCTTTTTACACGCCTCGCACAATAGTGAATGGTGCTTTTATAATATTAGCATTATTTGCTGTTTGTTACTAAAATTCTTAAAGGGAAGTTAGAGTCCGGTCGGAGGAACGCTATTTTAATAACAGCTATTTCTATAACAGCTATTCTATCACTTCTCACATCCTCTCTTTCACATCCGACAGCTTTGTGGAACATTGCGTCCAGATTTTGTGGCCTTAATAGGCAGGAACGTGATGTCAAGGTAAAACGTATGGATGCAGATTTACTCACAAACGAACAAATAAGAAAACAAGTCAAACAGTGCAGTGCACGAGCGTCACAGCTTGTGGACTGGAAGGGCCTAACGCTAAGCCTCTATGTTAATGCGTCTCTTTAAGGTACCTTTACCTTAATTCTGACTGTAAGTCCATGGAGCAAGATTTTACCCATGTCATTTTTGCCCATTTCTTTTGGCCTTTTTTTTATTTGGACCCAATATAAATGCCACAAATGGACCAAGGCTGTGTTCCAGCAGCAGCTTTATATGACAGCATAACAAACATTCTATAGATGAGCTGAAATGTGTTAGTGTGCTGGGACGACTCCCTGCTGAAACTGTTCCTCTGAAAGAGGGGTTTCTCAGGGAGTTTCACACTCTGAGATGTGAGTGCACAGTTTTGCTCTATGAATGGCACTGAGTGAGTCTTACCCTACACACCTCCACCGAATCCCCCTCAGCCTTCACAGTGCAGCAGGTGAGAAGGTGACAATCGCTGGGTTCGCTGAACTAACAGAAAAACAGGTTGGCTTACGCTTCAAAAAATATGTTGTTGAATAAACTGGTATAATTTTGCCACACGCTCTGCTGAGTCAGCGTATAGAAACCTTGTCACCTCAAAATTAAAATCAGTTGTTCCACCAACCTATACAACATGCTGTGGCGAAAGTTGCACAACCTTTACATTGGTAAAGATTTGAATGAGATTCTAATGGAATTAGATTGTAGGTTGGATTAGCTAAATAACAGTTACACTGTACACTTGTGTAAATGTAAACGGATAAAAATGCTGAATGTGTTGCACTAACAAACTTAACCGTGTTGTTGTATCCACGTTAAAGCAGGTTAGCTCTTAGCAAATATTGCATATGTTATCTTGACCAAATATAGATGTGACTGTCCAAACAGTGAAACCTGAGAGATGTAAAAACAAATGATGTGAGAGTTCTAATTGTAATTTCGGTTCAAGCCTTCTAAGGGCACGTTTCAGATCTTAGTCCTAGATATGAAAAATATGGTAAATGAAATCAATTGTGACTTTTAGCTTAATCACTTCATTCTAAACAGGGATACAGAGCAATGATATTGTAGCATCCCCTAACCAGCTTGTTGTGCCGTGGAAGTCACTGGAGTCATGACAATGCAGAGTGGAGCAGCACAGATAACACTGGACATGCAGTAGGAGAGCCTTTAATCATGTTGAGACGGTGAGCTGAAAGCTGTGTGAATGTGTTTATTCGGCGGTGGAGCTGTTATTGGTCTAGGAGTCACGGTCACAGTAGAGTATGTGGTTATATGTATAGTAGAAGTGGGATCATCCCCTAGTGGAAACGGCAAACTCAGCAGCAAACTGGCAGAGTGAATTGAGCCTGGTTGAGGACTGCATTTGAAGCATTTGGTGTTTTCTTAGTCTCGCCCGACATCACAATATGCGATGGTATTAAGCACAGCATGGGATGCCTCATCTTCTGAATTGGGCTGAAAGTCGTTGTTTTCAGTAACTAATCAGTCGGTATCAGTCCTGCATCATAGCTGGCTTGATATATAGCATTACAGATTTGTATATCATGAGGCCTCTAATCCACACACATATGGATTAATTTGAGAGTGTTTGGACTGCTTGGTGGACACAGAATGAATCCAGTGAGCTTGAATATGAGAGAATTATGTGAGAACAGTTCCCAAACCGTGTAATTGACTGCCATTGCTGCATGCACTTCAAGACTTCAATAAAAGTTTGCATGGATATATGGATTCTGCACTTCTTTCACGTAACCCTTTTTGTATTTGCACCTGATTCATTTCAGCCAGCACCTGAGACAATATTGTCATATTGCACAGCCCATCCCCCAAAATTTCTTTTTTAAACTCCTCTTTGCTAATGCAGTCTATCTTTAGTTTTGAGGGATTTGGAGCAGATGGAGTGTGGACTTTTATCTGACACATTACAGCTCAAATAGGAATCCTATTGTTGGTAATAAGCGTGCTCAAGCTGTCACACTCTGTTGGGACACACAGTTGATGTGTACCGTTTGTGAGTGTGTGTGTCTGTGTGTGTGTGTCTGTATGTGCCGACTCAGGGCTCTGTAGAAAGAGATTAACCCGCTAAGCCCCATATGTTTCCGGGCGTTGCCGTGCTGCCACTGCTCTGAGTACACACATTTCACACTCACTCAGGAAGTGACATGCCGCCTCGTTACCACTGGGCAGCTCCTTACCGCCGGGCGGAGTGCCCTGAGTGCACCATGCAGGAACCCTGTTTGCGCCAGAGGTCTTGTCTTCATCAGTCTCGGTGCCCGATCAGGGGCCAGTGTAGAACTTGGCCTGTTGCTATGACAACCCTGCGTGCCATCAGACTGTCGTGGACCTTTTGCTTGGTGTCAGCGGCGACTGCTTGTAGACGTGTATGTACATGAGTGTGTGCGCGTGCGTTTGTGTATGTGTGTGCCACGACCTTTGACGCGTGGTTGAGTGTGTATATGTGTTACGCGTGTGTGCATGCATGTGTAGCAGAGCTGATACTGAGCAGGCAGTTTTAAATGACTGCAGTATTCTTGGTCTCTCAGTGCCTGACACTGCTGCCCTCTAGTGCCTGACATGGACTTTGCAGCTTTAATGACCATCACTTTTTCACAGCCTTAGGTGTATTCTGATTTTTTTTTTTTATTGAGGTAGTTAGTCTAATGATTCCAACAGTGTTAGCATGGACCTGATAATACACATATTGTAATTCAGAGGATCCAACGACATTCTGAGTAGACATGAACCAACTGGACATTTCATATCAGGTTTGAAACATTTGTGTTCACCACAGTAGCAACACGATAGCAACTGTTTAATGAAAACACCTTTAATTTTTCTCACAGCCAAAAGCCAGCTTAGACCTGGAGTTCCTCACATGGACATGACACCAACTATACAATGACAACACTTCAGAGGCATATAATACACATATGAATCTTACATACTGCTTATTAAGATAATTTAGTCAGTTCAACCAGTTCAACAAACCAGCTCGAGGAATGTTTAGTTTACAGGCCGGACTTTGTGCTACTATGGACTATGGTAAGTACGGCAAGCAGAGGTGTTTACGTGAGCCCATGCATTGGTTTTAACAGTGAAGGAGAAACTCTTTTATAAGTATATTATGGGAACTGGCAGTATTTCTAGAGCAACAACTAATGACATGGACCATAAAGTGACAGACTGAGACCAGTTTTAGTAGCACTGCTGTTTGTCCGTTCCAGCTTGTTCACAAACCACAGAAAATTGTTTGACTGTATAGCTATAGCATCAAGAAATGTTCTCTATTGAATTTTTTATAATTTTACTATATCAACCACTCTGAGCTGGGAAAGGAGATTTTCCTTAGTTCAGAATTCCTTTTTCTTTGCACTGTATTTGTCTTTTTCTAATGATATTTGTACATCTGTGTGTGTGTGTGTATGTGTGTGTGTGTGTGTGTGTGTGTGTGTGTGTGTGTGTGTGTGTGTGTGTGTGTGTTTGTCAGTCTGAGAAGAACATGGTGTTTCGTCTCATTAGACTCAGTTGTAGGCTTATGGAAACAGACAAGACCAAACAGACAGCCGTCTCAGCACGCCCACATGTGTGTGTGTCTGTCTGGTCGAGTGTGTGTTTGTGCTCACTCACTCTCTCTGTCTATTTTCTGATCTATTTGCTGTCTCCTATTACTGCTGCCTCATAACCTCGTCCACACCCTGTTCATATTGGTTCATAAGACCTCATGTCAAACATTAGATTAAAATCAAATCAGTCCAGTGTACATACATACAAAGAAAACTGCCATGTTGTCATGCAGAGTATAAATATGTGCATAATAGAGGCATATGTATGTAGAACCATGAGATGTTTCTGAAGCACCATGTGACTCACACACATTTCTTTTCATAGTAGCTTATTGTCTTTCCCCCATGAGCATACCTATGGAATCTATCCTGCTTTTGGGTATTTGATTGACAATAGTCCTGGGCCAATCAGAGAGTCTCTCTCCTCCTTATATCATGTTGCTCTCTGAGCTAAGAAGCTTGCTCAACCGGTTTTACCTGCATCTATTTATAGGCTTTCCCTTTCCACACCTGAGTCTGAGTCTGAGTGAGTGCGTCCCAGTGGGCGGTCCCAGGTTTCAGGAGGATCCTTAGCCTTACCTGCTCACCTGAAAGAGGAAGTGTTAGTCTTGAGAGGGTGTGTGCTGTACGGAGGAGGAAGTCAGTGTGAAAAGTGCATTCATGGTAAACGCAGCTGGCTGGACGGCTGCATGTGAGCCATGGCCAGGCTGTGTCTGGGCAGTGTGTGTTGTCTGCCACTGCGTTTCAGCTGTGGCAGACTGGTCCCGAGTGACCAGGGCAGACTGAGTGAGGAGGACTTTTTAGACCGCTGCTCTGGCAACAACGTTCACTCCACTGCAAAAGGAGACGCTGGAGCGAGAACACAGGTTAGAACTGAACTCCACAGACCGCAACATGCTTTATCACCCGGTAGTCCACCTTCATTCATGTGTGTGTGCTTCTTGAGTCCTGACTTGTATAGTAAGTATGGTATTCCACAAAACCTCAATGTGTTTAAAACTGGAAGAGTGAAACTATTTCTCTTTGGATGCTAATCTTACAATTAGAACTGTGGTCAGGATTAGGCTTAGAAGTCTTATTAGGTATGGTATGAGACATATCGTTATTACAGGTAAGTTGCGTTTTGTTGCTCTCTGAACAAAACTTTGTACCTCCAAAATTCTAACTTTACAGGAAATGGAAGGAACATATGTCAGTTTTAATGTAAGTCGATGAAACCAGTCATTATGGGCCATTTTCTATTGGTCTGTATATTTACAGTTAGTGTAAAGAGGAACAGGTGCCTTCAAATGATGTCAACCTCAAAAGCACCAGCAGCGATATATAATCCACACTGTACATGGCACACTAGATACATTATACATATGGCTGCTCATAGAACAAAACCATCCGCAAAAAAGTAGCTTTACGGAGGGAATTAATATATGTAAGGATGTTACTCTTATTATTCCAAATCATTCTTCTGGATCATTCAATGACAAGAGCTGCTGGTGCTTTTAAATGATAATTAAAGAAAGAGAAACTGCTACTACATATGTTATATATATATACTGTATATATATTACTGGAAATCATTTATGTCCAATTTTTCAACATAATTTATGCATATACTACCATATTTCTTGACATATAGGTACTTATGTATATGTAATTCATAGGAATAATACACCGTGACACTGTTATGTAAAGCAAAACTCTCAATGCGCCTTGTGAAGAATGGACAGTCTGTTAATGATGAAATTTAATAAATAATCAGCACCAATAAACATCTCACCACAGCCTTCCTCCTACCTTCCAGATCTACCATCAGCAACATTATTATAAGACCTCGTTTCTGTTCTTTCAAGTTTTTCAAGTTTTATTGTTAGTATACTAAATTGTGCACTTAGTATCTAGAACCAAATTTGAGCTAGATAAGATAACAATTGTAAGCGTATTGCTTCACCCTTAATATATAACACACAGTGGACGTATGGAACACATTCCATCACTGTGTATAAATAAGTGTGCTTGTATGTATATAGATGTATGTCAGTTTTTCTCCTCTCTCCTGCTCGGTGTGATGTTTACAGTGGGTGTGCTGTTTGACTTGTGTGTCTCTGCTAGTGTTTAAGAGTTTATCTGAGTTGGCAGGACTCTCTCAGTGCTGATCTGATTACTGCAGCATTAATGAAAAGCCTGCAGAAACTGACAGCACTACGTAGAGAGTCTGCAGTTTCTCTCTCTCTCTCTCTCTCTCTCTCTCTCTCTCTCTCTCTCTCTCTCTCTCTCTCTCTCTCTCTCTCTCCCACATGCTTCATAAATGAACTAACACACGTGCAGTCTTTGTGGAGGTCTTGTCATCAGCTCATAATGAGGGTTTCAGTTTTTGCAGTCTGACATTTCTGCGGTCAGTTACTCTATGAAGAGCCAAGTGTTCACACAGCTAGAAGCAGGACAAGCGCCCCACAATCCTAATAAAAATGCTCTAGTTAAAAGTGCTTTAGCATAACAATGGCTTTATGACCACACAGTGATCTCAGTGCTGGCTTGAAGAAGAGAGAATACACTGAGATTAGTGGGGACAGCAGCAATGCTACTGAACTGGTTTCATTCACAGTTGTTGGCACATTGTCTAAAGTGTAGAACGACTAAGTTCTTGGTATCAGAACTAGTAGAGTTGTATGCAAACGTTTGGGTTTCCTAAGCAAATAACTTTAGGTAAAATAAGTTAAGGTAATTTGCTTAGTGAAAATACATTCTGTTCTGCACAATGCTGCAGATTTTAAAGCACAAGTACTTGTTAAATTTAATATACTGAAAAAAAAGTTACAAATTAATGGCTTGTGAAAAATTCATGGTGCAGTTTATAGTTTTGCAGTTTTGTATACCAGTGTGTGAAACTCAGTAAATACATGGAAACTGCAGAAAATATTAATATTTCAGTTCCATGTATAGTAATATGAAAATTTGACTCTGTTATATAGTGGTATTTATTGTTCTCTATTCAGAATGTTGCGGTAGATTAAATCTCTAGTTTTATGGTGATTAAATTTGGGACTCTAAATAACATTCTTGCTTTCAAATAAACTACTAAATGGGTTTATTAATTTATTGCGCTGCATTTCCTGTTTATATAAGCATATAAACAGGAAACCGTTTAAAAGTTTTTAAAAAGCAGAAGGCATGACTCTAAACCACCCTGACTGCTGGATTAACCGGATTTCCATAGGATTAGGATTAGCATTAATTAGTTATTGTTTTATTGGCTGGTCAAGTTATGACACTGTGAGTGTTCTAACTGCTCCCCTTACTGTGCATGTGTGTGTGCGATTTTGGAAATATACCATTGCTGTGGTCAGTTACTTAATGCAGAGTCAGTGGTTCACTCAAAGCAGGACTAGTGTCCTATGATCCCAATAAAGAGTGCTCTAGTTGAAAGTACTGTAGCATAACTGTGATTTTGGGATTACACAGTGATCTTAGTGCTGGCTTGCAGAAAGGAGCATACACAGACATTAGTGATCTCAGCTGCTGAGCTGGTTTCATTCACAGTTGGTGACTTATTTGTGGTTTTGAAATCAGTATACAGTTGTGTGGTCTTCCTGGTTAAAGAGCAGGTTTTGATGTTTGATTGATTTTAGGGCTAAGGAAATACAAAGGCAGTAGAAACGCAGTTTACTATGTTTAGATAAATGATGTCAATTATATAACATTAAATGCACTCATATATCACACCTCAGCCTCACTGACTAAACCTGCATGCTGGTGTGCAGGGCAGCCCTCCAGGACATGTTCAACTGCTGATGACTCGTTTAGCTTTTCAGGACCTCACTTGCTTTTTTATCCTCTAGTCTCATGGGCCCCCTGCTAGACCACCAAACCCATTTACAACTTAAAAGCATTTCTCTTCCCCTGAGGTCTCACTCACTCACATACAGACACGCACACACATACACACACACACACACACACACTGTTAGGTGTTAGATGGCTGTCATATGTTTCTTATGAGGTTGTGAAGAGCAGGTTATAGTTATTCTAGCTTCTGTGTGGAGTTTGCATGTTCTCCCCATGATTGTGTGGGTTTTCTGTCACAGTCCAGAGACATGCTGCCAGATGAATTGAAGTTGCTAAATTGCCTCTTGGTTAGAGTGTATGTGAATGTATGTCTGTGTGTCTGCTCTGTGATGTGGGGGACTGTCTAGGGTGTTTTCTGACCCTTCTGTCTAAGGAGTGCTGGAATTATCACTGTTGTAAGTTTAAGTTTCGAAATGGGAACCTGATTAAATAGGTTAAATGTTCCAAAACAGAGTCTATATGAGAAATCTATTCTGTTCTGTACTTTACTGTAACTAATGTAGTAAGATTTTAGGGTCATTTCTAGGGTTATTTTGGGTCATTTCTGTTGTTTCCTTCATTGTGGATTCTTTATGGAATGGAAATTGCTAAAACTGCAAAATTTCTTTCGAAATCTGAAAACATAACAGAAGTTGGGAAGTTAAGTACATTAGTGCATGTTTGCCTAGCTCTGTGTTTTTGCCTGTGTGTATGTCTCACTAATATACTGACTCTTGTCGTTGGGCCGTGTTATGAAACTGTTGAGATTGTTTGGGCTTTGTTTTGTGCAGGACTCACATCCATGGTAGTAAATTCTCTCACTCTTCAAACATGCTGAGAGCAGTATCAATATTCTTCCCCTTACAAACTGCCTCTCTTTAACACACACACACACACACACACACACACACACAGAGTTACAGCTGGGGATCTAATCACTTCATTAGGTTAATTACCAGCTGAGGAAGAGAGAGTAGCTGTGGGCGCTGCGTCTAATTGCTCAGACTGTAATTCAGATTAAGATGCAAAAAATATACTGCTTCAAAATATACACATCATAACAAACTCTGCTGCATCAGAGTGTAGACTGCTTCGACATCTACACAGTCTTAAAACATTTAAATAGAATTCATGAAAGGCGTACAGTGTCAAAATATATTACATGAAAAAGTGTAGTACATTAAGATTATACTGTCCACCAACAGATTAAATCAAGATAACCTGCATCAACAATATTTTATATTACAGTGTATTATTAGTTCAAAAGTATACTGCATTAAAAACATGTTATATGAACCATACACTGATTTAAAAGTACACATCATCCAGACGTATCCTGTATTAAAATGTGTCCTGCATCAAAAAGTGTATCAGAAAGTCCACCACATTACTAGTAAATTACATCAACACTATACTGTATAAAATGTATACCGCATTATACACTCATCCCACAAATAGCTGCACCCAGAAGGAATCAACTGACAGAAATGACACTTGGTGCATAGACAAGTTTCACGCCTGGCCACACATGTGACGTAGGCTCTACCGATGTACCTGACTGACCTCACGGCCAAATTTGCATTTAGCGAGCAGTGATGCCCTCCATGAGTCATCCTGTAAGCGCCAGCACCAAAGGCAGGCGGCTGCACGACGCAGGACTACATGCACACAGACCGTTACGACAACTGCCCTTAACGTCCTGTCAACATTGCCAAAGCCTGAAATAGTGTAGTGCCAGACTGTCACTAAGGTACTCTTGGTGGAGACAACCAACAAATCTGTGTGTGGAGGCATCGTGGTCAGCGCCAAGAATGGTTTGTTGTTGCACACCACATGCCCAGAAGCCTGGAGTCACTCCACCTCCACCCCTAAAACTAAATCTGCAGGAGCTGTGTGAGAATATTTAAGATGCATGGGATGGATTATCACAGGGCATTATTAGGAACCTCGAGATGTCTGGCATGTTGCATTAGCATACAAGGCAGCCCAACCCCATACTGAGAGTCACTTCTTAACACTAGTGCTCAATTAATATTGCCCATATAAGTCTACATTTACCATCTTTTATTGTTACTGGTAGCCTTTCTCTTCTCTCTCAATTGCATTGCAGTCCCACACTTCCTTCTGGATGAAACCAAGTTTTGACGATGACTGTAACTGCACTGCATTATAAAAGTATTCTACATCAAAAGATGGATGTGAATGTGAAACTGAATCCTTAAGCGTTCTTACAGAGTAATAAAATGTTCAGTATAACTGATAACTAGCCAAACAGAGCACAGAGCAAACAACTCAACTGTATGCCCCGCTCCGTGCTGCTCCAGCAAGCACTTCGTCCTTATTTTTGCCCATGACCCACATGCATACTCTGCTCTTATTCATTCCTGTGCCTTCAGTAATAGGTGCAGCCCAAATCAAATCAAGTTCTTTCATGAATATTGAAGTATGCAGGGCTGTGGTCTCCCAGGGCTGAATTTGGGCCCTAATATGAAATATAGAATTCAATGGTCTTTTTAATGAATTAGTCATTTCAGTTGGTATTTTCTTTGAAGAGAGTGGCTAATGGTCGAAATATGCAGAGAAGTCCAGAAATCTCAGAAATCTTGTGTCGTTTGGATTCATAGACTTGCCTGTGCTGGGTGTGCAGTGTATTTGATATAATCTGGGACTTTATTATGGAAGTGTTGCTGGATTGTTTAAATGCCCTTTGCCTGCATTCGCTCCTATACAGTCTCTGTATAATGTAACCACACCTTTCCTTGGTACACTGATTAGATGACTGGTGGCTGTGTTTGCAGACAGTTCATTGGTGTTTCCATGGTGAATGAAAGATAAGGGTGACTGGCCGACACTGGGCTATCAGAGAGAAATCCTCAGATCCCTGATTGTTTTCTGCCGACCTGTGATCGGAACGGGTGTCATGACCACGTCAGTTCTTTATAATCACAAGCAGACAATGAGTCCCACTCTAACAGACCTGTGCTGTGTTTGGTTTGTTGGAGGCCTATAGTTATGAGGCACTCTAGCCATTCTGTAGAAGATTTACCCATCCACCACCAGTCTCTTGAGATTTTATGGAAGCCTGTGGACTTAACTGAAGGATACTTACTAGTGTGTATACTATTAGTACTGTGATATGTAGGATGGACATATGGCATTGATTAATGTTGTCAAAGTTAACACTGTAATAACGTGTTCACAGCAACACAAAATTACAGAAATTACTGTGTGCACACCATGGTTAGTCACCCTGTAAAGTCGAGGTGGTCCCACAAATGCTCAATTGGTTTCAAGTTTGAATAATTAGGGGGACAGGTTAGTACTTAGAAGTCTTGGTCATGCTTCTCCAACCCATGTTGGACATTTCTAGCCATGTGACACATTGTCCTGCTGAAAGATTCAGTCAACCCCAGGGAAGAGAGTCGGCATGTATGGATGTACAGAATCTGCAGGGATGGATTCATACACGAATTGATTGAGATTGCCGTCCACATTGATGAGTGGGCTCAGGGAATGCCATGAAAACAAGACTTCCTTAGAGAGTTACACTCTGCTGCCCTCAAAAGTAGGAAGTGGTCATAATAATGTGATTTGACTGTGTTAGTAGTCTACTGATATTCTAACTATTCTAACTTTCTTGTCCTTCTGTCTTTATCTCAGTCCCGTCGGGCCGATGACTCACGTCTGCGAGAGTATTTCCCAGGTGGAAGCTAGATTGGGTTTTCTCTGTATGTGATTAGTTCTGCCTGCAGTGGGGCTGTTATTTTGCTTTCATGCTATAATACTGTCTTAGTGCTTCATTGCCTCAGAGACGATTCTCTGCATGATCTCTGCTTAGGGAGCAAAAATTACAGATTTCTCCTTCGTCTTCTCGTTCTGTCATCTCTCTTACTCATTAACCACCCCATCCCTGCCTCTTCCACTTCTCTGAATCTCATTTCTGAGGAATCTTTGCCTCAGGAGCCATGAAAGGTGTGTAAAGCATCTCTCACAGTCTTTCTTGCCCATCAGTGTAATTGGTCATAGTGATGCTGAGAAACCTGCCCACTAGCTTCTGTTACAAGAGAGTTTCTAGTGAACTGGTTTTCCGCTCCTGGAAAGAGCAGGGAAATAAAGGTTGATCGTGTGATACAAATTCGGCAGACAGTCAAAAGGTGCATGTCCATTTTATCAGCTCCACTACATATAAAAGCACTTCATGGCTCTACAGTTGCAGACTGTAGTCCATCTGATTCGCTGTATACTTTGTTAGCCTAGTTTTTACCCAGGTTTTTAAGGCTCTGGACCCCCACAAGACCACCACAGAGCATGTTTTATTTGGGTGGCAGGTCACTGCTAGACTGAGAATAGTCCACCAACCAAAACTATCCAGCCAACAGCATCCTCTGGGCAATGTTAGTAAGATGACAGTCTTCACTTGCAGAGGCTGGATTAAATTCTCAAACCAAATCATCAGTATGCACAGACTCGCATCACCGCTACCCTTCATTACCCATGACTTCCTAATGCAAGACAGATAAACGAAGCTAATCAGCTTTGGGGAATGGCATTTTGGGATTTGTAGTCTTCATACAGTGAAGGACGCTCTGGAAGCTGTATCTTGTCAAGAATGTGAAGGACAAGCCCAAGAGGATGAGGAGCAAGAGAGAGAGTGAGAGAGAGAAAACCGGGGGAAGCAAAGAGGGAAATAGAGAGGTGATGGAAGGGAGAAAAGAGTAGGAAGTACAAAGATTAAAGGAGTGTGGTGCGTCATCCTTAAAACGAACTCTGAGTCACCGTCTGACGTCATTGTGCGTGCGTGTGTGTGTGTGTGTGTGTGTGTGTGTGTGTGTGTGTGTGTGTGTGTGTGTGTGTGTGTGTGTGTGTGTGTGTGTGTGTTGCTGCACTGCTAAGAATGTAAAATGAGAGAGATCAAAGACTTCTGAGAGCCAGCTCTCAAGGATCCTGTACTGGCTCTTCAGACCTCATATATATGACGGCTTATCTGTAGCAGCGCAGCTTCTCAGACTTACAGCTGGATTTTTCCTGTCGTCTTACCTTTAGCTTACTGCTCATGCTGTTCATCCAGTTCCACATATTGATTGCATCACTACTTATTCATCCATGCAAACAGTGTCCTGCCTTCTGTGTTGCATACGGTCGCATTCAGTCAGAGCCCATCCTTTAGTTTAATCTCCAGTCAAAATGGCCATTAACTACAACATTTATGAGAGGATGATAGTGATCAGTGAACCACTATAAATACCTGCAAAGTTCAGTCTTAAAGCTTGGTTGCATTTTTGTGTGTTTAAGATCCAAGTAGAGAGTAATGCTAAGGTCTGGACTTTATGGTGGTCAGCCCATTGTTCTGAGAGCATCAGCAGCTTCTTTATTTTGACTTGTAAATGCTTTTTCTTGACAGCTTCACATCCTTTCAGGTATGCAAGTTGTCTTCTCACAGTGGATGGTTGTACTGGATGTTTTTGAGTAAGACCTGAAGCAGGAGTAGAGCTTGAGATTCTCCTCTTTCTGAAAGGACAAAGCTTTAGGGACTGTTTATATGATAGGGACAGTTTTACTGGTCTATCCGGTCTTGTATGGTTGTTAGGGGCCCTAGTCTCTCTGTACATTTTAATCACATCCTGACTCTGGTTTCGTTTGCTTTCCCCTTCCTTATGCAATTGGATTATCTTTAATATAATCTCCTCAAAAATATCTTCTGTAAAACTAATAGCGTAATATTGAAGTACAAATGAACAGCACTGTGAACTGTAAGTAGAAGAACTGTTTTTATTTGTACACCGTCACGTCACACTCCAGTCTTTTGTGGGGACATAAACAAAGCCTAATGCTGGTCCCTGAGTTGGCCATCTGGGTAGGACAGCAGTTTCTGCAGTGCAGTGGTGACACTGCTGTTAAATATTGAGTAGTATACTGTCACTTTTACATGTATTTTTGTTTACCTGTTGTGTTTCATGCTGTCTCTTGGTTTGCATCCTGAGGGAGGCCACAGTCAAACCTCTAGGCTCAACTGGCGATGTGGAATTACTTACCAAACAGGAAATCTGCTGGCACTGACACTCTGGCACTCGAGGGAAAAATTCTGAAAAAATGTCACACAAGACTTCACAGTTGTAGGTGGTTCTGAGGAATGTCTTGTGCCTTCTGGAAATGTGGAAACTCTCTGTCTCACAGGAATGTAGCTGGGTGAATCTGGGCAGGTTTTCCCCCTGTCGCAAATATGTGATCCAAATGATAATGTGAAAGAAACGCACACGAGGAAATTCCTCATTTATCACTTGTTGGATGTCATGCTGAGGGTACTATAAATCGTGTTTCTCCTCACATTGTTCTGTTTGATATTATGCTGCTGTATAATTTGTATCACATGGCTAAATGCTGTCGATAGTATATAAGACCTCTACAGACAGAAAACTGGAGCTAAATAATCTAAAAACACACATCACTAAATGAAATGTTGCTTTATTGCGACTCATGCACATGACACTATGTACACAGGTGTTTAATCTAGCATCAGTAACATTAACAGTATTTATCTCAATCTCTCTATCTTTCTCTCTCTCTCTCTCTCTCTGTAGAAGAGTGTAAAGGAGGGTCTCCTGTTGAAGCAGACCAGCTCCTTTCAGAGATGGAAGAGAAGGTATTTCAAGTTAAGGGGCAGAACTCTCTACTATGCCAAAGATTCAAAGGTAAGACATACTTCAGTCCTATTGGCTAGCTGGATCTAGGAAACCACTAAGATTTGCATATACATATTATAAAGCTGTCACATACTAAAAAGGGTACCAATAAATGAGATGATATGTGAATCATGGACACAATTTTTTACATATACAAATTCTTACATGCAGAATAGGTACTATATACAACACTCTTTGGTTTGGAATGGAGTTCGGAGGGTTTCTTTGTTCGAGCAAGCAACTGGCATGTCTCTAAAATGTCTTAAAAGAGATCTTTTGCACCTCACAAGTTACAGTCTTTTACTGCATGGTACCCTGATTTTTAGATTTCCATTAGGCGGTAGCTGCTGCTATTTTTGCCATCACCTCTGTTGAGGTTCTGAGAGAGCTGAGCTAATACTAAAATGTGGGGACCACTACTACTGACTGGTCAGAGAGAATCATCAAAACTAATATGCCAGGGCTGCTTACCATGTTAGCATACCCTCTTATCATCGCCACCATCCCCCTATAGGGCAATTAGAATCATCTCACTGACTGAACTCTGATGTACTATTTAAGATTTTAAGATTTAAATCCCCTTATTAGTCCCACAGTGGGGAAATTTAGTCTCCGCATTTAACCCATCCGTGAAGTGAAACACCCACAAACACACTCACTAGTGAACACACACACTAGGGGGCAGTGAGCATACTTACCCGGAGCGGTGGACAGCCCTATCCACGGCGCCTGGGGAGCAATTGGGGGTTAGGTGCCTTGCTCAAGGGCACCTCAGTCGTAACTGTCAGTTCAGGGAATCGAACTGGCGACCCTCCGGTCACAAGGCTGGTTCCCTAACCTCCAGCCCACGACTGCCCCCCTATTTCATCAGATAGAAAATAAATAAACACAAAAGCATAATCTGTTTCTGTACATCTTGACTGAGAACTTGCTCCTTCACAGGACCCTTTTCCACGCTACTGCTAGCTGGCCTAAAGATGCCCCTTAATAAATATTAACACAAAATATGAAATAAAAATAAGTCATGAAAAAACACTATTACTGTAACATGAATGGATATGTGTGCCTGATTTAGATCCCTGCGATGTGCTAGCAAGGGAACCATGCGTATCTACTACGTCAGACTAGACCAGACTAGACTAGCTAGAAGACTGTCCGATATGTGTGCCCAATATGTGTGTGTGTAAGCGTACTGATAGTGATTTGTTGTGTTGTTACAGTCTCTTATATTTGACGAGGTGGATCTTTCAGACGCCAGTGTTGCAGAGACCAGCACCAAGAATATCAACAACAGCTTTACAGTGAGTATATACAGCCATTCCTCCATGGGCCATCACTAATCCATATTCACTCTTTAACTGACCACGTGCTTGCACACACTCTCTCTCTGTATCTCTCTTATTCCCTCATAGGTGATCACTCCATTCCGTAAGCTGATGCTATGTGCGGAGAGCAGAAAAGAGATGGAGGACTGGATCACTGCTCTGAAGTCTGTACAGAAATGGGAGACGTATGAGGTCAGTCTTTGACCCTTGATTGATTATCCTTGCTAATGCACAACAGGTAGTAGTGAACTTTGGCCTAGTGCTTGTGGTTTACTTCTTCTAGAGTTCATTGAACTCTAGAAGGTAGATGGTCTTATCAAGCGTCCTTAGACCTTGATCACGTTAAATGACATACTCTATGTGTTGTTTGGGATGGTGAAACCAAGGTGACGTGTCATGTGTATATTTTGTGTTATTAAGAGTTCTAAGTGTTGTGCTGTGTGAATTTATATGGTTTTATTGAAGTGAATACTGACGTAAGTTTTTACTGATGTGTTTCTGATGCCAGGCGAGTCAGTTTAACATGGAGCATTTCTCTGGAATGCATAACTGGTATGCCTGTTCCCATGCTCGCCCCACCTTCTGTAACGTCTGTAGGGAGGCGCTGCCCGGGGTCACTTCACATGGCCTGTCCTGCGAAGGTAAACACTTTGTCACTACTCCTAATGATATCTTACGCTTTAATGTGGTTTATTGTTAATGGTCAAAGAAAAAGAGGACTGTGACACCTGGAGAGGCAAAATTTATATGGAGAACATAGTATTGATATTTTATTTTTATGTAACGTTTTTATGTATATTCATCAAAAATGACTGACTCATGGTTTTAACTAAATCTGTGAACATGTTGCCAATAAGCGTAAGACGGTTGTGCCACCAGGCGGCCCAGGATGAGTCTCAGGATGAGTCAGGCTCTTATTTACCCATCACATAAATAATTTCAACACTAACAAAAAAACAGTGCATCTGTATGTCACCTTTAGCATGAAAATAACACAGAACACAAAAATAAACTGCAAAGAATTCTGGGAAGCTCAACCCAGCTAAGCAGACAAAAAGTTAGTCACCTTGTGTATTTAAGGCGGTAGTAACTTCAGCCTCCTGCAGATGGTGCTGCAGATGACTGGGTGTGAGTGGTGGGATTCATAGATTGAGAAGAGGTGGTACAGTGCAGTGAATGTTCCATGTGTGGATAATGGCTCCAGAGCAGGTGTAAATGACTGGCTTAAAGGAGTGGTTGTATTTGGGTGTGCCAAAGGGCATAGTGTGAAGGCAGTAGCTGAATCTGCAGGAAGTGTATGGTCATACGGGTCAACCAGCAGTGTCAACAGTTACAGTTGGAATTCTCCTCAGTGTCTGAACATTAATGTGGCCTACATACAGAAACTTGTCCAGTCCATGCCAAACTGAATAGTGGAGGTATTTTGCGATTCGCCGTTTTACGATGTTTTAGTCACAGGTGATCCATTTTTTGTTCGGTGAGCTTATTTTTTAGGCTTATTGTTGTAAGTTTCTATTTTTTACTTTGAGTAGAAGAATACTGGGAGTTGAAAACTGCCAGTCAGTGAAGCACTTTTACCTAAATCTGTTAGTATAAAATTAAACATATAAAATGTATTAAAAAAATTCTGTCAGCTGATATCATCAGTTATCAGAATTAACCCTTTAAATTTCCATATGGGATGGGCCCTAGTATACTCCGATAGATAGACCTGGACAGGGGTGTCCAATCTTATCCTGCTCCTGGTTGTATGGAATGCAAACCTGCAGCCACTCTGACCTTATGCAAACAAGACTGGACACCCCTGGACACCTCAGGGCTGTAGCACTGGAATGCTGGTTTGTCTGCTACTTCTGTTTCTCTTCAGGGAAGCATAATGCTGAGGTCAGAACCAAACCTCTCAATTTTTCAGTTTTTGAAGTCATTTGAGTGATGAATGGACTGAAGGAAATCAGGTTGCATTGATTGACTTCAGAAGTCAGTTATGTTTTCTTGCTTCTCCTGTATGTTACCATAGCAGTGATGTGAGGTTGGGGTCTGACATAAAACAGCTCAATTACACACATTGATATTTTTGTCTAATCTCTCTATTCCTTTATCATTATCTGTCTATCAGTGTATAACCTTTGCAGTTGCTTGTAAGCGAATACGACTGATAAATTGTATGCCGCCTTACCGCTGTGTGTGTGTTTGTGTGTAACAGTGTGCAAATTTAAAGCTCATAAACGCTGTGCCGTTCGATCCACTAACAACTGTAAGTGGACCACACTGGCATCCATAGGGAACGACATCATCGAGGATGAAGATGGGGTAAGTTTGATTCAGATTTGTTTTACCTTCTTTCCGTTATTCATTCGCTTCATTAGTGAATAAAGTCGTGTAAATATGTGTGCGTGTTGGTGTGCTGTGTCCCTGCGCAGGTGTCTATGCCTCATCAGTGGCTGGAGGGGAACCTGCCAGTCAGTGCAAAGTGTGTGGTGTGTGATCGAACTTGTGGCAGCGTGCGCAGACTGCAGGACTGGCGCTGCCTCTGGTGCAAAGCCATCGTAAGTGCTCGTGATTTGGCACTGTATATAGAGCTATGCGTTCAGTGGAGCTACTTATTCTCAAACATATTTTTTCATAGCTGTGTACTGGAATATCAACATGCATCCCATTTAACCTAACAGGGGACTGCAGAGCACAACTCTATCAAAGCATTTATTATCACAGTATTATCTTTATATTACTGTTACAAAGTTTGAAGTCACTTCTAATATTTAATTATTCTCACTGTTACTTTTTGGAGTTAACATGGAAATGCTAACTAATGCTAAATATTCAGATTTTTAGTTAGTTTAATTTTAGTTTGTTAATTAGTTTTTTGAGAAAGAACAGTGAGGAAGTTAATAAGTAAATACAGTTATATTATATTTATGATATTATTTTTACATTAATTTCTTACTATTTTTTGTCCGAATTTTGATTATTTTAAAATCTAATTCCTGCTATACAGCTTTTTTCAGGGACTAAGAAATAATCTGTAACTCTCTGGTTATCATTTTGCACACTTTTCTGGCACATTTCTGTGCTTTATACAGCTTTCTACAGATTTGTTGAATGCTATGGAGTAGTTATCACACTGGAGTCCATGTGTCTGCTACTGTATTACTGAAAACAGTAATTCCAAACAGGTTAGAGACACTGTATAATTCCCTATGCTTTACATGCTAAACGTTTCACACATCAGTATGTAAACTGACAGTTGCACAAAGCAATTCATAAATGAATAATTTTAGGCATGCCGCTCACTAACAGTCAGACCATTTATAGCATCTTTCTTGCTATATAAAGTCATCTGTGTTACTTATATATATGCATATTTGCAGCAATTTGTTCTCATTCATTTTAATCCTTTAATGCAGGAATTTAATCCAGGAATCAGGGCTATCTGTAAAATGAGCAACAGAGGAGAAAAATAATAACACAGATCACAGTAGCCTTACATTGAAGAATCAGCACTGACCTAAGCAGCTGGCGAGCTGAAACAGATTTGAATGTTAAAATGGTTAGCTTTAAGAAACTTTTGTTATCATGACTCATTTGTTTAAGGTCGCATCACATTATGCAAATCTGGTTAACTTTAATGTAATGTAAGGTTTCAAGCCACTGAAGTTGCATCTAAATGTCTCTGGATATAGCCAGGATATATTAGGTGTATGCATTGTGTAATAAAGATTATACAAAGTAAACATTATTTATAGGCTGAACAGAAAGTTCACTGGCTTCTGCTGTTTTGCTAGCTAGACCACTAGCATAGCCTAGACCACTATACCACAGTGTATATGGCCCAGAATTATGGCAAAAACAGAAAGTCCACATTTGCCTCTAGTAAAATCAAAAGGGTCACGGGGTGAAATGTGTAGATCACAGCCAAAAACAGTTTCTATGAATAAGGCCTTTATATGGTTGGAAGATTTAATCATGGGGGCTCCGCACATCAATCCCTAACCCAACTTCTGTAGATCTGCTTTCCTAACACACCTGATACAAATTGTACAGTTTACATGATAAGATGTGTGTGATCAGGGTTGGAAGTGAAGACACATTTCCAGAAGTAGGGTTGGTGACCACTGATCTAAAGCAAGATCTGTTTGTAGGTATACAAATGTGTGTGCTCCACACCTGCCAAAGTTTGTTAAAGCTTGGCCAACCTAGCAACAATAGCTATGGAAGAAAGCGTTCGTGGGTGGAGCTTGGACAGTTCAGTTCAACAAGTAGTTCTGACTTAAAAATATTTACTACAAAACCTTAAAGAAGAGGTAGGTTATCACACTCTGTGTATGTGTGTGTGTGTGTGTGTGTGTGTGTATGTGTGTGTGTGTATGTGTGTGTGTGTGTGTGTGTGTGTGTGTGTGTGTGTGTGTGTGTGTGTGTGTGTGTGTGTGTGTGTGTGTGTGTGTGTAGGTGCACAGCAGCTGCAGAGAGCAGTTGGGGAAGACCTGCCCACTGGGTCAGTGTAAAGTGTCCATCATACCTCCCACCGCTCTCAACAGCATCGACTCTGATGGTGAGAGTTGCCGAGGCAACCGCATCAGCACCACACGTGTCACTTAATTGTCTCCAAGCAGAAAAGAAACATGGAAGATGAGTGCCATACGTTCTAGCCACTGAGAGCAATATTCTCTGATAGGAAGAAGTATAAATAGACTCTACTTCCTTTTCCTCCTGTGCTCCTGTGTTCTCATAGGTGACAATAGTATGTTCAGTCAGTTGTTGGTTCCTGAGCTATTTGTTCAGCCCACACAGTCAAGTGGCCGAGAAGAACAAGACTGATTAGATTCCTGGCATGTCTAACAGTAGTCCGTTATGGACACACAGTGAAAGTTCTCTAAACATGGCTCACATTTTTGAGGGCACAGTTTCTGTTCTGTAGTAAATAGACTCTACTGTTATAACCTGCACTGCCCAGAGACACATTTCTGATACTGTGTGCACAGTTATAATAAACTGATATAAGAAGTGCATCTGATTTATTTTCTTTATAACTGAGGGATGTCATGTTTTGCCTCTCTCCCTTTTTCCCTCTGTCACTCTTCAAATCTCTTTCCTGTCTGTCTCTCTCCTCTTTATATTCCCTTTCCTCTCTCCTTCTCTCTTGTGCTCTTTCCCTCTAATTCTCTCTTTTCCCTGTTTCTCTGTTCACTTTGTTTCATTCATTTCATCCTTCCATTCCCTTTCTTTTCTGTCCCCTGTCTATGTTACTTATAATTTCTTCTCTTCTCTTTCTCTTTCTCTTTCTCTTTCTCTTTCTCTTTCTCTTTCTTTCTCTTTCTCTTTTTCTTTCTCTCTCTTCTTCTCTCTCTTTCTCTGTCTTTGCCTCTCTTACTCTTACCTCTCTCACACATACTGTCTCTCTCCTTTTCTTTGTCTTCTCTCTTATTTTTTCTGTCTTTTCTCTCACTCTTTGTGTCCATTTTTCTGTTACTCTCTTTCTCTCTCTCTCTCTCTCTCTCTCTCTCTCTCTCTCTCTCTCTCTCTCTCTCTCTCTCTCTCTCTCTCTCTCTCTCTCTCTCTCTCTTTCTGCAGGTTTCTGGAAAGCCACTAGTCCATCGTGTTCCAGTCCCTTGCTGGTGTTGGTGAACAGTAAGAGTGGAGATAATCAGGGAGTGAAGTTTCTCCGCAAGTTTAAACAGCTGCTCAACCCAGCACAGGTCTTTGACCTCATGAACGGGGGACCACAGCTGGGGTGAGACTAGCATGCATATTAGTTACATAGCATTTACATATTTACATAGTAACAATGTAATCTGTGTCAGATTAGCTAATAACTTAACTTAGAACTGATAGGGGATTCAACCAGTCACATCTTATAGGTCACAGCAGTGTAGCAAAATAACAAAAGGACTGTATATTGTTGTATGTGAGTCTTATACAGTGTGTGTGTGTGTGTGTGTGTGTGTGTGTGTGTGTGTGTGTGTGTGTGTGTGTGTAGATTGCGACTCTTCCAGAAGTTTGAGACGTTCCGTATTCTGGTGTGCGGGGGTGATGGCAGTGTAGGCTGGGTGCTGTCAGAACTGGATAAACTGGGACTGCACAAACAGGTCTGGAGAGAAGAATTTGCTTCAGAATAAGAAGAAAAAAATATATATAAATAAACAAGAGAACAAGTTGTGGATGTGAACTACAAACATCTTTTTGACTGTGGGTGTGGGGGTGTGTTGCAGTGTCAGTTGGGCGTGTTGCCCCTCGGTACGGGTAATGACCTGGCACGAGTGCTGGGCTGGGGTGGACTGTGTGATGATGATGCTCAGCTGCTGCAGATCCTGGAGAAACTGGAAAGAGCTACCACGAAGATGCTGGACAGGTAAACATAAACACTCACACCTAAAGAGAGGGACAGAATGAGTGAGTCAAGTCATTATTGAGCTAGTGTTCCTAATAAGAATTTAAAACTGTGTACATTGAACTTCAGTACTTTTCATTTACAGCCTGTGTTATTTCAGTGCCATACATCACAAACTACAGTGTCATTTAGTAACACGTTTCATTACTCACATTCCAAGTCACTATTCAGTTTTATCAGCAGCCAATAATCATGCTGTGTGATTGGCTGTCTAATGTACATTCTGTGCACATGTTATTAAACTATTAAACTGCTGTGGGCAATAAACATACTCAGTTCTATTGCCTCACACTCATTTCTGATTTAAGCCACACCCACTTCAGTTTTTAATGTAAGCGACACTATCATGGTAGGACTTTCCAAGATTTTGGAGTTTGTCTGTGGGAATTTGCACCCTTTCTGGGCCTTCGTGAGGTCTGACACTGATGGACGGGAAGATGACATTCAAATGTATCCAAAAGGCGTCAAGTGGGGATTGAGCCACTGGAATTCCTCCACACCAAACTTCTCAATCCATGTCTTTATGGTGCTCACCTTGTGCACAGGGGCACAGTCATGCTGGAACAGGAATGGGCATGCCAAACTGTTGCCACAAAGTTGGAAGCCTATCATTTGTAAACTAGCATTAACATTTCCCCTAACTGGAACTGAGAGGCTGGCCCAAACCCTGAGAAACAGCCCCAGACCATTACCCATCCTCCACCAGACTTTGCTGCTGGCATTCTGACACCTGGCTATGTGCTTACTTTGGGTACTTACATAGCTTACTTGCACCTATTAGCAATGGGAGTGTCTGAAACACCTCAACTCAGTAATTATGAAGAGTATGTCCACATACTTCTGTTTATATGGTGCATTCTTATCAGTGCTATGAGCCAATGTTTGCTACAAAATCAGAACTGATGATTGGCTGTGTAAATTATGTTATTAATATCAGCAATTCCTTTTAAGTCTACACTTCCTGTTCTGTTTTAAGTCACACCGTTTTTGATCTAAGCAATTTGTGTTGATCATAAGATGATCATAAGCGTCATATATCTATTTATTTATATATAACATGCAATAATTGTTTTTGGCCAAATTAACATTTTCAGGATATTAGTGTTATTAAACATATATTAGTGTGCAAGCACACTTAAATGTAATTACTTGCTCAGAAAAGACATTACTATTAGAACTAGGATTAAGTGATGTCTACTTTCTGTCAGTTTACTTATTCTTGTGTTATATAGTGTTTTCTAAAACAGGACATTTGTCAGTGAGATAAATGGTTTTAAATAAAGTACTTAAATGCCTAAAACCTTGTGTGTGCTATAAAACTCTCCAAAGGTCTATAAGGTTTTCTGGAAGTTAGTTTTATTGTGTATAGTCTACATACCAAAGTAGTCAAACTATCTAAAATATCACTGAGATCAGAGAGTTCTCACTCTTCACCATCATGTGTTTGTATTGTGTGATGATTAGATGGAGTATAATGACATACGAAGTTCCCTCAAAGGACGCCCCTGCTATCGTGAAGGAGGATGATCCACTAGATTCTCCACTCCAGGTACATATCCGGTTCCTTAGACTGCTCACTTTAGTATAGAGGTATCTTTTAAAGATATTACTACAGATTAAATATGCGCTTCTTACCAAAGTCTGTTTCATCTGGTTTAGTTTGGATGTATTGTGTTATTCTTTGATCCAGATTACTCACTATGCCGACTCTGTTGCCACCCATCTGACAAAAATCCTGGATTCAGACAAGCACAGTGACGTCATATCCTCTGCTAAGTGAGTACAGGTGTAAGCTTAGTGACATCACATCCTCTGTGTGCGTATTTTTCACTCTGCTTAGATGAGTGGTAGGTTGGGTTGATAGCAGTGGCGTGTTTGGTCCCGTTTGACGGGAGTGTCACCAGCAGCTGTGACGTCTTTCAGATTGTTATGCAAGATCACAAGATGTTTAAGTAAGACTCCTTGAGTTTACATACTTGCTCAATCTCTGCTGAAACAAATGAATGAGTAGGGGTGTTTTCTTTAGGCTGATATTTATACAGATATGCAGCTTTAACAGTAATAATCTCAGATTTGGTTGAAGATTTCCCAGCATGCATTGCTCTGAGGTGGTTTGAGTGGTTAGAAGCAAAAATAAATAGCACCCAGTCAAGTCATGACCTTTCAGCTAATGTCATGCTGACTGGCATTGAAACCATTAACATTCTTATTACCTTCGTTGTACCAGGAAAGATCTCACTGGGAATAACATATCTCTTTTACAGGGACCAGAACTTCCTGGCCAAGATAGACACCAACACATAACAATCTTTTAGCAATAAAAATATATGTATTACAAACATAAAACAGCCATCCAACAGTTAGTTCAATCTTAAAGCACCATGATAAAAAGCTTTTAATGTGCGTAAGCAGTACAAAGGTGCATGCTTGTGAATGATATCACTGTTATCAGTTGATTTCTGAATACAAAGTATGTGGATTAAATATCAAAGAATTATCTAATGTTATACAAAGACACATTATCAGCCACATTTCTCTTTTTTAAGTGGTGACGTATGGAATGTTTGGGGCACTTTTCCTGGAATTTAGCAACACAAAGCTTGATTTTGAGTAGGTAACAGGTACAGTAAAAAGCAGAAACCTCATATTTGATCCCTGAGGTACACCCTAGAAAATGAGAAAATCTCCTAGACTCAAATATCAATATTAGCCAGAATGCCATATGTAAAACACAATAATGCTACAGGACCGCTACCTTAGCTAATGTCACTTGCTTAGTTTGCAAAGAGTAACCAAACAGATGTCCTCACATGATGTTGAAAGTTTTGGAGATATGAATGGAATTGAAGTCGTGTGGCTGTGTTGTTACGTATCTGGTACACAACTCTGTGTGTCCAGATTTCAACAGTTCAATTCATTTAACCATAAGCAGGCAGTATAGATTTTGCTTTGCATAGTGATAGAAAACATGGTAGCACACAAAACACTCCAGTTCCTCATGCTGATCCATTTTGCTGGCTTGTTAGCTGTTCTGGGGTCATATTTTAATGAGCCTATGTAGTTACCACTAGGGAGATGCTAGATTTGATAGCAGTAAATGAAATAATGCTGTAATTGTCTCAGTTCTGTCAGAACTTTGAGAACAGGCGTTTTGTTTTTGCATTAAACGTTACCAGTATTTGATACCGCCCCACTAAAGTTACCCATTAAACCTTAAACGCCCCCAAATACGAACACACTTCAGTTCCTTGCTGTCATATTAAAAGAACTTATATAATACTTTGATAAGGTGCTGAATCATTTATAGTAGATAAAAGTAGCATGCAGTACAGCTAAAAGTCAAGTACTAACAGTAACAGAGATTTGTATCTCCAGGAAATAATCCTCATCCTTTTCTCTTTTCTCTCTCTCTCACTCTGTCGCTTGCTATTTCTCTAGGTTCCTGTGTGGGACAGTGAATGATTTTGTGGCCGAGGTTGGTAAAGCTTATGAGAGAGCTACAGAGAATAAAGAGGAGGCAGATGCAATGGCTAAAAAGGTACAATTGTGAGGGTGTGTGCATGTGTGGGTTGCTTATAGAGGACTCAAGAGTGTGGATATGTGTGTAGGTTGGTAAAAGTGTGTGTGGCACGTATGTGTGTGTGGTGTATTTCGAGTAAGGTTGTATAAGTGCTTGTGTAATAGGTACAGTGGGCATTAGAAGGCCGAAGCGCAATAGGCTGTACAATGCAGCCTACAGGGCACATTCAGCTTGTTTGTGTATTCCTCTGTAATACCAGCACTTTGTCGTCTGTAATAATAAACCACATGCCAAGAAAGCTTGGTTTAGATGCCTGCTGTGCATAACCAATTAATACTGAATACATCCATCCATAAACCTTTAGGCCAGAAACATACTTCACACAATTAAACATGCATGTTCACAACGTTGTGTAGATAAACGAGACTTATTCCTTTAATATGATTTCATCCTTTTCTTTACCAAATGCAAAACTGGAGGTTTACATGTTAGTATTATCTAATTATCTAATATTATACCAAGATAATTTTATTGTAGACTTTCAGCCACATTTCCCTATAAAGTGTGGGCAAGTGGAAAGAGGCATTTTTTGCTTGTTTGGTTTTGTCAACATTTGAAACAGGGGTAAGACTAGAAAATCTGTGATGTAGAGTAAATACCACAAAACAAACAAGAAGGTGCCTAACAATGTAATGACTACAGTATCATTTTGAAATCAATTTGCAATTGGCACATTAGGACAAAGCCATTGATGTATACAGTGAAAAGCAGGGCCCCAGAATTGAACCTTGAGGTACACCCTAGAGTTCAAGAAGCCCCAAAACATATTTCACACACAAGTTCACATACATGTGTACTCCACAATGCACAGTAACAGTTAATAATAAAGTGTACACTGACTGCTTCACTCAACTGTTTTAATATGATGAAATACAAATACGAAGAAATAAGAGTTGGCCTGACTTCCTTAAAAGAGTTTGCCCTGACTTCTTCCTGATTGCTCGCTGCTCAGGTTATATGTATAAAGTTTGCCCAGAAAAAGAGGAAATGTGCATCAGGAAACATCAGCAAATAACGTACCCCTGCATATTTTTGAAATCACCTCACTGTGTACGTCACATTTGTGCTGCTTAAAATATCAGCACATATCTGCACGTTCCCACACCTCTGTGTTTCATTGTGCTGATTGAGTGATAGTAGATCCTGCTTACCAACATTGACTGAACTACAGTGACCTAAAAATGCTTTTTGAGTTTGTACAAGTGTTTGCAGTGATCTAGTCTTAGATAAATACATCTGCAGAGTCCTCTCCATTGTCTGATCACAGTGAATGTGGTGTTTGTTTTGATTATTTGTGTTCAGTAAATGCCATAACTGAAAACCACTGAATCACATGACATAGATCACTTCATGGTAGTGTGATAGTGAGATAGTGAGGGTTACAGTTTTAGACTCTGGCCTTGATGGGTTAAGGCTTTTGCAGCAGGTCACCTCTCTCGCCGTCTGTGTGGTCCTCACTGACTGTGTGAGTAACCATCTAATTCCTGAGAGGGGTTTTTAAATGCTCTGAAGTTGACACCATAACCTTCTTCTCTCACATGTTCTGGTGTAAAGAAAAGAAATGGCTGAGGGGCTCTTTCATACACAGACACAGCGTTTCGAGAGTGCTTCAGTGCAGAAAATGCACAATTGTGTCTTACACTTACTGGTTGGACTCGAGTCTTGTCCATGACACCCTCTCGTCCTTGCTCATAACTATAGATGCTAGAGCCAACATCACAATATTTAAAGACATTTAACTAAATGATAAATAAATAAATAAATAAATAAAAATAGCAGCAAGCTACCTGTTACTGTGCAGTTTGTATGTGCAGTATACACTGACGGCTATAGTCTACAGGCTCTCTATAATTGGTCTAAACCTGTTTCGTGGTCTGTACATTTGTTTGGTGTATTGATGCGTGACATATCATATACTTAGAAAATCACACTACTTTATCACAATGACGATACCCTATCATCATACTGCCCGCCCTCTACCCACTACATACCTTTATACATACCCCACCTGTTTTCTGTCCTCCACAGTGTGCCATGCTCAATGAAAAGCTGGACTCCCTGGTGCGGGCGCTGAGCGAGGAGGCTGACGCTCAGCTAGTGCCTGCCGGCTCCCAGTCACCCGAGCAGGAGGGTGAGGGGAGCGGGTCGGACACTCCAGGGGTCCCCAGACCCTTCAGATCCAGAGAGCAGCTGATGCTGAGAGCAAACAGCCTGAAGAAAGCCCTCCGGCAGATCATAGAGCAAGCAGAGAAAGGTCAGAGAAAGCTCCGTTCATACTTAAAGCAGGCCTGAATTATTTATGCATGGCTGGCTTATTGATTGGGAATATCAAGTGGTGCAATTAAGATTATCACTCAGCCTTCAAATGTGAATACATTAAGTTTATTGGGCAGAATTATTAAAATAGCCGTTTTCCCCAAGTGCACTAGTATGTATAATGAATGAATGTGCCCATTTATTCTTTAAATCTTTAAAAAATTCATATATAAATTGATCAAGCGTATCATCAAGAAGTAAAATGGTAACTTTTCAGGAGAAAGCCAAAACTGTCTTAGCATGTAAAGCAAGTTAATGTAAAGAGACACATGGTTTTCACTGGACAGCAGCAATACATTGCCAACATCAACTCTCTGTCTTCTCAGTGGTGGATGAGCAGAACAGACACACACAGGTGCAGAGGATGTCTTCCTTGTCATCAATCAAACGGGGGAGCAGCGAGGATCTTAAGGAGGCAGAGCCACGTGAGTGACAGACGTCAATGTGAACATGCTGATGTAACTTAACAACCTAAGGCCTTTTTACCACAATGACAATCATCTAATCACCAAAGTCTGACTATTAGTGCTCTTTTGATAAGCTGGTTAATGTGCGTTCATAAGCTAGATCTGTAAAGGCGAGTACATGTGTAAGAGGTCCGATGGTGCCTGTCATTCACATAAAGACCTGTTAGCTTTTTACAGGTTTCATCTGTCTCTTTCAGGTCAAAGTGCCCTCAGTCCCACTTCCACTGCCCCCATAGTGCTGGAGAAGCCAGACAGCTGCAACAGCGCAATGCCTTTCACTGAGGACTCTGTGTAAGAGCACACACATGCACACACAGTCATTCTGAGTGAGAGATTAGTGGTCTTACAGATGTTCCCGTGGATAAGAGGAGATGAAACATGATGTTCTGCATCACTGATATAACCGACAGCTTGGCGGCTGGCCATAAAACTGTGGACTGCATCGCACAGACTGAGCCTTTCTATCTATCTATCTATCTATCTATCTATCTATCTATCTATCTATCTATCTATCTGTCTGTCTGTCTGTCTGTCTGTCTGTCTGTCAGTCTATCTATCTATCTATCTATCTATCTATCTATCTATCTATCTATCTATCTATCTATCTATCTATCTATCTATCTATCTATCTATCTCTATGTATTTATCTATCTATCTATCTATCTATCTATCTATCTATCCGTCCTATCTCCTATCTGTCCGTCCTGTCCCTGTCCGTCTGTCTGTCTGTCTATCGTATCTTCTATGTATCCATCCATCCATCTATCTATCTATCTATCTATCTATCTATCTATCTATCTATCTATCTATCTATCTATCTATCTATCTATCTATTTATCTATCTATCTATCTCTATGTATTTATCTATCTATCTATCTATCTATCTATCTATCTATCTATCTATCTATCTATCTATCTATCTATCTATCTATTGATGTATCTATGGAAATGATGAACTAACTCACACATCCAGAGTACTGTTTCTAATCTAAGTGTTGTTTTGAGCAGTTCAGTGCTACCGGCCCTGGTAAATGGCTTTACCTTTGCCTGTACATTTACAACAGATGTTAACCATTACCTCCATTTCTCTGTCTCTCCTTCTCTCTCTTCACACACACAGGCAGTGCACAGAGAAATGTGTGATGAATAACTACTTTGGCATCGGCCTGGACGCCAAAATCTCTCTGGAGTTCAACAACAAGAGGGATGAACACCCTAAGAAGTGCAGGTGCAGTTGGATAATCTACTAACTCAGCTGCACCCATGCAGCCCTGCCCCCTGCATGAGCTTTACACCAGACTTTACATAACTGTGGCATGCAGACACTTCATTCTGTGTAATTCTATGAGTGTATGCTGTTGCGTTCTGACCAGTGTTTAGCATTAGTGTAGGGGTAACAGTGAGAAACGATTGGGCACATGGTTAAAGTGGTATGATATACATCTGTCCAAGCAGTGGTGGTACTGCATGATCCTCTGGTCTGTACGTCACTACTGATGTAGTAATTGTGTACTGCTATCGTGATGTGGGTCTCTGTTTGCCATCTACAGCAGCCGCACGAAGAACATGATGTGGTACGGCGTACTGGGGACTAAAGAGCTAGTCCAGAAAACCTACAAGAACCTGGAGCAGAGAGTTCAACTAGAGGTGTGTTTGAAGAGAAAGAGAGAGAGAGAGAAAAAGAGAATCAGAGACAATAGCTTGTGATGGTCAGGGGTTGTTTTCAGGCTACAGGGCCGATCAGTGTCACTGCATGACTAAGAGTGATCCACCACCTGAATAATGACTGCTCTGTGGTGGTCCTGTGGGAATCGGTAGTTCAAGCTGTAGCATGGAAAGTTTAGGCATGCACAAGAGTTTGGGCAGCTTTGGTCTAATGACATGTTTTGTTGATGTGGTAAGTGATCACAAACATCAAGCGAACACACCATCTACAGAGAACACACAAGTTCCATTTCAGTGCACGATTTCTGTGTAAAAAATTGCAAAAGAAAATAAAATAAAATATAATGGACCGTGAATGGACAGTGAGTGCAGATACAAGGTAAGTGTACTACCTTAAAATGGCCAGTGAGTGAAAGTGAGGATGTCCATGTGACCTTTCTGAAGAATGAATAAATGCATTATTTATACTTCCCAGATTAGACCCTGATCTGATTATGTTTATTAATGATAATTCATTTAGTTTGATAATTTAATTCTCTCTCTCTCTCTTTCTCTCTCTCTCTCTCTGTCTCTCTCTGTCTCTCTGTCTCTCTCTCTCTCTCTCTCTCTCTCTCTCCCCTGCTCTCCTTACCCCCTCTCTCTCTCCCGTTCTTTCCCTGCCCCCCCTCTCCCTCACAGTGTGATGGAGTGCCCATGTCATTGCCCAGTCTTCAGGGTCTGGCTGTGCTGAACATCCCCAGCTATGCAGGAGGCATCAACTTCTGGGGTGGAACCAAAGAGGATAATGTGAGTATGTCGTTTACGTGCACACACACACACTTGATGCTTTACACTAACACATAATCTATAAGAAACATACTTTTGCTCATCTTAATACACAATTATTGTTTATATACAGAATTATACCAAACATTGAAGACAATATCTGGTATAACTTATGGCACATTTTAAATGGAATGCTTTTTTTTTTTTTTTTTTACCAAAAATGGCGGTGCTGAAACTTTTTCATACAACTGTATGTATGTTGTTGCAGACCAAAAAAAAAAAATCACTAAAATGGAGACATTTTAATTAAAGTTAACGATACACGGTTTTATTCTGTGTTTTTTTCTTGTTGATTTATCCATAGTTCTCAGGTTAGTACTGTCCTGTGTAGTCTGCACTGAAGGTATCACTGCTAAAGCCAGTTAAAAGCTGACCTATTGGACTGAGAGGTTTCACAATAATGAATTGTATTAGAGCAACAGCTGGGCTTCAGCCTGCACTGCTGCATTAATAATTAAGCATGGTAGTCCATCATTTCTGTCATTAGAGTTATTAATGTGTTAAATATGCATATGTATATCATTGCTGTCCAAGACAAACAAGTTTCTTATATTTTGCGATGTTTACTTTTCTGTGTAAGTTCTCAGTGGCTTTTGTTTACTAGCTGCTGTGCTTGCATGAAAATGGACAGAGCATATGAACAGCAATGCTCTAAAACTGCTTCAGATAAAATCTCAGTACATTTACTTACGTTACAAATAAAGGAGGTTTTTGTGTTGTAGGTTATCATTTTGAGAATACTGTGTATACGATATACACCTATAGAGGAGAGTGTAGCGTGGAGAGTAGCTGTTAGGATCAGTATGAATCTTGTGGAGGCTGGAGAGTTTGACCTTTACTCTGCCTGCGCTGAACATGTGCTTTGGGCCATTTTGTCTCAGCGGATTTGTTCGGAAGAGATGCAGAAAGAAAGATTATGAAAAGTGCATGTGAGCAGAGCAGAGCTGAGGCGCATGATGCAGCTTTACTGTAACTGACAGTGTAGACTCACTGATCACACACTGATAAAGACACTTTCACACAGAGCCTAACAGCCACAGTTGAAAGGCTTAGATAAGCCCTGCTCTTTTCCTCCTGCAGCTACAAATAGAAAGTCATTTGTCAGCTTACAGGAAGAGGGCAGGGTGGTATTTATTGCTTTGTGAAGACCTGAGGCCAGGAAATATGTCTTGACTGACAGCTGTACCAAAAACCAAACTCAAAGTCCATATATGGTAGAGCGATGAAAAATTACACCAACAGGCTATATTAAATTGTGAGGTCACCCCAGTGACCACTGTAAACTGCTGCTAACTGTTACTTACCTTCTTCCTGCACATATGCTGTTCTTCTGTATCTCTTTTATGCTGATATGTACATCCTCCTGTTTTGCACCTACCTGTCTTGTGCTTTTTTGTTGTTCACCTTACTGTTTACCGTATTAAACATCCACCTTCCACTAATGATAAAGAGTAATGAAGAATATTAAAGGGGCCATATTATAAACAGTTCCTCACTAAAATAGATGGATGTAGCATATAAGCCTTGATTAGGTGTATTCACTTCTCAGTCTATACACCCTATATATTTATTATCATGTCATGTCACAAAACTACCATAAAAGAGATGCAATTCAGGACAGCCAGTCAAAACAGAGCTTATGTAAATATATCAGTCTTAAGCGCATGATTACAGTCTGTGTTAATCAAATTAAATCAGATTTTTTAAAATAGTCATGTAAAAATAAACAGATTGTTATTGATATTAAATCTTACAAATAGTATATTATATATGATCTTATGTCTTCTATTATTTGTCTTTATCCTCATGGTTGATGAATGGCGCAGAATTTTGGAGCTCCATCGTTTGATGATAAGAAGCTGGAGGTGGTGGCGGTGTTTGGAAGCATGCAGATGGCCATGTCTCGTGTCATTAACATACAACATCACCGCATAGCACAGGTGTGAACACACACACACATACACAGGCTTGTTTTTTCATACAGCATCTGAACACACTCGGACGCTAAGCTGTGTCTGTGTGCTTTTGTGTGTGCAGTGTCGGCAAGTTAAGATCATCATTAAAGGTGACGAGGGAGTTCCTGTGCAGGTGGATGGAGAAGCCTGGATCCAGCCGCCCGGCATTGTTCAGATCATCCATAAAAACCGCGCCCAGATGCTCACCAGAGACCGGGTCAGTAACTCCATGTGTGTGTGTGTGTGTGTGTGTGTGAATGGGCATGTTAGCCGTTCTGTCCTTTATGGATATATATGAATTTATTTTGATGATTATTATGGTGCCTGTGTCGCTAATAATAAAGCCCATGATAAATTGGGTTGGGTTCAGAGTCACGGGAGATGGTTAGTGTCAGGTTAACATGCTAATCCTTTAAGTGACCCTGTTTCCCCTCTTGAACTACAAATAAATCAGACCCATGTTTATTTAACACATATAAAGTCATGCACAGTACAACAAGCAGTAAAAATGCAACTACCTGCTCACATGACAAAACCAGAAAATATAATGACAGAATATCTAAAATACAATCTAATATGTATGCTATATAAAGACTAGAATGTTGAATAAAATAAGATATATAAAGAAGTAAGAATGGAATGTAATTATCATATATATATATCCACTACATATACCGATACATAAATATATGAAATTTTAAATTTGCAATAGTGTGCAATTTGGGGGTCAACACTGTAAAGTTTAAAGTGCAAAGAGTGCAAATATGAATGTGCAACATAATGCTGGGCAATTAACCAGGAGATATTTAATAAATGATGTGTGGTAAAGTCCTGTGTATGATGCATGTGTGAGGTAATTCACTTTTATTCAGAGCCCAATACATCCAAGTCATTAAATTATATTAGCCTTGCTTTAGGGACCGAACTTCTCACAATGAGGGGAAGCTAATGGATTTTTCTCAAAGTAATTTTCATATACTGTAGTATAAGTATAACCCTGAATTTAATGATGTGAAAAAAGAACATGAAGAGATGAATAGTTTTGTCTTTAACAGCAATCCTTTTTTATTATTTTATTGTTGCTGATTAACATTTGATTGATGATTAGCATTTGATCATCTATTACATCCTGGTAGTTGTATACAGATCAGTTTGATTCCCATCAGGCATTCCCAGTCCCACTCCTGGGGACCCCATGCTTTGCACACCTTCAGGATTTCCCTGCTCACCACTTCTAACCCAGCCCATAGTTCAACTAGGTAATGAGTCAAAGCCGACATGCTAGATGAAACGCATAGCATGGGGTCGTTAGGACTGGAATTGGAACTCGTGTTAGATAAGTACAGGCTCACTCACGACAACTACATATTAACCAGAATTGATGATCTCTCAAAGACAGGAGTGCTTTTAGCCACTGGCTCATTCCACCAAGGTGCTAAGTGGTGTTTGTGTGTACATAATGTCCCATGATCTTTAGCTGTCACACCCAAATATTCCCCTTGTGGTTCAGTACAGTACCATGCATCAAACTATGCACCCATCCTTACCCAACCCCTGCCCATCTGTTTACATGTTAACCCCTTAAAGACCAAGGCTCTGTATGAGTGATCTCACTCTCATAACTATGTAATGGACAGGCTAATAGAAGTTATGGATTAATAGCCCTGTAGTTTAATAGATATTCAGAAATGGCTAGTATCAGGTTATCTACCAGGTTCGGCACTGCAGTGTGTGTCTGTGTGTTGTAGGCGTTTGAGAGCACGCTGAAGTCGTGGGAGGATAAGAGGAAGTACGACAGCTGCCGCTCCACCCGGCCACGCCTCAACTCCCAGCAGTCTATGGAGTATCTGACTGAAGAGGAATGTGCTCAGGTCCAACAGCTCGGCCTGGTGGCCGATTCACTCATCAACAGGTTTGTGCGGTGTGTGTATGTAACATGTATAATGATAAAATGGTATGATGTTATAGTTCTAATAATATACTGTATAATAATATGCAGCTCATGTTATAGTTATAGTTAAGCATCTATAGATATTTGGGTATTTTCAATTTTCAGTCATTCTGATGAGATTAGGGGAGGACTTACTCTACTGTGTGTACTGTGTGTGTGCGCAGGATACGGGAGGTTGCCAAGACTCATAAGGTGGTGGAACAAGAGTTGGCTCATGCAGTGAATGCGAGTGCTGCCGTCCTGTCTGAGGCTTTTCCCTCCAAGCCCTCCAGCCCTGAGGTACACACGCTGCTGTTTCACATTACACCACCCTCTGTGTGTGTTTTGTGTTGGGGTGGGGGTAGTTGGGTGAGTAGGTGGGTGGGTGTGTGGGTTGGATATTTTCCCCCACTGTTACTGTTCTTAAAACCACCCGTACGGTTTCTGAACATGTGGAGCTGCATTCCTGGAGCTTCAGATTGTGAAGTGAAGTTTTAATGAGAGGCTCTCTGACTGCCGTGTGCATGCGTGCGTGTGTGCAGGTGTCCTGTAGATAACCTCCCACCCACACACGCAAACACATGCCGCACAATTGAAATGGTAGCTGCTCTGCCGACGATAGCAGTGAACACTTTAGGCCTGTGATTGTGGCAGTGTGAGGAAAATAATTTTTGCGTGTTTTTTCTATGCATATACTAGTTTACCATATTTGAATCTACAGCTTAGAAGTTATTATACATTTATACATAATAATGAATGTATTTACCATGTAATAAACATTCCTTGAATAAGCGCATTTGGTGCCTAGTTTATAGTAATGTATTCTGCAGTATATTTTTGCCATTATTTGTAAAATAAAAAAAGCCATTTTCACTTTATCAAAATCATTTATTTTATTATTTACATTTCAATAACTTAAATTATATTTTAATAAATGATATAGTTACATAACACTGGTGTTAAATGATTAGAATATTAGAATATACAGTGTATATATAAGTTACGCTTATTAATATGCACATAATTTAAATTTAGTAGAAACACGATGTACATGTTATAATTGTTAGGAAAAAAATACATAATTGATATTAACATTGATATGTATCTATTTTGAGCCACAAAAGAATTATAACATTGAATATTACAAATATACAGACTTTATTTGGTGTGTAGTTTATGTTTAAAGCTACCGTGTATAAATGAATACTTCTTGGTAAGATGTTGAGGACTATGGAGCTGTTTGTGTCGTGGTTATAGAGCAGTGAAGTTTTATCTGCTGAGATATTTAACAGTATGAGATGTGAAGAGGGTCACGCTAAGTGTTTCGGACTGTGTGTGTGTACAGTGTCTGAGTCGCAGCACGGCGGTGGAGATCGTAAACAGCAGTAAAGTGCTGCAGCTGGAGACTCGGATGCTGTTAGAAGGAAAGCTGCTGGTGAGAAGCTTTTTCCACTTTCTCGTCACAACACATTCACACACGTCCACACGCTCCAGTGAAAGAAAATGTCAGTCGTTTCTGTGCCCAATCACTACATTTCTGCCTGACCCGCTATCAGAGCTGCTGTGCGACTCCTACGTCTTTACTGTGATGTTTGTGTTTGTTGGCTGTTTACTGTTTACTTCCTCTGCTCATTTCACTGCAGGAAAGGCATGAATAATGCTCTTTCAGAATATCTGAAATCTGCTCTGTCTGTGTACGTGTTGTGTAGCAGTTGGAGGCTCCTCAGGAGGAAGAGCTGCTCTCCACACTCAACTCTCTCAGCGCTGAATTAATCAAACTGGAGGACATCCACTGGATCTGTCCCAGCATGCACTGCTCCGAGGAGGTCTGATATTAACGGGGGGCTCATAATCATAAATAAATAAACGCATGACCTTTCAGTCTGTGGCTTTTCAGTGGCGCACAGCTCAGGATGGGACGTCTGGGGCATTACAATTCAGGCAGACTTTTGTAGTGAATGATAAAGCATGTTAACTCATTCATGTCTGCCAACTACGTGTAGTTTGATCATTTAGGAAATGGAATAGAAGATGACCTGACTGCAGGTCGTATTTAATAGTAGTGGACATGCCTACACTGTTTTAACACATGCAAATCCCAATAGGCAAGGTTCCCTTTAAGCCTCACCAGGCCTGTAGCTGGTAATGGTAACTTCCTGCTAATGACTTCTTCATTAAGCAGTAACTACAGTAATCTAGTGCAGGTGGTTCAACCACCCCAAAGCCCTGGGGATAATGAGTACAAACCATAGCAGCCCACCAGAAAACCAAAATCAACTTTTATTAACACAATTTTTCCAAGAGATTTGGTTTTAGAAAAATGATGCTATGAGGCTATGCCGTCTCAAACTGAAGATGTTTCATTAGCCTGCCACTTGTACATTAATATACATATATTTACATTAATATCAAGCTAATATGACTATATATGATATTCCTGGCCTACTGCTAACTACTGCCTCCACCTGAGTACAGGCCCACGGACCACTAGAGGGTGCTTTATGGCCCACTGGTAGGCCCACAGGTTGAGAAACCCTGATCTGGGGTAATGGAATAGCTAAGATGAATTAAGTATTTTCCAGACTATGTAGTCGCTATCAGAACACAACTTTTTACAAAATTCTATTGTTACAGAAGAGGAAAAAAAACATCCTTCACTTTCTATAGAAGTCAGTATGACCAGCCATTTGGGATTATTTCTATTCACTGATTCATAAAGAATTTAAAACACACAATGTAAAAGCCAACAGGTGTTATAACTGCTTCTACCATTACAAGCTATAAGCTCATTTCAGCCTTTAACACTGATGGTAAATTATTCGTCAGGTTTTATTGATAACAGATTTTGTTCTTTAGATGTTTAACTAACATACAATATAGAAATACTCTACATGAGTTCACATCCTGGGTCCCTCATTCATACAGTCCTCCTCTCTCTCCACCTCTCTCTCTGCACTGTCTATAGGACTCATCCCGGACCAGTACTAAGAGCAGTATGAAGCTGAAGATCATGCCCAAAGTGAAGAAGGACAGGGAGAAGCTGCATAAGCAGCGCTCCAACAGCTCTCTCTCAGGTCAGACTCACAGGACAAGCTGAGAAATGATTGACTAGCCTTTTATATTTTGATCTTGTGGTATGTGTTAAGCTTCCCTTGTTTATTGTTGTGTGCTATTCATGTGTTTAGCATCTCAGAGTAAGACTGCTGATGTAGTTGTCCTCCATAAATATTAATCTGGCAGTTTTCACCAACTTTTCCCTTCACTCATATACTATAAAGTGCATCTGCTGTCTGTTAGCTTCTTTAGTTTTGCACTGGAGCTATGAGGCTAATATAGCTAACAAGTAATGGAAGCTATTTTTATGGATTACATTATGTAACATACGTATGAGAAAGCACATATGCCATAAGATATCAACCAAGTCATTTTGAGTGGTTTGATGGTTCATTGTTTACAAATATAATAATTTAATTGTGGTGGTGACCGGCGCCAGGTTTAGTACAGCGTCCACAGTGCAGTATATTTACATCTACAGGGTCTCCAAAATGTTGATGATGATAAAGTAGTGGTAAATGTGTGAGAGGAAAAATACATGTCTAGGTTCTTTTTGACTTATCTCGTATCGTGCGTATCTCTATCATGGACCTATTTCAAAACTGCTCTGAAACAGTATTTTAGGCATCAAGCAGCATATCAGTAGCAAATTCATGTAGATGATTCAGAATGTAGAATTTTTTTTGAGGCAAGAAACATCTAAGACCAAGCAGACGTCTAGATCCCATCACCACTGTGAACAGTTCAGTAAGAGTCAGCAAGCTGTCCTAGTATTAATGTCTCTGGTAACATCTTGATGATTTAAAGATCCAGAGACACTAAATCTGTTTTCCTCCTAATTAAATGAATCCCATGACCAAATAATTACCGATATGTCTTACCAGATTTCTCTCCTTTCCATGTAAACTGGACCGTCCTAATCTTGAGTAACACTTCTGTAAGCATAACCGAGGCTGACGTCTCTTGCCACCCACACAAAACAGTTTCAGAGAAACCTGAGATGAACTAAAGCTAACCCAGCAGAACCACAAGCTAAACCACCTGTATGTAGCAGCCTGTCACCTGTTCATTCCTTTATCCATCATCAGCATTGTTCGTTTATTTGTTCCTTTGCCGGTTCAACAATCTGCTCGTCTTTTTATCTATTCCTGCACACATTGCTTTGTCCATCCGTTGGTGCATCTGCACGTCTGTTCATTCGTCCAGTTAGCATCATATAAAAGCTGGATAACAATGTCAGGCCTGCATGAGGGGTGGAGCAGCTACGAGTGTTAAAGACCTGTCAATCAAGCTGCTTATCAGCCACACCCACACAGTTCTCAGATAGGGATGATCAGCAGTTTTTAAACCACACTTTTACATATTTATATCTTCTATTTTTCATTTAAGCTTTGCTGGATGTTTATCATAACACTCAGTATCATACAAACATTTTAATATTTCACTCTTTCTTTCCTGGGACATGAATTATGCAGATAGTTTCATATTTAGTGAAATTCTCCTTCAACAGCTCACACAAGTGGGACGCAGCTTACACAACGTTATACGGGAGACATAAGGCTTCATTACTCTCTAGCCACTTAGCTCCACAGCTCCACTGCTCCGGTGCAAAACTAACAAACGAAGCAAACGTCAGACACATACAGGGCCTCAGCTGTCTAAAGTTCAAGGAGGGGGCAATCGTGTAAGAACCATTTTCACTTTGATTGATTGCTCAGATCAGAGAGAGACTCAAACGTTAATTATCAATCATCAGTCTTACTCTGACTGAAGGTCTAGCCCACCTGTATAGTCCTCCTGTTGTTCTGTGGCTTGATATGGTTTCTGTCACCTCTGGTTGTATATTTGTGCATTACGGTGCCGCTTGATGGAGTGAAGGCTGGGTTATATAGAAACCTGGTCCGATAATCAGCTTCCATTTAGACTGAATGACTGAATTAAAGTTTGCCCCTCTAAATTAAAATTTACAAACTTTCTCCACTTCACACCTTCACTCCATCTGTACCAGCAAGTCTTTGTGCAAGCGTGTGTGCTATTGGGTCTGTTTTATGTTTCTGTTGTGCATATGTGTACATGTATGTGTATGTGTGTGTCTTCTCGGGGGCTAGTGGAGAGATGGGGTGCGGAGGAGGTGGGCACATGGCTGGATTCGTTGGGGTTAGGGGAGTACAGGGAGAGGTTTTTGGCCCGAGACATCCAGGGCTGGCAGCTGACTCAGCTCCAGAGACACGACCTGAAGGTACAACAGGGTGGTCCTTCTCTGTTAGCTGCCCTTTACACACATGCATTCAAATCCAGGAGAACATCTGACAACATGAGACTGAGCTTGTATTAAAGGAATAGTTTAAAAACAGTGTTAGTCCTACTGTACCCAAAGTTAACCAGACAGTTTATTCAGAGGCTGAAAACAGATTTGGCCATGTGTATCGCATCTAACACTGTATGCTGGGAGTTACTGGCATTGGCATTACTGGAATTTATTTTAAGAAGATTATGTCCACACTGTCATTTCCTTCCACATTTGTACTCGTTTGAAAGGCAGCTGGTGCAGACCAGATTGTTAGCATTTGAGCAGTTTCTTTTTCGACCTCTGTAGGTTTAAATCCAGACTGCTTTTGTGCTTTTGCTCACCATTGTTAAAAAAACAGCCCCTGACTTTGACATTTCCACCTCTGTGCTGAGTTCTTCTAGTATGTTCAACCCAAAGAACCCTATTAAACTGTACCAATAGCTTTATGTGCCTACTGCAGTATACGTTACAGAAGCTGTTACCAAATAACACTGTGAAACCTGCATACCATCATTTATGACAAATTACGTGGCAGGGCAAGGTGTTTGGTTTTAGATTACTTAAGGGCTTCCTGGCTGTACGACATACAGTAATCTATGAACATTGAATTTAACTCAGAACTCGGAGGACATGTATGTCCAGCTTGTCATTTTGGATGAATAGTGTGATTAAAAGGCAATAGGTGTGTGGCAGATGGCTCGCATCACCACCACTGTGCAGAAATCTGAGTCTGCAAGTTTCTCTACAGTTAACCAGTCTGCATCAAGCAGCACTCTGAATATTTGAACCCGGGCAAAGTTATTGATATTTTTAACCTTCTACAACGGCATATCTGCGTATCGGAGCTGAACGATGTATATGGATTTCAAACAAAAGGTTTGCCAATGTCCAAATATTTATGGACCTATAAACAGAATTTTTTTAATCAGTGGATTTCCCCTTTTTAAATAGCCATGCTCATGTGGGTTCTCACAGTATGTGACACACTGATGTTTAGCATGCAGTTTGCACAGTGCTAATTGGGGGGTATAAGCTTCCATTACTTGTTAGCTACATTAGCCTGAAAGCTCCACTGCAAAAGCTTCAAAAGTAGGAATAACACTGTCTGAACTATGAACTATTCCTTTAATGGCTGATAAAGCTGGAATAAGGACGATCACTGTTTTCAGATGCTCCAGATGAGCGTTTAATGGCTGGAACCAGTTTCTTTGAAAGAAGTGTCTATGAAGGAATTGTCTGTTGTCTTTCTGTCTCAGGATCTTGGGATATCAAAGGTGGGGCATGTGAAACGGATCCTGCAGGCAACTGAAGAGCTGGAGGGTCTGCTGTAGTATCCCGGTGCTGTCTGACACTCTTCGCCACGGGAAGCTGCCTTTTGCTGAGGGACAGACGTTCAGAGTCGACTAGCGCACTCATTCTTGAGCGTGTGCGAGCAGCTTTGAGGGGCAGCGTTTTTGTCGACGTTCTCGTTCTGTTCTCTCTTCGCTCTCTGCCCCCTGGTGGTTTCAGTGATCCTGATCGACAGACATTGGGTGTAGACTACAACTCCCAGAATCCTCTCTTTTTCTCCCACTTTCCTTATTGGTTCCTGTAACCAGTGTGAGTTCCTCCTTCATGCATGATTTTGTTTTTTTTGTTTTTTATCTTAAACTCAGTCTTATTTTCTCCTTCTTGCTTTTTACCTTTATTGACACATTTAAAGCCATGAGACACAAACTGGTAATCCATTCTTTTAAAAAGGAAAGAAAGGTACTGTCTTCTCTTATTGCCGGCATCTGAACAACGTTAAAGGAACAAGACCAAGATGTCTGTGTGTTAATGATCTACCACAGAGGACATTCTAAATAAGAAGTGCAAAAAAAACAAAAAGAAATCTAAAAAAAAAAGAAAAAAGCATCTTGAATGTATCGTGGACTTGTATTATCTGTCAAAATCTGCAGAACTGCATAGTAGCTACTTCTGTCTGTATCTATTGAAAGACGGTTGATGTTTTCTGCATGCCTTTCGAGCCCACAATCCTTGAGCAGGAAAAACAAAAGCCGCAAGATTTTCTTTTTTTCTTTTTTGTTGTTTTGTTTTATTATTACTTTTCTCTTCGGTTGTCAGCAAAGTTGTGCTGTTGTACCACTCGTGTGCCAGGTGATCTGTTGTTCTAGAAGCTTTCAGTGACGTAAACTTGTGCCAAGTTCCTCAATTTTTTATTTTAGTTATTATTATTCTAAGGAATCTCGTGATGGGGTGTTGGGGGGGGTGGAGGGGCGGGGGGGTAATCATGCAGTGTCGTACATTTCAAAATGTATTTTCTCATATTGCCTTTGCACTTTAAAGAGGAAAGCAAACTTGGTTTTTCGGAAGCAAACTTGAACGTCGTGTGTTGAAAATAATAATTACAAAAACAGTGTATCCCTATTTATGGCAAATCTATTAAGAAATGTGCAACAGAAGAATAATATATTGTCAGGTTTACTGAACGTTACACACATATCTTGGATCTCGTAATCTCACATTAGGTTTGAATATTTCCATATTATGTAATAATGTTATATAATCTGTACGTGGAAACTGCTCGAGTAAATGAAGACGATCTTTGAGTTTGAAGCTGATTGGCGGATGTACGGCTCGTCATTAGCCTTTACAAAATGTCTGCAGATTTGTCATTAGGGTGAAGCGGATGTATGTTTTCTCCCAGAACTGAGAAAAAAAATGGGAAGCATAAATCATTCTTCAATCGATATTTGTGAGCCAAAGTGTAACAGTATTTCTTTGAAAGAATGAAATGAGAGAAAAAAACTAAAAGAGAAAAAAAAAATGTGATGGACAATTGAGTGCAGAAGCTGGACTGTAATATTTCTACGTGTTTGTATGAAGATTCTCGCTGTTTGTGATCAAAGTCCACTGTTTGGAGAGAATCGTCCCCGTTGTCTCCTCCAAGTGTCAAACTATTACAATAGTGTTAGCCAAGCTAAAGGTACACGGAAAGGGCAGTGGTTCTGTGACCCACAAGAAAAACGGATTTCTCTTTGTTTCCTTTTAAAAGGGGCACCAAAAAAACACGTTCACACCTTCTTCTCTTTTGGTTCCCCAAAATTACAGCGAATGGCAAGACTACTGCTTACTGTTTATTGTTTACTCCTGAGGTTTATTATTTATCTTTGAGTTATTTAAAATGATGGTTTTGTGCCATATGGGTAGCTTCCATGGCTCTAGGTCCGTCCCTTGGCTGCGAACGCCTCTACTCCAGGATTGTCGCTGTTAATTTGAAGCAAAAATAAAGTGTGGCAATCGCTCCTGGCCTTGTGTGACACTTCCTCATCACCGTGTTAAACATTGCATGCTCGTTTTGCTGACATTTCACGCCAGGAGGAATTAAAGATGACTCTTGTTCCTTTATTTCATTTTTAGAATGCTTGATTTAAGACTTCCAACACAAAACATTACTCATGCAGCAGCTTGTTGGGTAAAAAAGAAAAGAAAAGGAGCCTTTACAGAGCCCATATCCTACATTCGTTTCGTGTTTCAAATTTCCCTTAAGGTCCTTTTATAACATTTGTCTTATTATTCATTTTTAAACAACCATTTTCCACCCTCAGGCTGTTTAATAGTTCATCCTTTACCATTAAACAGCCTGATTTTGTGACTGACAGATGATAAATGAGCTCTTTCCTGATTGACTGTATTGGCTTGTATTGTTTCAGCAGCTTAGTTTCCATAGATGGCTTGTGTGGGCAGTGAATAGGGCGTTTTGAAACTAACAAGGTTTACAAATTTCAACTCATTTATTTCAGAAAACGTGAGGGAGATCCAGTTTTGATGATATGGGCTCTTGAACACTTTCATACTTCAGCATTTAGACTGATGCAGTATGTTGTTGCTGTCAAGACAGAACCCTGTATCTAAACAGAATTGGTGTTTGTGCAGGCTTCTGTTTGGATAACGATCTGATGTGTTGTATAAAAGAGGAATCACAGTCTAACCACTATGTAGACACCAACTGGCCTCTTATTTCTCCGGAGGAACATCTTTGGCCTCCTCCAGCAAGGGAAGGCCTTCATCATCAATCTCATTGGTGTCATCCTCCTTTTCATTGTCCTCCTCCTTTTCATTGTCCTCCTCCTTTTCATTGTCCTCCTCCTTTTCTTTGTCCTCCTCCTTTTCCTTGTCCTCCTTCTTTTCAATTTCATCCTTCTTCTCCTTGTCCTCCTTCTTTTCCTCATCATCTGTTTCATCCCAGTCCGACTCACTGATATCATCGTCTGAGATGTACCAGTCCGGTTTTATGTCGTCCTGCACTGCAGCTATGTCATCTGTCACCTCCGGCTCGGGTTTGTGTTTGGGGTCTTCCAGCTTCCCCCAGGACACAGGGTCTGCCTTCTTTAGGGTCACCTCTACTTTAGAGGGAACCATATTCACAAAACTGCTCTTTACATCCACTACCTGAAAGACACACAATAGCCATATGTAATCACGCCTCACGCACAGTTTACAGTCAGTTACCAACAACAAGCACAGAGACCAGAACAGGAAACTTGTGGCTCCTTATAATTCAAGCGTGATGAGCAGGCACTTCAGGCTTTGATTTAGAAAGATAATCTTGTCCTGATAGTATGTTATAAATCATCTGTTTATTCAGATCCACTTTCATACAGGTGCTTATTACTTTCATTTTATTTTAGATCAAAATTATCCCAAAAAGAGAGGAACCCCAGAAGCCCAGAAGGCTTTAGTCCCTGCTGATAGCTGCTGGATGTACTGAGCAGTTCCACTACAGCTCCTCTACTACAAGCTGTGGGGATTAAGCTCCTATTATTCACTAAAGTAACTAAATGACTGAGTAATTAAATGATAAAGTTTCACATACTTGTGCATGATTACGCATGATTCATGGTTTTAAATTACCAAATGCCGTACATATAGTTTGGCACTATTTTCAGGTTATGTAAAAAGGCACAGACTTTGAATTTACTAATGTACCTATGGAGCAAATAAGATCATTTATGTAAACAGACGTAGAAAGTACTGAGTGGTGTTACACTGGTGTTCATTTACCCCACAGAGTGTATGCTTTAAAAAGATATATAATAGGGGACTATAATAATAAGCCTAGAAGGCATGGCTGTAAAGAACCATGATTGGTGCACCGCTACATGTACCATTCTTGCCTTTGTATCCAGTTATAGAAGACTGGTATATGGTTTTACTTTATTTTACGTTTTTTGAATTACGGTCATTATGTTTTTGTTGAACTGAACAACATGTCTACTGGAGAGTGAAAGAAAGAATGAACTCTTACCCCCCACAGGTGGATGTCTTTGTGAAACTCCTTGTCATTTTCAAACTGAATATGACACGTCAGCTGTAGCAGAACAGAGGGAGAGAGGGATTATTCATTACTGCCATAGTGCTGTTATATTCACAGCATTTCTAAATTGTATGAAACTGGCCTCAAAACTGGAGATCAAAAATTGTGTAGTCTGAAAAGCTCACCAGGACGTGACAGACATTCCAGAACATTTTTACATGCATTAGATATTAGCACTCTACATATCCATACACCCCCTGTGATAGCACTCTGTCTCCACATCACCAGCATAGGCATGTGGGCATGTGTTAAATCCAGCTAAACGTCCACACAACACAGAAGCCCAAAACGTGACACGGATGTTCCGACTGTGGGCATATATATATCTTGGGCAACTATATTTCTTATAGTAATGGTTTCCTTATTTCATATTTAAGAAGCGTTGGCCACCGAATAACGAGAAAACACATGATGTCTTAAAAAATCTGACTGTCATCTCCAGATACCCAGTTTTAAGTGAGTTTGAAACTACAACACATATTAGCCTTGAATCTGAATGAACAAAAAAAAGAATTTATGTGGCTTTCTGCAGAATATCTTTCCTGCTCATAATAAACATTCCTAAAACTAGATTAAAGCTGCCAGTCTGGACAAAGCCAAGGAATGTCAGTAGTCAGACTGAAACAGACATCACAAAAAGAAGGACGTGTTGGCGGAAATGTAAAGGTCATACACTCACCACTGTGCGATTGGCCTCCACATAAGAATACTCAGGGTTGGCATTCTTGGCATAAATGGTGACCACCACCTGGTTACTGGTCTGGTGCCAATCGTGTCGACATGCCACCTTCTTCTTATCCTGTCAATCAAGGGCAATAAATCAGTGGCTCATACACAGCTCATGCCCTAGCTTACTTCTCAAATGAAATCCTTGAACAATGCATAATTAATGCAAATGCCACAAACTCCTTTTAGTTTTTATTTACTGTTAGCTACGTCATCAAGCTTGCCTAAAGTATCCATTGAAAACACAGCAGCAAGGATTTTTACCTAAAAGCCTAGACTTGGCAAAGTTGATTCTCATAATACTGAGTATTCTAAACCTTCTGAAATGTCATGACCATATATGATATGATACATGACATCACGTCACATATGATATAGGACACATGATATGATACACCAGGTGTGCCGCTTTTGAATACAATCATGCTTGCACTCACTATATATTACCAGTCTGCTACTCCTCTTAAGGGTGCGTTGCAGCAAGTACAGCATGCTACGTTCTACACATACATGGTGCAGAGAAATGCCTTGCCTGTTTTTGGGTCCAGCAGTGTTTGCCTGTACAACAGCCCTTTTGATCCAGAAAAGCATTGAAGTCGATGGTCTTTATGCAGCAGCAGCTCCAGTATTTGTATCTGAACGTCGTATGGAACACATATTTATTTACATTTCAGCATTATAGTCTACAGTAAACTGTTCTGGGTGGTGTATTTCTTTTACAATATTTAGAATTACTTTGCACAGTAAATACAGAAAATACGCAATATATTCCAATATGACCAAAAACAAACAGAAGCAGAAGCCAGCACTGACATACCACGCTTAGTGACTATAATGGCCACCAGCACTACTGCTGGGGATCTACCTTCCTACAGGTAGAAGACCCAGTCATTAAGTAAACTGATAATCTGGATAAGACGTTCAGTCGGGGTTGGTAGAGGAATGTAGGCCTCCAGAGTGTCGTATTTGGTGAATCACTGGTTTAATTAGCCCAGACAGCCATATCAACATATCAACCTCAATATCAATTAGGGCAGTAGGACAAGAGTGGAAATGTTATTACAGATAATATTATGGCACATTATTTATATACTATGTATAGATCTATACTTCTCTTACTTTTATACAACATTTCTGCAAATTATTGGCAATTATTCAGGCCAAAAATAGTAGGCTTTTGCATTATGGTTAGAGCTTTGCCTCCAGTTTCTTGAAATTTGCCACATTAACTTGAATGTTGTTTTGGTACAGCCAGTCTGTAAACCAGGTGTGTCCAACCTTAACTGCAGGGAGTCTGTAAAGCTGCAGGGTTTAATTCCAACAAATCAGGAGCACCTCTGAGTCCACTTGTTTAAACAGCTGATCTCAACAATTTTAACAAATTTGACTGTTTTGTTGGAATGAAATCCTACAACCACAACGGTACTTTGCAGATCTGGCGGGGCAGGGCAGTGATGGGATCCAAACTTGAAGTAGTCAAGTGTTCTGATGCTGCCAGAGTCTTCATCAGAATCTGACCAAACAGGTTACTGGTCAAATCTTACATTATAGACGTCCTTATGCACACAGTTCCTGTTTTATATGTGTTAAGGTACAACACCACTTAGCAACTGGTGATAATTATCGATCTGCTAATGTCATAAACATGCTGTTACCAGAGATACCAGCATAGGTGGAACAAATGACATAGGTTTAACAGTATATGCATCAGGAGGATTTATAATGGAAACTGAAATGAATATAAATGATATAGTGTTTATTTAGAAATGAGAGAGAAACTGACAATAACAAACACATAAATGGAATCTCACCCCTCATGAAAGACTGGTGCTCCAGGGTGGTATGTGCAGGTCTCAGCATCTGTCTCTGGGCTCTGGTAAAGCTGCAAACACACCAAAGTGAATCAGTCATTTTCATAAATCACCTACTGTCTGCCTCCGCCTACACCTGCACATACTTTGCACAGCAAATCAGCGATTTTCAAATGCATTCGCTCTCTGCACCTCAAAGAACAATACAGTGACTCAGCAGTTCTACCCAGATGGAGAGGTTAGGAAACTAGCGCACCTAAGAATGCTCAAACATCACTCATATTTTCAACTTGTCTGTTTATAGCCTTCGTAGGCAGCAATATCCTTATTATATTTTCTAAATACATAAACATATACATATACACACACACACACACACACACACACAGTACAGACAGATCAGAGGTGAAAAGAAACAGCTTTGGCAAATTCCACAGATCCTTCTTAAGTGTATAATTTTATTTTAAGATAGTTATTATATTATTATAATTATAAAGTAAAGATTTAAAGTAAAATTGTATATATTATATATAAAAATACAAAAAATATAAAATACGTATATAGATATCTTTTTAAAACATATTTAAATGCAGGTAAATGTAACCAGAGTTCTTTCCAACTAATAATTTTCTATTTCTTTTAACCCATTAATCACAAACATTAACACATAATGTATGTGAAAAACTGAAAAATAACACAAGCAAAGATACAAGGTCTTGTTACAACAGCAGTGATATATACATACAATTTCCACTTCCTTTTAACCAATTCTTCTAATTCATGAAATGTGAAACAATACAAAATTATAAACAACCAAACGAGTACTGTTAGACACTGAAAGTAGAACTAGACACAATTTCACAGTTTTAGACCGATCAGTATTGTAGCCGTTGGACATGAATGGGTTAAGGTGAGGTGAGGAAGAACACAAGCCTAAAGCAATTAACCTGTGACAAGTGTAAGCTAATGAACATGTTCATAAAGTAATCAGCCAGGACCTTCTTCACACTGACCTTTCAGACATACAACCAATTACTTTCAGGCTATTACCCATCATCCTGCACTTCCAGACGGATATTCTAACAGCAGGAGGAGCTGAGATGAGATCAGCTCCCATTAGGCATATGAACCTGCAGCCTTAATGATAATGAGACTAATTCTCTTTAATCCGGCTGCAGGGCTTCTCCAGAGGCTACGAGGCCTGAGGCTGTAGTGTACATGAGAAACAGGGGAGGGCTACAGGACAGGCTGTAGATCAGGGTTTGTTCATTAGCTCTTAAAGACTGAGTACTCCAGGTACAGGAGTGTGACACCAGACACCATTCTGATGTCTCGTATGTCTGGTATACTGTTGCGTGGTAGCAATACAATTCAGTTTCATAATATGCTCCAAGTGTGTCAGCTACTGTGGCATCATATGCATTAATATATGTAATGACCACAGGTTGCTAAAACTGAACCAAACAGTGAACCAGACAGATTTCCAGAAAGGAAACCGATAATTTAGCCGCAATTTGTGTTATGAATCTGAAGCACCGAACAAATGAAGCAGAATTAAAACATAAAATTCAGGGGAAGCTCATTGTTCCGTTTGCTTCAGCCACTGTTGTTGAGTGTCTGTCTTTAGTTCTTTTGACTAACTGGAGCTGCAGCACTGGTCTGCCTCAGGGTGGCACTGCAGCAAACCGGTCCACCCACTTGGCTCCTAAGACGGCTGCCATTTGTAAATATACCCAGAAAACCTCAGGAAAATACTTATTTCTCCGGACAAGGACAAAAAGGGAACATGCAAGATCTCAGTTAATTACCGAACCAGAAAAGAAGGAAGAAGAATTATTAAACTAAACATTTGCTGACACTTAAGTCTGCATCAGTGCTGCTATAGGAAGCAGCCAGCCAGTGCTGGAGTAAACAGACAACATGGGACTCGCCAATACCAGGGGTTATATTGCAAACTGTTTGCAGGGCCATGTTAGGTAAAATAGTGCCCAAAGAAAACTCACTTACCACAATTTCATGTTTATCAATGTTACATATCGCCGCTGTCCAAAGAAAAACAGGTATCTCCAAAATGGCAACTTTACAGGAGAGGCCAGAAGCCTCATTTAATTTGAATGGAAGTCAATGGAACCAGACGTCCTTCCAAGCAGTTTTGGGCCATTTCTGTTGGTCCATTCTTCATTAAATTTCCACACAGTGTAAACAGCAGCTTGTGTGGTCAAATGAGGCATAAAAGTAAAAATCAACAAAACTGGAGATACATGTTTTTCATTGGACAGTGACGATATAAAACCTAAGAAGACATATTTAGGTTTACTGGTAGTTTTAGAAAATAAAATGGCTATATTAGTGTTTAAGAAACGACCAAGAAATTACTTTAAGAAATGAAACAGAGCCAACAGATCTCTTTACAAATAATCATTTCATGTCAAACAATTTTAAATAACTTTTTTAAAAAGAATGAATTTGGAGAAAAACTGACTAAAAACCCATAAAAAGCTATCCCACATATATGGCTTAATCAATATCACTATATAACATCAAAGCTGATATACTGCCATATAAGATATAATGCTGATATAAGATCAGTGTTAGCCCTGGGTCCTGGAGTCACCTTGTCCTGCACATTTTAGCGCTTTCCCTCCTCCCAACACACCTGCTTTATTGTGTCAGCTCATTAACAAGCCCATTCAGAGTGGCTGGGAGTGTGTTAAAGCACTGTGTGTTAAATCCACTAAAATGTGCAGGGGAGTATCCCTCCAGCCCAGGGCCTATTTCCTCCCCCTACTTATCCAGTAAGATCCAAAAGCATTTCGGAGAGCAATTCTGGGGTCATCCGTCACCAGTCATCTAACCAAATGCTTTAAAATCTGTATTTAATCCACAAATAAACCCTCATGCAGTTACTCAAGAAAGCATAACATGCGATATCTAAATGTATTCTGCTGCACCCACTCTCACCACTAGAGGGCATAAGTGCTAAATTTTTTAAACTTCCAGCGAAATCATTGTAAATAATACATCAATGATCAGGCAGGGATTTCGCTGATGCCTGACTCCAGGGATGTGCATGAGCTTTACAAGCATGAGCTTTTATTAATTAAGGAGCTCATTATAAGGATTTAAACAAGGTCAAGCCTCAAAAGAAATGTTATTTAATTTCTCCTGGACACATGCATCGACCCCCCCACACACATACACACGCACTCCTAGAAACACTTACTGCTTTGCACCCTGAGTTCTTGCACTTTGTGCCGACAATAACTCCTTGGTTGTCTGCAGGGCAGAAAAGGGAGAGCAGAGGGACTGGTCACATGACAGGAAGCAGTGAACAAAGTGTACTGAGAAAAAGGAAAGAACGCATGTCTCCACCTCAGATTGCAATCTTCACATCTTTACAATGGTGCTGCAATGGATAAGACCGCAAATCAACAGGGCAGAGGAGCATTGCAGGAGGCCTGGATAAACTGGGTGAGGGTTATTCATAGTGCTTCAGCCACACAGCACAATGTTCTACTTCATCTTGAACAAAAGCTATGACACCAGCTCCTGAATGGAGTCCTATGGATATTGACTGTTTGGGCATGATATAGGACACCTTACTGCATAGAGCACCTTCACCATAAATGTTATACCCTACTGCTAGTAGCACCCTGCATCTTCTGATTCTTCTAGATGATACTTAGTGCTAACCAACTTAGGGTGTTTCACTGCTCTGATTTCAGACCTCTCAGTGGATGCTTGAACAGATACAAGCCTTTATGGTGTGACTGAAAGCTCTCTCATAGACTTCATTTACATCTCTGATTCCATTTCCAGTCATGAGAATCCACAACCCTGAACACATTCCTTGCTCTAGCTAATTATCCAGCCCTCTGTGAGTTATATGAGGGGTCAGGGGCATTGCAGTTCGAATAGTAAACTACCTCATGCCTCCTGATGCAGGGGAGCCTGAGGGTCTTGTTTACCCTTCTCCCAGTTTATTAGTTCTGTCTACCTCGTAGCTACACTGGCCGTTATATCACAAACAAGCACCATATAAGCACTCTTTATAATCACTGACTATAACCCAGAAATGAAGCCAAATTCATCAGCAGCATCCCAGCCTGTCCATTAATGGATAGTATCTGGTTGGTGTATAGTTAATCCAAGATAGGAAGGTGGTTCACACAAATTACACTGGGTCCAGATATTTATGGGGCAACATGAAATCATGCAGGACAAAGTCGCTGCATGAGTAGGACTGGTGGAGATGCTATTAGCCTTGTAGGTTTCGTCAGGCGAGAGGTTACGGTAAGAGCTTTCACATTGTCCTTTATCAGGCTGTTAATGTGTCTGTAATGGCTGTGTGGAGAGAGCAGGCAGCTCACCTATCTTCTCCTTTTCTTTCTCAATGATTTCCATTTTTTCCAGTATCTGAGCTAGAGAAGGTGCCACCTTCACCTTCAGCTTGGTCTTGGGCTCATCTGAGCTGGAAGAACACACACACACACACACACATACACAAAATTCACATTTCATACCATAACAAAAAACAAGGAAATGACATTTGTAGAGGGTTGCAGAGGATTTTGTGTCCTGTTCCTGTCTGTCTATACCTGTAAGACTCTCTCAGAGAAGAACAGAGAGAGACAGAGAGTGTACGTGACAGGAATGGAGAGAGAGATACCTAAAGGCAGCGATATGGAGCATCTCTTGAGGTTGTAAAGTGTGGGTTTTTTTTTAAAGAAAAGATAAATATTTCTATGTTTAAAGCTGAAAGAAGACCATTCCACACACTTCATAAGATACGACATATATGGGACAAATTAATTTTACCTTTACATACAATACTGTATTATACTCTATTATACTGTATAGAAAGCGTTTATTTAGCACGCTGTTTAAGCTGTACTCTGATGTTTATATGGAAGACTAAATAATTGGATGAGCTCTGCTCTGAATGGCATGTCTGGAGTTAGACACTGCAGTGATCACATAGAAGCACAACACAAACAAAGGCAGGCACATAAAATGAGCCCAGACAACAACACAGAGTAAGGTAAAGGTCTTCCTTACTATTAAACATTCAGTTTAGGATGATCTGCTTCAATGGTCAGAAAGCGGATCAATCACACAGCATGGCTGCTTCTTACTACTGACGTTAATAAAGGTGGAACTGCTCCTCTCTACAGTTTCTTCACTGTTTAACAGTGAAGCTGAGTAACACTGAGTGAACCTGCTCAGTACTTTCTAAGGTTAATGCATTTTTAGAAACTGTCCGGAGTGAAATGTGCAGAGCAAATAATTTTATAAAGTTATCCAGGATCTTGTGAAAGTTGTGGAAGCTCAAGTTAGCTTTCGTATTATCAGCTACTGATATTATGCAGTTACTGGAATAGAGCATCTGGTTAAAAACCTGCTGAATAGGAAGCCAGTTTCAGCCTCATTTAAAAAAAAACCCATGTCCTTTAACAGTTCCTTGAAGAGGGTATGATAAGTGTAGACATTCGCTCAACAGCCTGAAGAGGCAGATTTCTGAACATATAATCCACTATTTGCTGTTCCAACTGTTTCTCCAGCTGCTTCCCTGTTGCTGTGTCCTAATGGGCTGGAACGTGAGCTGGTGTATGTAAACTTTGGGGGTATCGTTTTGGCTGAAGTCAGGATTGTGATACAACAGCCTAAGCTTTTAGAACTGGCCTATTTTATTGCCCTCATTAATAAACAGGATTTCTATTTGAATGAGAAGACAACAGTGTTTGAGGTTCACGGTATGTCGGGTCTGTGTACAGAACTCTCCTCATTCAACTATGACAAAATTCTGGCAGTTTGCTACAGAAATTCTATGGCACATTTAAATAAAGTACCATCTTTAATGAACATTACACAGGCACTCCAACAATTGAACACACCATCAGTTTTGGTACCAGGCATTGCATAAGCATATTATCATGTATCTAGTTTCCTCAGAAATATCTCCTATTGCCATTTTATATAATGACATTCACAGAGCGGTTAAGAGGTGCTTGGGTAGCTGGTTTTGAGAAGGTTAGCGTCTCTTTTTAAAGAGACAGAATGACCTGACATTCTGACACTGTATAAAAACTAGTGTGTGTGGGTGCGTGTGTACCTGGGTCTCTCTCTCTCCAGGAGTTCAGCAGACTTAGGCCCCTGGTAGATGATCTCTTTATTGCTGTGGTGTTTCTGCTCGCCTTTATCAGACATCACCTCCGGCCTGAGCGGCTCCTCTGGCTTTTCATTACTATGGCGGCCATGGACACAACCCTGCCAGCCACGGGAAACACAAAGCTCTGTGTAAAACTGCATCTCTGCATTCACCATGGAAGTATGATCATTTGAAGGCTTGACAGAGAGATGCCCAAGGAATCCACTTTTCTATTGACATGCGGAAAATGTATCCGTGTATCTGAGGGGGATCCTTTACCTTGATGGAGAGAAACTCTGAGAAGTCTGTGGTTCTCTTCTTGCAGCAGGACCAGCCCTGAGGAGCAGCAGAGGGCATAATGAAACCACTATGTTGTGATGTTACAGTAATAACTAAACAGGCATTTACTAACGAATGGTTCCAAATCAACGCCAAGTCCCAAGACTAAAATATGTAGAGTGGGGCTGAGAACCACCGGCCTGAACAATAAGCACTGATGATGTCCCTAATGTACTAACACTAGGCTCAGTGTGTGAATGTGCACTGGGCTTTTGTGAACTCACCTTTAGAGCATCGTGGAAGATGGGCACTCCAGGGTGATAACGACATGCGTCTACATTGACAAAGAAAGAAAGACAGATATTTAACAGTGCTTGGAGGGACATATCCTGTCCCACTGCGGCTAAATGGGTGCGTGTTGAATGGCATCACACACGGTGTGATAGTATGCCCCAGCTGACCCAACTGACGAGTCACTCAGGGACATTTATGGCTGTTGGGAACAGCTGTGGGGAAGAGAAAGACTACCAGGTCCTCCCGCCACGTGGCCTCCTATATAGTTATATTAGATATGTGTTAATAGATTAAAAACCTAGAAACCTTTAATTCATATAATAATCTCTCTCTCTGTTACGGTTTTTTCATCATTTCATTGCTTGAAAACGCCATTTATTGCCATTTACACTGCGTCAACGTTTCCATTATAAATGGACCAAATGAAGCTTTTCTCTATAGGGACTACACAGTATATATGTGTGTGTGTTTGTATATATATAAATATTTTTATACATACATACACACACACACACAAAACGTTTCAGTTCAGACAGAACCAGTAGGTAAAAAAACAAACTAGTTGTCTAATAAGTTCAAATAGTTGTAGAATAAATTCAGCAAGCAAACCGGGTAACCGGGGCTATAAAGAGTTTGGTGAGCTAAGAGAAAAGTCTTACCGTCTGAGTTTTTGTCTTCATCATACCTGTCCCCACAGCCTCTGTTGTAACACAGCAAAGCCATATCGCTCTGATCTGTCCTGAAGCACTATTCCTTTATATTCTACCAGCACTCTTTCATTCAGTGGTTGCTCTTCTTAGTGTTGTCTCCTGGTTAGTCAGGGCAACTTAAAGACTTCTTCACACTCCAGAACTTTCAGCTGTGAAGGAGGAGAGATCTAGAAGGAGCAATGGCATTCAGGGAGGTACAGAGTAGACTACAGAGTGGGGAGAGAGAGAGAGAGAGAGAGAGAGAGGTGTCTGAATGAAAACTAAATATAGTCTAACCCCCCACCTCTACCACCTCACAGCTGTTGGGTTTTATCTGAAGTTTGACATTCCTGATGTCCAATGCAGAGAGAGAGGGAGAGATCCTGATAGTCGCTCAGAACAGCTACCTAAAAAAGAGACTGAAGCTTACGGTAAGACTTGATTAAGAACAACTGTAGAAAGTAACTCTGTTAAAATAGTTTCAAATAAGTGTCAGTTTCCTTTATATACATGTAATACGGTTCTTTTTCCCCTGATACAATCAAATGAGATGTTGTGGGGGGCGGGATGGTCTCCTTGCCTGTTTAAACAATGAGGCCTAAAGACTTTTCTTTGGTGGTGCTCAAGATCAGTTAACCTACTGTAATGATTAGATCTATATTGAAATTGCTTCTGCGCCACTGTAAAATGACATTAATAAAAAAAACAAAAAAAAACAATTAGATATACACACACAGTATTTTGGAAAAAACGAAGAAACTAAATCAATAAACTAACAATGCTTATTACTAAAATGTATTGCATATTTTGTTACTTTTACAGAATGTAAAAAATAAATTCTAAAATATTAAAAACTAAGAAAACAAATACTCTGCAACACTTGCAGTAATGCCTGGCATACGAATAAAATGGCCAAACGAATAAAGAAACAATGATGAATTAATCATAACACCTACATACTTAAAAACCCACAAGACAGCGCACATGTTAAAAATGTTGTCTTTATTAAGAAATTGGTGAGCGCGAGCGATAAATCGATATATTCACAAGGCATTCATTCATGGTTCATGGTAGGAGCTTGCATCACGGATACAGACAACATAACCAACTGAAAACAGAACGTACAAAAGAACCGACTCGAGCAAAAACGCACAAAAAACTCTAAAACCTATCAGACTAGCACAGCCAACCACTGATAAAACCAGTAAAACAGGAAAATACACAGAAGAGCCCATTACATCCACAACAACAGTTTGCATACGCAACAAAAAGCACCATATTTAATAGATCTTTGCAAACAATACATGGAATTCAGAAACTTGGATTCCTCAAGCATGTCAGATAGAAAAAGAAAAAAAAAAAAAAACATGCAAGAAAAACAAACTAACAAAAACTTCAACAGAACCAACAAACTCGAAATGGAATCACATCACACCTCTTGGTCCTGAATCAAGCATCTCATTGCAGGCATAGAAAACAAGATTAAGTTTAAACTGAACCAGGATCATCCGACCATTGGCTTCAACCAGTGCTTTATACCCCATTTATCTCAGAAAGGCAGTTTCAGATGCAACATTAAAGGAGAGCCTCTCAGGCTTCAGTAACAGGCAAAGGGAACAAGTATTACCTCCCACCACACCAAGCATTCAACTGTTCTCAGCATCATTTACCACACTGGATCCCATACACCTTCCACACTTGATGGGGCCAAAAATGATGGAAAACAGAACATCCTGAAACGTGGAGGTGTGAAGAGTTTGTAATGAATGAAGATGTTATAAGATGGTCATGAGAGTCCTAAGAACCATGTCTTAACCTCCTCCCACACACTATGTTGGGAAACTAGGAAAAGGAGACTTAGTGTGCGCGGTGACAAGATACTGGAAAGTACCGGAATTTCCACCTGACGTGGCCTTATAAGAGCATCCTATGGTTCCAACACCGGAGAACTCAAGATGATGTTCACGCTGAAACCATTTTGATCAGTTTGAAGGCAAACAGGACTTGTACATCAAGACGGCAGCATTGAGGGAAGTCCCACTCAATCTGCGATAACTCTTGAAGCTGCCTGAATCACAAAAGCCTCGTGCTAAGTGCAGTCTGGCTGGGGTTCTAAGTGCAATATATTCTGGGGAAGGGTTAGATCTACTGAACTACATTTCCCATGATCACCCATGTAAGTGCGACTACATTTGCTTTTCTATTGTTTGGTGGACGAATATGTGGTATTATGCTAAGAGGACTTACTATTTAAATGACAGATGAGGACAAAACAATTTAGGAAAAGCAAATGATTTTTATTTCTGAAAGAATGATGTAAAAACAAAAGCCCATGATTTGATGTAATATGTATTTGTCATGCTTATTAAAATCCATATATATTTGCATAAATAAATAAAAAATAGAATGTACAAAGGGGTTCTCCACAAACATTTGGAAGGTGTTTTCTCCCATTCTTCGTCTCATTTGGCATTGATGATAAAACTTGTAAAATCTACAGCCTTCCACCCCAGGGCTTAACACAGAGACGACAGAGTCTCTATGGTATGGTATGGTATATATATATGCAAATATCTCTTGTTCAGAAAATTAACACAACAGAAAAAAAATACATTGCAGCGTATGGGTATATACAGAATATATGAGACGGCAATCAAAAGAGAAAAAAAAAATAAAACAAATAGAAAAGCGGCACAACATTTGACAAAAATGACAAGCACATAACCCACAAGGTATTTCCTAAAGGCTCCCTGGTGACTGAGGTGAGAAGGACCCTGTATATTCCCATTAAAAGTAGCCTTCAGCCTTTGGTCCACAGCCAAAGCCAGGAATCCTTCTAGTCATGGTTGCCAAGAATTACAGAACTTCCTTGACCAACAATTCTAGAACGCTTCCCACCAAGAAATTCCAGTGGTTGTGAATTTTTGGAAGTCCTCACAAGTCCACAGGCCAAGAATTCTAGAACGTCACTTCAGAGACGGATGCCAGAATAATATAGACTTCCTTATTATTCTAGAAGGCTGTTGCTTGCAATTGGCTGTGGAGCTGAGGCACCGGAGGCTTTCTAGAACCAGAGAGCCAGCAGAAGAAGCAGCAGCGGATTCATTTGGCTGATTCGTCTGGCCTAGCATTGAGTTCAGAATGAAAGCTGGGTTTCACAACCTGTGCAGACCAGCTGAAGGTTTGGATGACCTGATTCTGCCAATAGCTACAACTAAAGGCCTTGGTCGAGTCACATACAAGACTGAGAGAGAGAGATACAGAGACAAAGAAAAGGAGAGAGAGAGCAAGCAGGTCAACTTGCCCAATTTACACTGCAATACATTTCATGCACAGGCATGTCCATGACGATTAAAAGCATGAGTCACTGTAAAGATCTACATGCCTGGAGCGTAGGGACAGAGTGTGAGGGCAGGGCGTAGACGTCCATCTAAACAGCTTGCTATAGCCAACACGAGTGTAGTGACTCTGCTGAGGTTAACCACTAGAGGGAGCTAAAGTAACGAGTGTAGCAAGACCTATAACCTCAGACCCAAGTAAAGCTTGGCTCTGCTTTTGTAACAACAAATAAATGATATGGCAAGTTTTAACGGTGATGACCTTTAGTGACACAATGCAAGATTCAATTAAAAGAAGCTTGATAAACATCTCTCGGCCACATCACTTTGCTTTGGCATGTCACAGAAAAAGTTTCTTGTGACAGTTAAATGAGCGAAAAACATGCAATTTTAATGGCACTGGACACAACACAGACCATGCTTCTAAACACAATACAGCTAACCTCTCTCACCTCTTCTCTAAAACCAGCTCCGAAAAACATAAAAGGAACCCTAATGACACGACTGAATTGCTAAAAACCATGCAAACGTACCCAAGAGACAAAGAAACAGCATCCAAAAGCACCACAAGGAAACGTTAACAAGACTCGCAAAAAAGCTGTGCTGATCAACCTCTGCGCTGAAACACACTTTGACTTTAAAAAGGATGAGACTCCCAGAGGCTCCAGAGATCACCATGGAAACCCAGGTTCAGAAGTGCACACTCACAACACCACACACACACTCCTACATGCCTGGCGACCAGCTCCCAACAAAGCAGCACCTTCCCTCACTTTACCCTTGTTATACAAACTTGCGACGTCACCAGTGCGCTTACTACTGTGCGCTAACTTTCTTTCTGACGCATGGTGGTGCAGCACAGCTGGTAGACATCAGTCAGTGCGTCTGAAAGCAGTCAGTGAAAGCAATTTGCGCACAGAACGAGTGCCACGTTTCACAGTGTTACAGGAGATAGATGTCTGCAGAGGTCAGAATAGAGCGGGTGCTGTAAACTCTACAGGGTGGGGTGTACTGATAAAACAGGCATTGCAGCACAAAGATGAGGTTAATCTTTTAAAGGGAGTCGAACAGTGGGCATGGGCAAGCTGAAGTGGGGGGCATACGAGTGGCTAGCAATGAGAAACTGGGACCACAGGCAGCTTAAAGAAATGCTTCAATGTTTTTTTTTTAACCTGCTGCTTTAGCACCTGTCCACTCTCTTCTACTGTGAGGGGCTCAAGCAAAGTCTTTATAGGAAAGCCTGTCCACCTGACAGTCATCATAGCAAAGATCCCTGGCAGGAGTTTGCAGCCACATGAGAACAGTTTGCCATCTCTGAAAATAAGTAACATTAATGTTTTAAAACATATTTAAAATTATAATCACCTTGTTATTGTTTCTGTGTGCTATTCTGCTTGTGGGCTTGCATGGCTACTTTACTGAAGGGTGGCACGTTGCCAATAAACCGGTCAGCATTGAGCTCTATGATCTTTCCCATTCCTGTACGGTTCTAAAGGAGGTGCTGAAATATCTTACTGAAATATGATTGGCCGCCCCAGATGCCACCCCAAAGTTTCTGTCTTTTTATTGGCTTCCACCTACCTGTGGGCTGTGGGTTAGATATTTGAGCGGAGTTGTTCGCCACATCAGCTCAAACCACTGCAACCTCTTCCCCCAAGTAGTACTGGTGAAAATTCCCAAACACCCTCCCAGCCCCTACCCAGCTGGCACATCTGCACTGCCACCCTGCCAAAAGTTCCTTGCAAACCCCTTCACCACTCCTGGTAAAATTGAGCAGAACTGCCACTATTCCTATACATTTTTCCTGAAATCTCTCCCCCTCTACTTCCTTTGTTATATGTCTGGTTTCAAGTCAACAGGCTATTAGTCCTTTTCTAGGTACACGGAAACTTAATAAAATGACTCTCTGGAATCTGACTGCACGCTGCAAATATGTGGTACAAGGAGATAAGGCTGAAAAACACTGGAGTATGTCTGAAATCTCTCCAATTCTAAGAGTTTCAGAACTGCATAGCAGGTTTTATGGCCAGAATTATCAGCTGGGTAGGTTGAATCAGTTACTTTACTACGGCTTAAAAAAAATAAAAAATAAAATAAAAAAAATTACATATATTCACTCTCTGCAATCTTCTACCTTGGCAAATGGGCAAATGTTTTGAGCCCATAGATCCACTAAAAGTATGTAGCATGGCATATTCTGTTTATTTCACAGTTTAATCACTGAATAGTAATTCAAAGTAGTTAGTGGATAAAAAGCTTCAGGATCAATTAGTATAATAGGCCGAGAGTTTAAAGGGGTTTATAACAGCTTTCCTCCTGCGTAACGTTTCTCTCCATCTCTCCTCTGGCTAATCCTTCAGCTGCAGGTGCAGAGTTGCCTTGTACAGTCCACAGATCACAGGAGGAATGGAGCTTGTGCTGCTCAAACCACCACTGTGCTGTTTGTTGATCTGAATGCCTGTCACGCTCCCTCTCCCTCTGCTACATTCTAGAAATTGTCTGAATTGCTGTGCAATTGGCCGCAGTCGCTCATCATAAAGCGTCTGGCCTGTGCGGTTTAAAGCGCACACTACTCAACATAAACAAGACCATACACAACCCTCGGATGAGCCTAGGATAAACAAGGGCAGTTGTGACGCGCTTTCTCTTTTTTGTTCCATGTATACAATATGCGCCTGTGCATGTCTGACATTTCCCCACCCTTGCCTGAATAGTTTGTAGCCACCCTGCCTCCTGCTCTACTCTCTTTCTCCTTTCCCCAGGGAGGTAGATAAAGGGGTGAGAGGAGCTAATTAAAGAGGCATCAAAGCATCACCTAGATGGCACAAGCACACAGTCTGATACATTAAAGAGCAAAAGCTGGAGACTGGCCACACGGGCACACAAGAGATCAGCCGCCCGACTGGCACGCCATTATGCTTATCAGAGACAAAGAGAGAGAGAGAGAGAGAGATGGTGAGAAGAGAAAAGGAAAACAAAGAGATGCTTTCATGTGGACATTAGGGACCTGCTCCACACGGGCATCAGAACAAAAAGGCATTCTTCACCAACACGTTCCATGACAATGCTCATATTTATGGAATATCTGCCTTATCCAAGTGAAAACCAAAAACTATTGCATGGATTTTAGTCACTAATTTCAGTGAATATTAGCACAAGCTGCTCCTCACATTCCACAGCATCCAGAGGGTATACTTTAAGTTACATGCCTGGCATGGCATATGTTTTATGAAATTTTATTGAAATCCCAGCTTCTGTTAATTTGGCAACTTGGATAAAAGCATACATTTTATGCCACTGTAGCAATAAAAGCCATCAGTAGCACAAAAATAAAATAAACTTCTAAAAGCAAGAAGAAAGTATTTAAACAGTCCTCTCTTTAAACTCTCTCTCGTAGCGTGGGTAGCAAAATACGGTGCGCTGGTTAGCAGAGGAGTCTGCGGCAGCGCAGTACTGACATGTTTAATTTCCATTTCACAGCCAGGAGCAGATGTGTTTATAAGAACATTGTACAAGCTGATAAAATATGGCAGGCAGAGAATGAAGAGGAAGACAGGTCACGAGCAACATGAAAGTCTTGTCCAAGGCCAGCGAAAATTAATGTGAGCATTTTGAAACAGTATCTCGATACTCCTTTCACAATTCACACACGTACACAGATGATTTGATGTTTTAGGTTGATTAAATGGGATGAGGCCATCATTAGTAACTGTAAGTACACTAAACACCCAAGAAAAAAGTGATCACGCATCCAAATGGGCAGAGACCAGCTCAGTGTAATTTGATGCAACTAATCATAAAGAAAATTCAAGTGCTTGTTGGTCACCTCAGCTACTGATAAACATTGACATTTCCCTTGTTCTTGAAGTCAAAACAAAACCGCGGATGAGTAATTTGAGAATGCTATGCAACAGGTAACAGACAACGTCTGTAATCCACCTACTAACTAGGCTGGACTAGGCTGGGGCTGGGTGGGGAAAGCCTCTTGCCAGGCTCTCCATGCCCAAACAAGCACAGCACAGAAGGTAACTAAATCTCAGTAACTAAAGTCTTACACCCCACCCCTGCCAAAAAAAACAAAAACAAAAAGCCAAAGAGAGTTCTTCGCAATGTCATGGAACAGCAGCTTCCACCTTAATGAAAAAGCTTTCAAAGGACGCTTGTTTTACGATCCATATAGCTTTTCTATAATGTACATGTTGCCATTTTAAAAAGCACTTCAAAAACCCAAATCAACCTTTATTTTTAAAGGGCCCATATGCCAGAATTTTAAATTAGATCCCACCCACATACTGATCGCTGGCGCTTAGTTTCCTAAAGGCGGGAGTGGACGGTATGTTTTAAAAATAACAATGTTTACATATACAATGGTATGGGTCCTTTAAGAATGTAGTAACACAACAACGTATTCTTCTTTGCTAAGATGGCAATGAACCTGATTTAGAAATGGCTGATTTACCCAAAAGACTCTCTGAAGCTAATACACAAAGTATAAAGCAAGTCAAAAATTAAAACATCCCTCGGAATTACAATCAGACAAAAAAGAGAAACAATAAAAAAAATGAGTAACATGCTGTGGTAACACCCTATTGCTTTGCGTGGGTGTGTGTAGGAGCGAGGTTTCAGACAATGAGGTGGAGCAGTCATGTTAGAAATACACCCTTGCTTTCCCAGTGCTCCTTCCTTATGCATTTTTCTCTCTCGCTCTTCTACATATGCCTCCCTCTCTCCTCCTCTGGCTCCCTGAATTTGGTGGTGGTTGGTTTCCTCGTCTCTCTTCTCTCTTGCTCAGTGGGTTTTTTGCCGTCCTGTTTGGCACTCCGCTGCACGATGCTATTACATAAACTGCATCTGCACCAAAGAAAGGCAAGAAACCAGGTTAAAACCAGAGCAGCTGTAAAGAAGTGTAGTCTGTAAATCCCCATCACTTCTACAAAATCCCATCTGTGTGTTGGATTATCTGTGTGCCTGGGTTTTGGGTTTCTGAAGTTGCCTTTCTAAAGGCGGACTAATGGGTACGTTTTCCAACATTTTACTTACTAACTTATTTTAGTTAGTTTTTAATCAGCTTTTTTTTTTTTGTTCACGGTAGGTCTGTTTTATTGCTAAATACTGACAGATTTGGCTAAAATGGACCAGTTTATATGTAACATATTTAGAAAATAAAGAAATGAACAGAAAGTTGGGGGGCCCACAAAAAAAAAAAAAAAATTGAGGCTGTCGTTTTCACCAGCGCTAGCATTTCTGGGGCGAGAATTTCTTAGTCCCAGATGACCTCACCGGAATCTTTAAATTCCCACCGGCACAGTTATTCTAAGAGCACATCAGAGAATAACCAAGGAAAGCTGGCCAAAGCATATGGGTCTGAACAGGGTTTTTAAGTATCTTTCTCAAAAATACAAGGATAAAGTTTATAAACTAGATAAAACCAGACGTTTGAGTTTTGAAAGCAGTTTAGGTCAGACACAGGAGGTTTGGGAGTTCTTTCCTTGTGAAATGCAGTTCTTACGCAGGCTACAGACTTAAAACAACGTAAGATTTATTGAGCTGTTGCAGCAGAAGCCTGTGGGATGCACTGTATTGCCAAAAGTATTCACTCACCCATCAAAATAACTGGATTCAGGTGTTCCATTCACTTCCAAAGCCACAGGTGTATAAAACCTAGGCGTGCAGACTGCTGCTACAGACATGAAAAAATTGGGGAGCTCTGTCATCCAATTTCCTTGCTACTTGTCTGACTGCATTGTGCCGAGCGTAAAGTTTGGTGGAGGGGGGATTATGATGGATTATGGGGTGGGGTTATTTTTCCAAAAGTTGGGCACGGACCCTTAGTCCGCAGACCAGGAGATTTTGAACAATTGAACGAAACGGTTTGGAGATGGCCTTATTCTGTTCCAACCTGACAGCGAAATTTACTAACGCGCAGTGCAACAACAGACGCCACCACACAACAAAACCCAAAACATCTAATATTTTTAAACTTTTAACCATTTTTATTTTAATACAGTTCAAACAACTTTATTACTGCTTTCCATTTTTATTAGCATTTCACATACTGTCCTAACTTTTTGGGATTTAGTATTGTACCAGCTGTGTCAAACATCCAACACCCCACAAACATGATAATAGTAAAAAGTGCACCTTTTAATGTGAGGACTTGCATAAAAAAGAGGAACTGAGAACAGGTTAGCTGTTTGATATATATATATATATATATATATATATATATATGTGTGTGTGTGTGTGTGTGTGTGTGTGTGTGTGTGTGTGTACAAAAACTGAGCAAAAGGGCTTGCGGATCTAAATCATGCTGTATTACAATGGTTGGCTGGTTTGTGAGTGTACCTGAGCTCCAGGAATTGGAGCGAATGGATTGGTGGGTCTAAGAACAGGCTGGTTGTACATCATGGGCTGGGGGGTCATGACTGGAACCCCTCCCATCTGTCCCATCTGAGGAGGGACCTGACAAACAGACAGACACACAGAGGCAGACATAAGTGTGATGTGTCAATTCGTGTGGTTTCACATAACATAACAGACTGCAAAATTATGTGCTGTGATAAAGGTAGTATTTTAGCTAACATTAAATACCAAGAGTCTAGCGTTAAAGTCAACCTGAAATCAAAATGTTTCCTTGTTACTTTAGATCTCTGGTCATATTTAGCACTATTCTAAACCCCTTAAAAGACAAAACTATTGGGCTTGAATATTAATCAATAACTTGTTTTACATTTTGCTCACAACCACCCCTACCTGCCACTGAGGGGGGGGAAAAGGGAGAGAAAGAAAAGAGGGGGAGAAGAAGAAGAGGGGAGGAAAAAAACTAGCTCCAAAACCATCCTGATACCATAACAAAACCATGATGGATGGGAGGAAAACTTGTCATCGCTGCCAGTTCACAGTGACTTTAAATCATAGTGATGCCAACATGGTCTTTCTAGTAATAAATATTAAAAAAAGCATAATGTTAATGCTTTTTCTGAGAGATAAAGGACAAACACACCCCACCCACCCCCAAGTACATGGTTAATACCACAGTACACATCTGTGTTTCTAGTTTATGCTGTAGAATAAACTCAACTGTTTATATTATTATTCTACTGAGTATAATAAGAGTATTCTCTATTATGTCTGTACTATACAGTCTGTTATCCCACTAGAATGTGTACTCATGTCCTTGATTTTAAAGTTTATGCACCAAAGTAGCCTGAACATCATATATTTATGATTAAGTTAAACTGCTCTGAAATGTCTATATATCTTGAGCAAATGTAATAAACACATTAATCTTAAATCATGCAACAATTATTTCTTAGTGTAAGTGTGTGTGTGTGGGAGGGGAATCAACAATCAATGGTACAATCGATGGTACTCACCATCCCATAAACAGGCACTTGAGGTGTGGTCATGGGGAATGCCATGGGAGCTGGGGCCTGCAAAACACGACAGAATAGAATGAATGGAAAAAAAAAGTTCTAAGTGTTATCTAAGGACTGACCATCCACAGGATCTCCCTTGTGTATTATTGATCCTACATGCTCACAGAAACATAACGTAAAGCTTCCTCTCAACACCGGCACTCTTAGGACCAGCCTGAGTTCAGCCTTTTGCTCTTAACACAGACTAAAGCACTGCTGGCACTGGATTAGTTTTATCAGAGGAGGATCTGTAATATAATTTGTAAGGTGCTTGACTGGATGATTTGTATAGCTATGTATTGACAGAAGCTGGTGATGCAATATGCATTAAGCTGCTGTTTGAACCAGTCATTAAGTAAATCTCCAACTTTCTCACACTACAGAACTTCGGAAAATATCAAGCATAAACAAACGCTTGAAAATATCTCGGGATGTAAAATCACTTCAGAGCTGAATCAGAGGGCAAAAAAGTGACTTGGGTTTAATCTGGAATTTTAATTCACAACTGCTTTTAAATCTATCAGGTACAGCATAATGACAGAAGATCCCTCCAGTCCAATTTCTCTTTAATTTTCTGAAAATAAACTGCTTGTCGACTCTTCAGGTTTCAATTGGCTGTTTATCATAAATCTAATCCCATCATGTAAATGGGCACAAAAAATAACCACAGATTATTAGAGAAAGTGGCAAGTCAACATCATAAATGAAAAGTTATGTCTGTTAGATTTTGAGGAGGCGAAACAGTCAGGGTCCATGTACAAACTGAACACGCTTCACAAGAGGGGCACTAGGACTACTGAGAACACCACAACACCTATTGTCAGATTTGTCCTGGACTGAAATTATGGGTCTTGTTAGCAGTCACTAAAATAACAGAACCTCCCCAAGCAAAACTGACCCAAATAAACTTAACTGACAAAGCGAATTTCATTAACCCTGACTTTAGATTAATTAAGGCACGTTACTGCTGGATAGGGACAAAAAGCTTTGATACACTAGCATTTGATAGAAAACAAGACATTTTCTTTATTTTTACTTCCATTCTGGACACAGACCTTTCGCATGTCACAAAGCTTTAAAGTCACAAGCTCATACTATAGGCACACTCTGCTGGCAAGGAGAAGTGATTGTCAGGCTGCAGACCAAAAGGAGCGAGAGCGAGCAGGACAGAAGCAGTGCAGTGCATATGCAGGTGTTAGAAAGAACACAGCAACAACAGAGACAAAAGACACACACATCCACATATACAGCGAAATCACACAATGTCTACTGCTTCTACAGTGCATGAAAAAGGACAGAAGTGCAGGGTGAAGTCCACAGGGCTCCACACAGTGTGCATAATGTAGATTTAAAAGAGTTCCATTACTCATCAAGAGTGTGTGTCTACGTGGGGGTGTTTTTTGTGGGGAGGGGGTCAGTTCTGAGATTTTCTGAGAGTTCGGTCAGTTTTGAGATTTTAGAACAAAGAGAAAGATATAGTAAGTGAGAGAGTGCATGTTATTTAACTGAATGCAAGCGTGTACAAGGGTGTGTGTGTGTGTGTGTGTGTGTGTGTGTGTGTGTGTGAGAGAGAGAGAGAAGGGGAAAAGAGAAAGTCAGAGTATTCTGCAGCAATACTCCAGGGATTATAATACAGGCTGCTCTGTTACATTTGGGTACTTACATAACCAGTATAGAACATTCCACTCTGCTGGGTTAGGCACAGAGGAGACAGAGAGATAAGAGTGAGGATGAAACAGAGAGAGAAGGACAGAGTGAAATAGGGAAAAATGTGAGACAGAAAAATGCCATGAGCCAGATTTGACCACAAAGGAAGCCAGTACAGAGAGGAGAGTGAAGAGAGTGAGGGAGAAAGAGCAAGAGAGAACGAGAGAGAAGGAAAAGCGAAAGGTTAGTCTGAAGCACACAGTTAAACAGACAGTGATGTACATCAGTTCACATAGTGGTCAGGTCATAAAACTGCGGCACACTAATGCTAACTGTGTCCAAAGAGAGAACAAAAAATGCACACACCACCACCATCATAATAGCCAAGATCAAAATACTAACGCTGCACATTGTATCATTAGTTAACAGCACTCAGATTCCAGGCTTTAGTGATATCTTTCGGTGTTTAAACAGATGTAAGACATGTGAGAGTGTACTTTTATTGTGTGTACAAAGTGGGGATTTTTACTGTGACAAAAATCAAAAGAACAAATATGCAGCTAATCTCATTGAGAGAAGAAGCAAAAAAAAAAAATAAATAAATAAAAAAAAACACCCAGAGGTTTGGAGACCCCAGTTGCTCAGTGGCACCAAATTTTACCAGCAAACATTCTTTCGTTTTGGGTAAGCCCTTTCAGATCAAATTACACAACACTACAGCTAAGCAGTACAAACTGGATGCTGACCAAGGCAAGTGCACCAGCTAAACATGATACTTTGTCAGAGAAACATATGTTCATGTTTTTTAGGCCTAACTGCTTTCAGCTTAAGTAGTTAGAATAATTGGCGGAAAAGCATCCACAGCCTGCTATGCTGTACCTGCCTTCTCAGTTAAACACACATCCTTTACAACAATATAGCAGATACATTTACTTACAAATACGAGGAAATCATCACATTTTGCATTAAGCCCATTTAAAGCAAAAGTGAGCATTAATTAAAGCTAATAACTCCTCTGTCGTCCTGTGGTAAATGTAATGGATATATAAACAGAGAATTTGGTATAAGAATGCTACTATGTTGTAATTCATGTGCCTAATACTGAGATTGCTTAAGACTGCAAAACAAGCTCTAGGAATATGTACACCGATGTAATAAATATCATGATTATTATTATACATTATTGCATATAACATAACTACAATAAAAAATACTTCCTTTGTGTTTTTATGTAGATTAAATTTTGACACAACAAAGGACATCAAGGCATATCGCAATTAATATAAAGCCCAACGATATTGAGCTAGGTTGCATGGTTCTGTCATTAGGCAGTTTCTACGTAAGGGCTAAGTATTGCTATCTGTTACAAAGGAGATGCTACGAATCCACATTAAGAATGTTTGTTTGTGTGTGTGCTCACCACGTGGGGTACAGGCATGGGAGCAGGCGGCATAGGTGCTGGGCTCCAGGCAGTCGTGCTGCTCATGGTTTTGGACTGCCAGTTAGAGCCTCCAGTTAGCTTCTTCTCCCCAGGCTGTGTCCACTGCATGTCCGGCCTAAAACAAAAACACACATTTACTTGTTTGTTTACTTGTTTGTCAAACCATATTAATGTTTTTACAACATATTTGTATGTTTTTTATTTATATATATATGAATACAGGTGACAGAATTCAAATACATCATTATCCTTGTAGCTCCAGTACAAAACAGTTGAGGGGTACTGGCCTGCACATCTCACTGTTTCTAAGCAACAGCTAACAAGATTTAAATGGCTATTTAAAATTGACCAAATTTCTCGCTTGTTAATTACACATAAACAAGACACCAGCTGTGCTAAAAAGCTGTCATTTCTATATGTATGGAAAAAAAATTATTTTACTACTGCTATAGATTCAAGATTCAAAGCTTTATTGTCATATGCACAGTAAGGAAACTAGTTTCCCTGTACAATGAAATTCTTACTTTGCTGCCCACACTGGATGTCATAGAATAAAAAGTATAAATATAAATAGACAAATAACAAGGATCAAAAATTAAGCATGCAGAGAATATATAAATAAAATATAAATATAAACCGAAACTTCAGTAACTTCAAGAAATGTTGTACTCTTTCAGCTTAAACAAATAAGACAGAAATGTTGTAAAGTCTGTCGATTTGCTGTTCCAAAAGGTCCTGTTTTTCATTTGGCTTTCTTGCACAGTGAGGACATTGTTTTGAAAATTCATGAAGGCATATAGACACACAGACCTGTTTACAGTTGCTACTCACTTTTTGACTGAGGATCCTCCAAACTGCAAATCTGACATGTTAAAAGGGAAGACAGCAATTGAAGAAAGAAATGAAGGAAGGAGGGATAGGGAGGACAAAAAAAAGAAAAAGAGAAAGTTTGTTAATAACAGGACAAAACTGTTACACTCCCACAGTTTTGGCAGTTCTCCAAGCTTTATAACCAGAAGCTATTTCATTCATCTGTATGTCCACTGCACACATACTCCATATGGGTACCATTTATGAGTGACTTGAGTAGAGTTACTTGACTCAAACCTTCCTACAACAGTCAGACTCCAGTGCCAAAAAAAGACTAGAGGCAAAACAGAGAAAGATTTTCAAACCTCATAGATACACAAGTATAACCTGATAAATGACCTGAGAAAGACATAGTGGGTGTCTTTTTTAGACTACTGGACACGCCCACTTATATTTAGATTTTGTTGCAAAACAATACTTCTTTTTCAAAATGCATCTTCTACAGTCATCCTGGTGTTTATCCCAATAATGTAGTTCTTTTAAACCAAACATTTTATTTATTCTTATGTACAATTCCTTTTAAATGGTACATAAAACATTTATTCCATTTTTAAAATAAGTGTCAGATTCCTTAATTACTGGCATACCTTTACAGCCCTACTTATTGAGTAATCAACAGTGACAACCTTGATTTATGCCTACACCAGGTCTTTGTATTTAAAAGCTGCTTTGCTTTGGCTTATGCCATCATAAATGTGAATGAGGCTTGTGGGCAGATGTTAAGCCAGTTAGTTGTTAAGACACACTGCTGTAAAATCGCAGTGACCATCAGTGCTGCACTTAAATGTCGACACTACAAAACTGTAGCCCTGAGTGACTACTTATTCAAACAAATCAAGACACTTGATTACCCAAAATGAAATACGCACAACTGATTTAAGTTCTAAATATTTTTGGAATTTTTCCTGTTTTATGTTTTCAGTTTGCATGTACATGTTATTTAAAAACTATAACACACAAATACATATAACAAATCGTTTAAGTTAATACTGTTCTGCTTTTGTAGATCATTGTTTGTGCTATTTGAACAAGAAAACACGAATTCAAAAAAGAAATAAACGGACTGATGAGAGAAAACAGAGGGGACGGGGAAAGCAGAACACAAACTCACTCCCAACAAGGTTGGCCAGGGATGAGTCCAGGTCATTGGCCAGAAGCTTTCCTCCTGAATGAGGGGGCATCACCGGACCCTGACTGTGTGTTGGAACAGTAGGCTTCAGCAAGTCTCCTAATGCATCAAAACCTGAGAGAGGGGAGAATTCACATTGTAAAATATTTATGACTGTAGCATAATTCAAACAAGCATTACCATCTTCAGAAAGCATACCGAAGAGCAGGGAGCGTCCAAAAGAAACAGACAGCCCGACAGAAAGACATGTTTACAGAAGTATAATTCACATGATTCAGCACAGCAGGACAAACGAACAGAGAAGTTAATTTCACAGTAAGTAAGAGCAACAGCTTTCAGAAGGTTCAGTAATCTGCAAACTTGTATGGTACAGTGATACTATATGAGAAACCTTCAAAACACATGCATGCTCACAAAATTCAGTATGCAACAGGTGTATTGAAGTCAACACATCATTGAACACAGTAACCACCACTGAAAGCATGCCCTTTGTTAATATGTTTCCATTTTCCAATGGCGGCCAAAGCTAACTCATTAGTCATGATATAATAATACAGATGACGCAGTGCATTGTTATTAGGGAGATGGTGGATTATGCTGGAGTCACATTGTCAGATGTTTGCTTAAAATTCTCAGCACTGGGATAGATGCAAAGATTTGACTGATATCACAAAATGACTTGTGTTTATTGTGCTCCAGAAGAACAGGATGTGTAGGCAACACAGGGCTGCTGTACAATCTGTATTTTATTCAGTTTACTGAATTTATAACTCTACAATAATAAGCGTTACATTACATATCTAACTCAAGTGTGTAAAAGTATCTGATTATTCTGTTTAATGTTTGTTATGAGATCTTATAGAGAGCCAGTCCCTTGAGTTGTGAACGAAGGAGCACCATGGTCATTAAACTGATTCATACAGCTCCTGTAAGCACTGCCCAGAGGAGCGATCACTGCCCTACTAACATTCAATCACACTGAGCAATTCAGTAATTCCTTCTGTAAACAAGAGAGCGACCACGAGCCATTCAGCTAATGACCCACACATTACTTAGAGACAGCGAGAGAGACAGAAAGACATAGAATGACAGGAGATAGATAATGAAGGGGAGGGGGGTTAGGAGAAGAAAGAAATAAATACACACACCCCCCAACAACACCACTGGTTGTTTGCACAGTCACAATAAATCAGGAGAGATACAGGAAAAGGGAGAAGAGGAGACTTCTCTGCTGGACAGTATGCTGACATAGGCCACATTCAAACAGTGCGACTTACTGCATCGCCAGCAGGAACCGAGGGCGTGAGATAAAAACGAGTTCACTCACCACATCACACAGTCAGCACAGCCCCGGAGAGCAGAGACAGGGATGACAAGGTGGGGGGGGGGGAGAGACCAGAGAGACAGAGAGAGAGCGCGAGAGACAGAGAGAGAGCGCGAGAGACAGAGAGAGAGCGAGAGAGAGAGAGAGAGAGAGAGAGAAAAAGAGAGAGAGACAGAGAGAGAGCGCGAGAGACAGAGAGAGAGCGCGAGAGACAGAGAGAGAGAGAGCGCGAGAGACAGAGAGAGAGAGCGCGCGAGAGACAGAGAGAGAGAGCGCGCGAGAGACAGAGAGAGAGAGCGCGCGCGAGAGACAGAGAGAGAGAGCGCGCGCGAGAGACAGAGAGAGCGCGCGAGAGACAGAGAGAGAGCGCGCGAGAGAGAGAGAGAGAGAGAGAGAGAGACAGAGAGAGAGAGAGGGAGAGAGAGACAGAGAGAGAGAGAGGGAGAGAGAGACAGAGAGAGAGAGAGAGAGAGCGGGAGAGAGAGACAGGGAGAGAGAGACAGGGAGAGACACACACACACACACACACGAGGAAGAGTGAGATAAGGAGTGTCAAAGCGCTGTTATCGAGTGGAGGGGGGAGTGTGAGAGCTTGTGTTGTTTTTGGATGAGGCTGAAGTGATGGGCGTCTGACAGACGGAGAAAGTGCGAGTCAGCAGCCACCCTCTAATAACACACACACACACACACACACACACACACACACACACACACACACACACACACACACACACACACACACACACACACACACACACACACACACCCCTAACGAGTGCACACAAACTGAAGAATGGAAGGATGACAACAGACTGTTCACAGTTACAGCCCAATGGAGTGAGCGAGAAAGCAAAGTGAGAAATAAAGACAGAAAAAAAAGGGAGTTGTTGCTGCTTCCCCCACAGACACAGAGCAGACTATCAAATAATCCCACTAGCTATCTAGAAAAGGCTCCTTAATATGAAAACAAAACAACTCCAACACTTACTCCCTAGTGCTACAACAACTTGGACAACAGATTTGACCATTTCAATATCATACTTATTTCCTCAAATAATCCCACACGCTAATACAGAAAATAAATGATCAGAATCCTTATAGAGAGTTTCGTTAACCATACCTTTCCCCTTAACAGTGGGGCAGCAGTGCTGCAACCCTGCACACCAAATTGTGCATACGCATCTTGAGCTGAGGCTGAAGGCAGCCAGACACCTAAAATCCTCATCGCATTTAGACTAAAGTGACATTTTAACTCAATGCAGATAAGAGCGCTAAAAGCAGCTTTACCCGCAGATGACAGAAGTTTTATCATGTACCCGCAGGCGGGCATCTGTAGATGGACAAACTTCACCAGCTTGAGGCTGCTGTTAAAACTGCCCCATTCTAGTATATCCCACTTTATTCAAAGCTCTCAGCAGTCTGTGCAGAGTATTTAATATTTCCAGCTAGGTGCATATCACCAAAACCAAAAAAAGTGCTGTTTAGACCCAAGAAGGCATGCTCACCAATAAGAGAGTCTCAATACACTACCAAAAAGACACATTTAAAACCAAACGGCCAGCATATCTATTTGACTCTTTTAGGGCTGCCCTCTAGAAGTCGACAAGACGAATCGTCAGTTGGAGACCATTTAAGTCAAATCAGAACCTTCAAGTCGACTGACAACAGTGACCTCTTTTTTTTTTTTTTTTTCCCATACAACAGACTAAAGCTTATAAACATGCCCAAGAACTTAAGAATTTAAAAAGACATTTTAGTAATTATAAAAAGGGGAATAATAAATATAAATGTAAGTTCTAGCTGGGCTGTGACGCTTGTATGCTAAAAAATAAAATCCTTGTGACAACGTGCGCTTGCGGTTCACCGTTGATGGAAGCTAAAGCTGTGACGCCGAGAAACATGGGTGGAGCGATGTCTCAGAGAAAGTCTGGAGCTTTTGAAGAAGAGAATCCGAACAAATTAAACCTAATTCTACTCTTCATTTAGTCAGACATCCAACACTGCTTCAAACAAGTGAGTTGACTTTCATTTAAGACATAATGGCTGTTTGCTGTGAAGGAAAAACGGACCGAAGATGTTTGTTTTATTATAATTCCATTATTTTAGAACCTAAATTACAGATATTTTTATTTATTCATCTACGGCTGAGATTATCTTTATTTAAAGATCAGTACAGTCACTTAATAATAAGCAATAATTACTTCAGGGCAGGTGATAAACAGTTTCAGGTCTACCATTCTTCTCTTCATTGAAAATTTATTTAAAATATTGACTAATTTAGTTTTATTTATCAGTTCACCATTTATGAGAGATGACAGACGAAGGGTCCTCCTACTGAAGAAGCTTTTAAAAGTGAAATAAAAAAGTATATAAGGCTTTAAGCGTTCATGTTTAGCATAAATACTGCCCGTCGCTATATTCTGTAATTAAACCAGGCTCCAATTCAGATCCTTCATCATACGCCACGTCTCTTAAAAAACACTGAATGAGGAGGACCTCAGATCTGAAAGTATGCAAATTAATTTACTAGATAATGTACATGGAGAAAAAACATGAACACATAGCTGATTCGTCGCCAGGATGGGTGAATCTGATTCGTCTGGCAAAATCGGGTACAGCCCTAGTCTCTTCTAAGGATCTAACTGTTTACTGTAAACAGTAAATGGTTTATTCTAGGCGCATTCTATCAGTGACGGAAGTGGAGACGGGAGGGGGTTTTTGCGATGCATGCTCTTTGATAAAAAGTTTTTGTCTGAATGAACTTTTTGGTCTGTATTTATATGGTGCCATAGAGACAACAGCAAACCGGATACTGAGCAGAGAAAGTAAATTCCTCACAGCATGTGTGTCAAGTTCAATTTTCTCGACAACTTCAAAAAATGCAGTGCTTATTGCTACCCGTTCATATACAACTCCTCTTGAACTACAACCAGTTAACCATATCATAAACCTTACACTGTGTTTAAACCACTTTGCCCAGCACGTGGGTAGAAACGCCAGTAATGCTGTTGACCGGGCAGTGTATAGCCACTTACAGTCGCTGATTCTGCTATAAGATGCCAAACAATATGAAACACAGCACAAGCAGGCTGGCATAGTCAAACAAATCTGAGAAAAACTAGATTGTATGGTATATACACAGAACTGCAGAATATACTTTTTCCACACATCAAATACTAAAAATCGAATCATGATCTCAGAATCAAATCAAACCTGAAATATGCATCACTCAAGAGTCAACGAGTTTAACTTTCACTGCCAAACAAAGCATGTTAATGATTTCAAGGAGCAATTTGTAAAGTTATGCAACCTAATGAAATCAATATTTCAAGAAATAAGGGGCAACATAACAGGAGAAAATGCACAATCCCTCCCCCATCTCACTTCACTCCTTACCAATCTAGAAGTTTCACATCAAACTTTAGCTCTGTATTCGCCAAAAGCATCTGCAGCAGTGAAAAGCAATCCCCGTCTAAATGCTTGCTTTGCTTCTATTTATATCACCATTTATCACTGCCGAACATGGCTTCTTGCTGAGAACAGACAGTGGCAGGGATTTGCCAAGAGATTCAGCCACCAAGTGTTTTAAAGTGGTCATTTCCTGTACAGTTTTAGATCATTGTATCATGTTTTAAATAAATAAAATCCTACAAACTGAGCCATAAACCAAAACAATGCCCAAGAAAAAAAGAACCGAGAGCAGAGAGGTTAGCTGGACAGAGCAAAAGTTATTTAGCTTGCTGATAGAGAGGCAGCAGTGGGTTAGATGCTTAATTAAGCTTCATCAGTGAATATTTTACCAGCTGCTGGCTTCACATCGTTATTGGCACTTTGAGTTCCAAACACAGCATCAAAATCTACATTCATGGCAGATATGTGAACAGTTGGCTGTGGAGCACCACTCTCCAGACCTGAGAACAAATCACACATACACAAACAAAACTTAGTTTTGCATCCTGCAGGGTTTTATTGTTGTCCCTGTATGGCTCTCTTAACAGCCAAGCATAAACATGACTTTCATAGTCTCTGGGTTTCCACTTCCTCCATCATTATGTTTCACAGGGTGAGAAACAAAAAGGGAGAAACAGTCTTCTGCTTTTTATTCTTTGACCTGCCCTTAAATACCGCTTCATTTTCTTTCCCTTTTCTTATGTTACCTATGACTGCATGATATGAAGATAAAATGCAATGAAAATACTATAAGAATAATAACGTTCTATAAAGTTGCTGGATATGTGACAATCTAACATGGTATGTAACATGGCGCCTGTTCCGAGATGGCATGCAACAAGAGCAGAATTATTTGTGCACTGTACGACTGTCAGAAACAACCAAATAAGCATGTATTTGTGTGCGTGTGTGTTGCAGGTATGTTGCAGTAGTGATCACATGGGTCACTGTAGAGCAGCTGGTGGGTCCGAGTGTGGCAGGACGACTTGGAGCAGGCAGCTGTAGTAGCGGAGTGTACTGCCCCTGGCCATTCTGTTTCACTCTGCTTCTACCACATGCTGACCTACAAACCAAACCCCCTCCTTTTCTTGCTCACCACAACAACAATGTCCTCATTTCACTTCTCGATTAGTCTGACTACTACCATTCAGCATTTATAAGCCTTCAACAGCCAACCTGCTCACACACACTGCAGCCACTCCACCCATTAATCCACCAGAGGCACATTTTAAAACATGAATGGGACAGATGGATGGGTGAATGAGATGAAGTGCTTGACAGAACAAGTAAATTAATACAAGAAGAAATGAAAGAGGACATGGTGTTATAGATTCTGGTACATACTACTAGACAACATGCAATATAACGTTCCCTAAAAGAACATAGCCTTTTTAATTCCACTCAGGCGGTTTTAAATCCCCCTCCTCTTATGGTACAATGATATTCATTTAACAAAAGCAACCATTATTATTCTCTAATGGTTATTTGAACTTCCTATTCCAATCCCACTAGTGCACCTCTAAATCATTACCTTATCAGAACAATGAGCAAGTCTAAACGACATAAAAGCCAGGGTGTCAAAGGAAGTCAGCGAAGCCTGGGCCTTAAAGCAGGAGCCCAGTGCACAAAGGGTGTCCTTATACAGAATAAAAGCCGTACCTCCCCAGGCACTGGTGGCTGTGGATATGGAGGGTGTACTCTGCACGGCAGGGATGAAGGCTGGCTGGAGGTCAAACAGGTCGCTGGTGAGGTTAGGCATGCTGCGAAGGCAGAAGAACAGGAACAGAGAACCTTAGATAACCTGTTGCTAACAATCTAGTACAGTGTTTTATCACAAAAGCAGAAATACCACGATCTATCCTGTGCTTTACATGACTTGAAGCACACAGAATATGACTAATGTAAACAGCAAATGGTAAATACATCTTAGAAAATATGAAGGGGTGCAAAAAGCCGATCTGACACACACTTTCAGAAGTAAACAACTATTTTTAGGCCATGTTCACTTTACTAGTGCCTAAAATCAGATTTTGCCTTTGTCTTATCATGAGACAGACCAGAACTATGAGAATGCCAAAACCATATAAAATCAAATCTGTAAAACATATACATGTGGCTCTTGATTGGACGCAAAAGTTTCATAGTCAGATAACTGAGAAAGGTCAGCTTGATATAGTACTTCTTCTGTATCAACAACGGCTGGCAGCGTGGCAGTAGAGGTTAAAAAACAATTTCGCACAGCAAATGCTGGAAAAGTATTAAAATATCTTGTAATTGTTCACCAAATGATGTATTAATGAACAACTCTTAGGAATGTTGGAGATGTATGTAACAGTCCCTAAAAGCAAAAAAGCAAAAAAAAGTTGATCATTGTGCTTTGTGTGTGGAAAGAGTAGTGCAGTGCACATCTGCTACAAACCTGTTGGTGGCAGGGGTGGAGGTGTGGTTGGAGAAGGGGTCCATTGCCACGCTGTGGTTGTTGGCACTGCTCGAAGACTGAGTACCAGGGGAGGCAGAGGGAGTCTGCATGCCGATCTCCTTTAGACGCTGATCCTGCAGAAACACAAAAACAAACTTTTACTCAACTCAAACTACCCCACCTCGAAGAAAGTGAAAAGGGCAAAAATAGCACATAGTTTACTGTTACCAACTGGCATTGTGCAAAAAGACATACCAAAATAATCACACTCAGATTTTTTTTCAAATGGTAAATCCATGACAATGTTACCTATAAAAAGGGGCAACGGTATGGACAAACTTGAGGCTTGAAGACTGGGAGGCAATATTGTCTTCAGCCTCCAAACGTGATGCATTTATTTCAGAAAATAATGCCATGTATACATGGCCAGATCAGCATGTTAAGTTGGAAAATGTGATGCTGAAAATGTGAAATGTATCTAACACAAAAAACCAATAGCCTAAAACAAGCACAATCTCATAGACAGAATCTGACTAAATAAAAAGCCTGCATTAACACAAACACTGGTGAATTAGTACAACACTTGCACACTGACAAAAAAATGTTAAATGTAAAAAAAATTCTGTTTGGGGACCCACACACACACACCCACCCACGCACACCCAGCATTTCACAAAGAGAGCAGCGAGAAGGAAAGCCCTAATAAACTACAGCAGTACATTTCAACCACGTGGTCCTACTTGGCCAAAAATTCTCTGCAACCCTAAGAAGTGAAAAAAAAAGCTTGTTTACGACAAAGCTGAGCTTACAAATTGAGTGACTAAATGATTACATTTCAAGCTATCAGGAAAAACTTGCTACAAGTACTGTAATATAAATGCCTGGCAAACTAATCCCACTGGAGAGCAATATGAACAGTTTGCAGAGTAGCTTCTCTGAATATTTGCCCAATTCCAGGTGCTATTTCAAGCAATGGTGCTATCTAAATCTAGAGTACATTCCAGGACAGCAGCTTTCCTGCGCCTGCTGAGAGCGTGTTTGTGTCCCATATGGGATGACAAAGCCTCTAGACAGGACAAAGGAGTTTTTGGCTAACCTCACCCTCCTCTTGCTGCCTAAGGCTAATCACTGACGGGACGAGGGCGCCTGTATTAAACAAATGCACATGCGCACACATGCACACAACTACCTATCTGTGAAGGACGGAGTGTTCTCACAGCAACGCAACTCCAAATCTGCCAAGTCTCTGTTCTAAACCCCTCACAGGAAAAGTAAAACCTTCCCTTATCACAAAGTGATCTGAGACCAGTTCTGAAATATGAGTACTGTGTTGAAGGCAGTCAGGTTTAAAAAAATATATTTGTATTACCTAATAATCTGTTACTACATGATGGTAACTAAGAACAGCATTAACATAAACAGCAATCAAAAACTGTTCTGCACATTCCTGCTTTCTGTGTGATTTTCTGTGCAAGCCAAATACATTGTACATAACAAATACAGAACACAATTTTATCTTTCTCAACAAATTAATAAATTGGTAAAGCTTTGTTGACAGTTTTAACACATTATTAATGTGAAGACGATAAATGGCTTGATCCTTTGAAAAAAATCTTGATGCACTTTTCTCATGACTTCAGTTTCCACTGTGCTCTCTTAGGAAATGTAGTGTTGGCAAGGGTACTGTGCTGTGACTGATGAGGACAGGAGGAATCAGGCAGATAAACAGGAGAATTACCAACAGGGGGTTTGGACTTTGCAGGTCCTTACGCTTATCTGTAAAACCAAGGTTGCACAATCTGTCTACGTCATTAGATAAAGATAGTTCTTTACTGAATGTATATAAGGCATATTTACAGCCATGTTGAAACGCAGCCAAATACTTTCATCCTGAGTTAGACAGTTTGGCAAGCATTGCTAATATCTGTCAGTGGGCTACACAAGTGCCACAGCTGAAAAGTTAAGCCGGAAAAATTTAAGCTGCCGTACAGCCACATAGAAATATAGCTGATGTGTTTATTAAAAAAATAAAATAAAATAAAATAAAATAAAATAAAAAAAAACCAACAACATCTTTTAGACTTTTCCCAAGCAGTTTTTTTTTTTTTTTTAAACTACTGCATAAACTATTAGAAAACAATAACCTAGTTTGTTGCACAACCTGATTTACCCTCACATGAAATATTAATACACTGTATTATACATTTTGGTTTGTTGAGTTTATAAGTTAACATAAGACATTCTTTACTGACAACAAACTCAGACATTTAACATTGTACAACACACAGTATACAACATGCACATGTTATTTGTTCATTGTTTTTTTGTAAACAAAAAACTACTCTGGTTAGACTATAGTTTTACTGGAGATCAGGCTGTTTACACGAATTGAAAAAAAAAGGAAGATTGATGACCATTGACAGCCCACCTTAAGTGCCTGCAGTCTGGCCTGCTCCTCCTCCAGAGCCTGCTGCTTCTCCTTCTCATCTACACGACTGAAGGACATTCCTGTGTTAGAGAGTGACGACACAGCACTGGAGAGAGTGGTGGCTCTGCAAAGACACACACACACAGGGTGAAATGAGGTCAGAGTCTTGGAAGAAGCGTAGTGATTTAAACTGATTTAATTACTATGGTCATATTAATGACAGTGCAGTACAGAGGTCTCAAATCACTTGTAATCACAGCACTGCATGACCTGATTAAACTCATAAGCTTTCCTCCTCACACCTGTTACATTATTAGAATATGCATGAATCTCCCATGACATTTGCGGATTAATTTTATTTTATTCTAAATGGACGTAGTGGGGATGCTTGAGGAAATTCATTATCTCAACTGATTAAGTGCCCACCTAAGAAAGTTAACAGCCAAGCACCCCTTTAGGACTGTAGGTTCAAGCAGTGATTGTACCGCTGAAAGATGTCACCCTTTCTGAAACATACTTCCTGATTTCTCTCAAGCAAATAACATTCAGAAAAAATAGCAGCTAACAGTAATATTGCAAATCACTCTTACGCTGTTCACGGTTTGAAGCAACCATTTTTCCTCTACGTTTCATGAGCACTGTTTATACAAAACGGAGTATCTTCAGTCCCCAGTTCATATTTGAAAACTAAGCTACAGAAACAGTGCATTTTGAATTCACAGCTTTTGTGATGTGAGGCATTGTGAAATAACGCTTTTTGAAATAGGCACAATGCAGTGCAGTCAATCAGAAGAGAGGTCTCTACAGAGGTCTCTGAAACACAACAACACAAACACCCAGTTTACTTCTAAAAGACACAAAGGGGATGGCAAAAAGGGTGTTGTAACACAGAATAAAGATTCACAAAGCCACAAATATTAAAGGGGGGCTTGTGGGGGAAATTAATAAAAGAAACAAGAAACTTTACACAATCAGATGACTAACAATTAAATCCTGCAGTACTGTATAGACTCAAAAAAAAATTTTAAGGGGAAAAAAGAGAAATTGGGACTTGCATGCTCAAGCTGATTACTTGCAGCAGTTTTTTTTTCATATAACACAGCTCTATTTTATCTATGGATGAGGACATTTAGGCAGAACAAAATGAAATTGCTGGGCCTCTTAATAACTGCAATACTGATCCTCACTCAGATTAATATATTACATTTAAAAGTCATTTTTTATTGATTAATAACATTTTCAAAGAAATTGGGACTTTTTTGGCACTGGACTATTGAATATTTGAATATATGACCTCACTCCTGAAGGGTGATGCTAGACCAATTCTGAAGGGCAGCCTCCATCTGGAGTGCATCAGACACAGCACCTAAAAGTGTGTGTACCTGCTGTCTGCAGAGAACTCCTTGGTCTTCTTGCCCTCCAGAGAGGCCAGGTGCTGCTCCAAAGCCTCCAGCAAGCTGCTGGGAGCCTGCAAGAGAAAGAACGGGAAACATATCTTATAAGTCAGGAGAGAGCATTCAGGAATATGCAACCATTTTTCTCCATCTGCCACAAATGCACTTACAGATGTGCATGCACATACAGTCTCTCATTTACTGTCCCTCAAAAAAGATGCACACATCTCTCAATCACAGAACATAGTGTCTGTAACATGCCATTGCAGTAATAAAACATTAACAAGGTTATTTGAGAGAGAGAGTGAGTGAGAGTGAGTGAGTGAGAGAGAGAGAAAGAAATGCAGTAAGGAAACATGCACAATTAAGAATCCAGTCCTCAAGTCATCTTGCCAACTTACAGCATACTTGCAGGTTTGTGAGCAGTATGCAATATGTAGAGCTTTGCTGGCTTCTTAATATTTGCATATAAACTCTCCTACAGTGTATAGGGTGTGCTAATGGAGTTGGAATGGCAGCAAAATCTAAAACTGCAAATGTAGCTAAAACACTTACTAACAGAAAAGCCTACAAGAGTGTAAAAATATGCTTTGTGAAAGCAAATGGTAGGAGATGCATTTTACAGAACAACTTTTACTAGGTGAGCCCCAAAACTTGGATGTCCGAGATCCTAAAGTAAACACTGCTGCAGAAGTTAATTTAGATAGTGTCAATGTTAGCAGAGGCAGTACCCTCAGAAAGAACTAGAACCTATCTGCCAACTTTCCAAAGCACACATCTAATGTTCAAACTGAACTTGAGGCCAAAGAGAGTGCTGTCTGGGCCATGGACCGGCTGGTGAATCTAGATCTGATCTGTACTAAGGTTTTCTCAAGTACATAAAGATAAGAACAAGCTGAAGAGCAGGCAGAAAGGTGGCACTCTAAAACTATAATCACACTGTGGTAAAATGTGGCCCAATCTTTTCCTGAAACGGGTCAGATCAGTGTGAACAGCAAAACCTACACTGGATGTAACAGTCTGATCTCTGACATAGCCACCTTTCATATGTGGTACCAAAACTATGAATTTATGTGAGGTGTGTCAATCCAACTCATTGATTAAATTCTAAACCTCCTAAGATCAAGGACCACTTTACAGCATATAATGCCCCTTTTGGTATTAAGAAACCTGGGAACCTCTCTTTGTAAGATCACCATCATTTTTTTGTTCTTTTCTGTAAATGTCTGTGTGCTCATTGTAATGACTGCTGTTTGTCCTTCAGCTGGACAGACTGCAGACCTTATCATGTAAACAAGTCTATCAATCATAACAAAAGACAAAAGTTATGTTGGACATACAAGTAATTTAAGCATAATGTATTATGGGTGATGTCAGACAAACTCCAATCAATCAATCAATCAATAAATAAGGGGGAACCAAGTCACATTATCTGCAGTCTGAAAAGAGCTATATTCACATTACTGAATACTTGTATGTAGTACAACCAGCAAGTGGCTGCTTTGGGTCTGCACTGGAGTATGCCATAAAAAGCGTGCACATGCAGAGCCTTTTCAATGTGTTCACACTAATGACAAATTCATCAATTACACCTTTACATGAGCAGCAGAGATACCCTTCTTTTTCTCCCTACTGGCTTTACACCAAAGACAACCTTTGACAGAGACAGGACACTGAGAAATCCTTTGACTTAATGGCTAAATAATGCATGTTTTTGAGGACACTGTGAAGTTACATGAATACTTTAATGCAGTCCTTCAAAACGGCCACTGTACATCATTCCCCCTTATAAAGGACTGGACTGAAAGGAGATTGTTAGATAAACTGTTTTTTTTATGGTGATCGTGAGTGTTTTAAACCCTCTGACACACAGGTGCAAGAGTGTGAGGGCATCATGCAAAGTGGGCATAACTCCAGCTAAGCATGGGCTGGGTCAGTGGGTTAACCTCAGCTCAAAAGGAAACTGTGAAACACTGTGGCAGCACAGACCATGCCCAATACAAGCAGAGCATATAAACCATCACCTACAAGGCAAGATCCTCTGGTGGTCTGAAAGAACAATACATGACCTGTTACTGAGGAGGTAATAAATATACTTTCTTTTAAAAGGGAAGTTTACTTTTCACAAATACCTAGTGAGTTGACACTTTCAAGATAATGTTAGCACAGCTTGCATTTTAGAGGCTTTTTTCTCCAGGTGGCGTGGTACGACATACAGCGGTTATTAATCCGATCCTGTGGAACGGGAACCCATTGTGCCCCATTGTGCAGCTAAACTGTAAAAGTTGCCAGGGTTATCTGGACAAGTAGTAGGAACTATGGCGCTCTTGATTTTACCTCTCCTCAGTAAAAGTCTCGCAACAAGTTACAAGCTGGACTCTATTCTAATGTTACGCGCAGTCAAAATGTAAAAAAAAAAAATATATATATATATATATATATATATATATATATATATATATATATATATTTTTTTTTTTTTTTTCAAAAAAACTCATATTACCATATTACTCATATCATATTTCAAAAACTCATTACCATCCACTACAGTTATGTGGACAAACTGTAGATGACGTAGACTGCCATGAAAAGGACTTGTTAAAGAACTAAATGCAACTAAGATAGCATCAATTGTTTTTGTCATAAAGTATTAAATGGCCTTTTTGTGATTTCTTCATTGACACAATTATTCAACCCCTTTACGACTACCACTCCTAAGAACAGAGGTTCATTCCAGTGTTTTCAATCAGGTAATTCTGACTCCAAAAAACAAGAAAAGTCGACTGCAGTATGCCAAAAGTCATGTGGACAAGCCACAAAGGTTTTGGGACAGTGTACTGTGGTCAGATGAAACTAAATTAGAACTGTTTGGGACAATGGACCAGCGCTATGTTTGGAGGAGGAAGAACCAGGCTTATGAACAAAAGAACACCTTGCCTACTGTGAAGCATGGCGGGGGGTCAATTATGCTTTGGGGCTGTTTTGCTTCTAATGGTACAGGAAAGCTTCAACGTGTGCAGGGTACCATGAATTCCCTTCAGTACCAGGAGATCTTGGAGGAAAATGTGATGGAGTCAGTCACAAACCTGCGGCTTGGGAGACGTTGGACCTTCCAACAGGACAATGATCCGAAGCACACATCCAAGTCCACTAGAGCATGGTTGAACATGAAAGGCTGGAACATTCTAGAGTGGCCATCGCAATCACCAGACTTAAATCCAATTGAGAACCTCTGGTGGGACCTAAAGAAGGCAGTTGCAGTGCGCAAGCCTAAGAATGTGACTGAACTGGAGGCTTTTGCCCATGAAGAATGGGCTAAGATACCCATAGGTCGCTGCAAGACACTTGTGTCAAGCTATGCTTCACGCTTGAAAGCTGTCATAACTGGAAAAGGATGTTGTACTAAGTACTAAAAAATAATGTCACTAGGGGGTTGAATAAAACTGATAATGATGTGAGCACAGTAAAGACATTTGTGGTTATTCCATCATAAATATTATGTTATATTTGTCTAATTTATAAGTGCCTCTTTGATATAATTGTAAATAAGATGACTGAAATGATCAAAATCAATGTCAAACTGGCCAAAACACTTTATTTCAGTGGGGGTTGAATAAATTTGATCACAACTGTATATATATATATATATTCATTCAAAAACTCATAATACCATCCACTACAGTTATGTGGACAAACTGTAGATGACGTAGACTGCCATGAAAAGGTGCTGCATCAAAACAAGCAATATGGAGGAGTTTAACAGTTTTGTTTTTTAAAGCCAAATTGTCCTTACATTTGCCATTGTTTTATGTCTGTTCTGTTTACTGTTGTGTATGCAATGTACACCAGATTTAAAAAAAAATAAAAAAAAACAACAACAAAAAGAGCAGGGGAATCATAAGTTATTATCATGATAACTGCAATAATAAGATCACAGAATCCTGTGGCTTGCAGCTCCATCACCCTTTTTCTCATTTCAGCTTTAGAAATGTTCCAGCTTTGTCAATTGATACTAGCATAAAAAGAGTGTGTTTTATGTTTCTGTCTTCTCTATTCAGGTGGTGTATAGACTGTTATCGCTTAGTTAGCAGTCTTGGGTAATATCCAAATTATATCATTAAGGAATTTCATTGATGCCTGTGCTTAATCAATCAATGGTCTGGTTCGTTTCTATGTCCGCCTGTGTGTCACCACCACTTTTCCCTAGCATGAAGTTTAATCAAATTCAGTACATCCCTCGGCAGCAGAAATAACCTAAAATTGCACTCACCGTATTGTGTCGTACCACAATGGCCATTGGGGGGGGAAAAAAGCCTCTCCCATTTACAGGCTGCATTCTTTAAATCTCCCTGTATCACACCGCTAAATCCACCTGTAGCCTAGCAACAGCTCCTATAGACATCTTGAGACAACTACTTTTTTTTTCTCCAGCAAATGCAAGTTAACTTTGTTAATCAATTTTATCTCTTATCAAAAAATACTAGCAATGAAACGGCCACATAACAAAGCAACTTTCAGAGAGAAAGAGAGAGAGAGAGAGAGAGAGAGAGAGAAAGAGAGAGAAAGAGAAAGAGAAAGAGAAAGAGAAAGAGAAAGAGAAAGAGAAAGAGAGAGAAAGAGAAAGAGAAAGAGACAGACAGACAGACAGACAGACAGACAGACAGACAGACAGACAGACAGACAGACAGACAGACAGACAGACAGACAGACAGACAGACAGACAGACAGACAGACAGACAGACATTGAGTGCACATTGAGACAGAGGACTAAGTGGTGATTTAAGCAGTGCAGGAGAAGGAAATGGAGATGAAATGCACACTGACCTGAGTGAGATCTGGGATGTCACCCTGATCAATCCCAACTTGCTGTGTCATAAACAAACAAAAACAAAAACAGGCAAACAAACACAAACAACAAGGGGAAGGGGATAAAACAAGAAAACATAATGGGTCATTATACCATGCAATGACTTTAAAACAGAAAAAAAGGAAAAGAAAATAAAGAAACAACAACATCAACAGAAATGTGGAGGTCAGACATGCTGCAGTACACTCAGACCAAGATGGGAATGAATGTAGAATTGGATAACACTTGTGATGGTTGGGGACATTGGGGGATGGTGTGTTGGGACTAAATACTCAAAAGCAATTTAAAACACAAAAAAAACCCTTTAACGCACGCACGCAAATGATGATCGATTCTTAAACAATAGTTTTTAGAGAGAAAAATGACAGACATACTTTTTTTTTTTAAATAATTGGTTTAAAGTCACGTATCGGTGATGCTCTCTGCATCAAAACAAAAGCAGCCAACAAGATAAGAGGAGAGGGTGGAGCAAATAAACTAAGATTGCATCGGGGCAAGACCCCAGCCAGTGAAGGTGACAACAGAGGAAAAGTGCAGCAAACATGCACAAGACAGCACAGGAATTCATCAATGTCAGGGAGAAGGAAGGCCATTCACTGTGCCGCCTTGAGGAGCTCAATCACAAAAACACAGATACCTCAAAACTCTAACAAGACGGATGGAAGGAAGTACAGAAAGAAGGAAGAAAAGGAACGTTGAGAGAAAGCGAGTGTGAGATACAGAGAATATGAGTAAGAGAAAGAGAGGGGCGAGGGAGAGGGAGAAGGGGAGAGGGCACTTGAAAGGGAGAAAATGAGAAAGAAGTGAAAAAGCAGCAACAGGGAAAGAGTGAAGGAGCGATACGGTGAGAGAAAGGGAGAGTGACGGTGGGCAAAAAAGTAAACCCTTTGATCAAACTCTTCCTCTAAATCACTGCAGAAGCTCTCTCACAGGAGACAGTCTCATTATCAAAAGGCTGCTGATGCTGAGGCCCCTTAAACACACCAACTTGGGAGACGGAGGGTATAACCATCTTGAGGCCTTTCTGCTATTAGGAGGCTCAGGGATGCGGGTCCACACAACCTAAAGCAGTCCACAGTTCTCAGTCTCTGTTTGAATCAGTCAAAAAGACTTCCGTGCCTGCAGAACAGGCCTGCATACCAGAGTGAGTCATAGTTCAACTAGAGTCTGAGTTTTGATGACTTCCAAAAGGCCATGACAAGAAGAAAAAGCCTTATGGTCGCTGTCCAACATCAAAAAACCTGTCTTTGCAAAACATCTGAGCCATGTGCATGTGTGTCTGTGCGTACCTGTAAAAAAAAAAAAAAGAAAACAATACCTCTGCTACTTTGAGAAACTCTGACAGCTTGGTCATCCTGTATAGGAACTTCTTGTAGATGTCCAATGCATCTTTGCACTGGTTCTTCTTCATATCGAAATATTTTTCTGAGAAGAAGGAGCAAGAAAAAGCAGCCATTAGCCGAGCGATTTGAAGCAGACAAAGACTGTAATTACCACATCAGCGGCCTGTCAAAACACACGCGTGGCTGCCTGATGGCACTGCCAAGATCCAGATAGAAACTGCAGGAGGCAAATTGTCCTCTCAAGGACATCTAGCACATCTAATGCTTGTTCAGAGCAATCAACATTGAGGATCAGACGTTCAGCAGACCCTTTTTAATATATCTACATTATATATAATGTAACGACTAGGCTCTTATGCTAAAATAAACAGCTAAAAGGAAAAAGAAACACTGTTCAGGACATTTGAACGGTGTCAGCGCCGATAATGGTGTTTGGCAGGGCTCCGCTAACACAAGCTCCTTCATGGAGCGACCATGTGCGAGTCTGTGCAGGTGGCAGGTAAAAGCCACAGGAGCTGTCAGGCTTTAACAGCCGCTGTGACAACATGATGCAGTCTCACATACTTACAGCCTGTTCTGAGAGAGTGAGAATAGGGTACACTTTTCTCAGAGTGAGAAGAGGACACACATTTCTGAGAGAGTGAGAATCTAGCACGGATTTCTGAGAGTGAGAATAGAATAGACTTTCCTACAAAAGTAAGAGAACAGAGACAGAGAGAGACAGAGAGAATAAGAGATTCAAAGAGGAGACCTCTTTCCATAGTCAAGGTACCTTTGACAGAATCTGTTTGTGTGTGTGTTTTTTTTTCCCCCAAATCTGCAGGCACCTCCAAAGACATAGGGGGGGCACAATGATTATGTAACGGTCATGATCAAGATCACAAATTTTCAGCTCATGACTAATTAGCATATAAATCATGCAATTAACAATTTAATAGTCTTTTATTGTGCATTGCCTGCATCTAAATTGGCTGATTCTACTTTCAAGCTGTGGATTATGATTTAGGATATGGACATTGAAATGCAATGTTGAATAAAAGCTGATGGACATCATGGGCATATGACCATTAATTGTTATGGGAACAGTGTGCCTCTCGTAAGAAGTAACGCAACAACAGAGTTGTTTTTAATGTGTGAACAGAAGATGTCTTACTAACCTTTTCACTGAATAAAGAGCAAAATATAAAATTCTAAAAGCTCTGCATTTTGAAAATAAGAAGTAAAACACTAACAGCTACCTGCACCACCAATCCGAGCACTGAAAAGGTAGAGAAACTATCAGATACAGGTATTTACTTGATTGCTGTGATGCAAGGCGATATCATTTTGAAAGTGTAACCGTGAAAACTGAGTGTTTATTTAGCTGCAATTAGCTTAAATATCTGTGATCATGCAATAACTGACCAACCTGGATGTGCAATAACCCAACTAGATGTGCACAGTTCTAAAACATTACCATTAAAAATGATAAATGAAATCATGCTAAATGGCTACATTAACTATTACCTGTTGGAAATGAAAGCTTGTCACCCTGTGTTATCTTGTTTTCTTTTTGAATCATACAGCAAAATGCTGTTTTCTCCCACTGGTTGCTAGTGAGTCATTTTTCTAAATACATGAAGGTCATCTTTTCCTGTTAACAGTTTCTTTGTGGTGAAGACATTACCCCTTCACTATCACTACTATCTCTGGTTCACTGGTAATAGACCAGACATGGAAGTTTTCCACAATTTAGTCACTGACAATTCTCTGTACAATATTATCACCTTGGACAAGTGGCTGGCTAGCATTACAAATGGCACTAAATAACGGACAGAAAGGCAAACCAGGACAGAAATCTCAGAGCCAACTGCATTGTTTAGGGGGCCTGGAAACAAACCAAACAAACTATAGGATATAGCATTAACATGATATAAACTACCGACTGTCAGTTGGTTGACCTCCACATGCGCAACTTGGAACCATTTTTTGTTCTGGTTTGAGATTAGGCACTGGCTCCAGCGTCTTGTGAGAGAAAAATAGCCTCATGTTATACCTATGGCCCACTACTCAGAGCCAGAGCAGGACATAGCAGGAAGGCTTACCCAGCAGGTTGATGACCCCCTCATTATAGGCAGCAAACAGACGGATAGAGTCTTTGAAGAGCAGCATGAAGGCAGCGTTGATCACACCGTTAGTAAGCTCATTAGGATTGGCCTGGAGAAACATACAAACAAATGCACACACAAACACAGGAGAGAGACAAGAGAGTCCAGTTTACTGCTTATCTAGTAAGCAGAGACATTAGCTAAAGTGTTCACTTGTTAGTTCTCAAGATGTCTACACAACAATGCAGACAACAGAGTGTCTTTATACTTGTGCACAGACAGACAAACATGTACACACACACACACACACACACACACACACACGTGCGTACAAATGCACGTGCACACGCACCTGGAAATCAAGCAGAGCGTCCAGCTGGTTCTGAATAATAGGCAGAGTTTTGATCAGCTTCTCTGTATTCATGGTGCGCATCACTCCATCAATACTGCACAGCGGACAAACACACATATGAACAAACAAAAACACAAAAAACAAACAAAAACGAACACCACAGCTCAATATCCCCTCCGCCTGAGAGGCACACTACTGCAAACATGCCGGGAATGGCTGGTCAGGGCTGTTTATACTGCACTGCTCCACAACACTTTCTCCACCCTCTCTATGGGGAGCAGAAAGACTCTCTCACATTTGCATCTAGCCTTGGAAAAGAGCAATAAAAGTGAAAATCAGGGGAGCTAAAGAAGGTTCTGCCATTTTCTCTCACACGCTGCAATGTCAACGCAAAGTAGGGGATATAGCTTGTGGGGATAATGGAACAGGGCTCTGAACAACACAACGTTACACTTCAGCTTGAACTGAGCTTCTGCCAGGCAAAGCCTTAATCACTATCTAAATCACGGCGTTTAAGTAATCAGCCCCTCGATCAGCTTTTAAAGGCAACCTAATTAGTGCAGTAACAGGCAGGCTTGCCTAGACTGCAAAGCTACTGCTGCCAAATTAATTACAATTATAGACCAAAATGATTTTTTGAAATAAGTTTTAAAGCAAACACTATATGTTCAAACTTACAAGCCTAGCGTATGGAATAATTTGGTAACGCTGATTAAGATAAACTTGAGCTGGATGTAACTGGAGGTAAGTGGCACTTCTCTGAACATGTCATGAATATTACCAGTAAGAAACACTGACCACCTCAATGTTTTATTAGAAGGACAACATAACTAGCTCTGTTGTACAGTACATGGCAGTAGTTTAGATGTTGCACTCAAATATTAAACAGCGACTGAACTGCAAGAGGCCAGGTGAGAACAAAAGCCAGAGTCAAAATCCCAGCAAGACTGGTGAAGCAATTAACCTGCACCTGTCACGTATGATCGTGCAATTTAGAAACTGTTGGTAATTCATGCTGAGGACTTCATGATAACTATAAAAAAAATGCACTTTAGGAAAGTCATTTGAGTTAGAATGAGTCTGAACAGTATAGTCAAGAACTATCAACTGTGAGTGCAACAGCAGTATTACAATCTCCTCCAGCTCACCTTTGCGTGCTTTAAGTCTAGTCAGCTTTATGAATGAATGAATGAATGAATGAATGAATGCCCAGCTATCTGATTTACTTACCCTCTCTTCATCTTGGTAAAGTCCACAGCCACAAGCCTGTAGGACAGAGCCTTCTCATTCAGATACCGGCTGTAACGCCTGATAAAGGTGGACATGTCATAGCCTGAGTGAGAGAGAGAGTGCAAAAGCATGAGACCGAGCAGGAGGGTGAGCGGGTGGTTGAATATGGTCTTTGGGTGTGCTTTTTTTTGGACCAACTAGGTGTTGTTTCTGCATACCTTGCAATGCACCTTTATCAAGGAAATTGTTCAGATTGAAGAGAGTATTCCTTGAGGCCAGGTACTGAATGAAACGCTGCAAGACAAAAGACAAAGAGCGACAAAGCAAAAGATTGATTATAATCAAAGTACTCAGCCTGATGTTTAGTTATAGTGAAATACATCTGATGCCAGAGCAGCGCTTCAATCTAAATTCTGACAAATGGTAGAACACTGCAGATAAAAGAACACTCCCTGTTCTGGCTAAAAGGAGTGCAGACTGGAAAACTATGTGCAAGACCAGACTCACAGCAGGATCATAAGACCGGGATAGAAAAGGCGTGCTGGGAATTCCCAAATAACAGTGCCTCCATTGCTTGGATTCGATGGAACACTGTGTGATGATGCGTGAATATTTGGGGGATTCATGGTGGGACAGCAGTGTTCATGTAGAGACCAAGAAGTCAAAAGGAAAAAGCCCAAAAACGTATCCTTAGACTTTAACAGTATCAAAAAGCTTCAATAAGCCACCGCATCACATAACATATCCTTTCTCACATACATAAAGCAATAACTTGGCAAACAATCCAATTTAGTCAGAATCTTGATGGTAAAGATAACGCTGTTTCCACAATGCAGTTTTAATTTATTTAGGTTCATTTAGGCCACCTAAAGTTTTTATATGACAAGATTTTCACTGATCACTGTAACGCAAGTAGAGGTGGACAACACAGCAATTAAATCAATTTATATTGTCATTACATGAAAGAACTCCGAACAACTGCATGCTTCATTACCAAGAGAGCATAATTAGGCATGGTAAACTGGATCAAGTGCAGTGCCGTATGAACAGTGAACAAAATCCCTGAGTTTACAATTTTCAATTTATGGCATTCTAACTTAACAAAACCAAAGAAAACCCTCAAAAAACTAAATATTATAATACATATTGTATATCAAAAATGCCCTAATGATTTTTGTTCATCCCTAGACAAACACTAGAAAAAAAGATGTCAGAACAAGCTTCTTCTAAAAGAAACAGCATATAAACAAAAAAAAACAAAAAAACAAATTAATTAATTAATTAAGGTCTTTTTCTGTAACACCAATACTTATCATCTGCAATGGTCCTCCAAGTTCATGTTTCTTTCATTTAGCAAACAGTGAACTTTTAGCACAGGAATGACTTCCTCCCCCACATTTTTTTTCCTTTTAGTTCAGAACATAGCACTGGAAAAAAGCTGGTTTTATTCATTTATGTACAACAACAAAAAGAAATGGCAGGAAAACTTGGCGACCAATCTGCAGTCAAGCAAAAAAAAGGCTTGCTGCCAGGGGCAAAAGTATTTCAGGGTCAAGTTAAAACTTCTTAAAATGCTTCTGAGCCTTTTTTTCAGTGGGAAAGCTCAGAAGCTTTTTACATTGTAAGGCAATGCAACCTGAGGCTAAGAAAACTTGGTTTTTATTGAACTTTGCAGAAATTCAGAAATCTCAGAGGGCTAGTTCAGCCAACCAAGGTTCACACAGAGAAAAGTGGGTCTCTGCTAGAAAAACTGAACCTGCTACTCTGACCTAAAGAAATCATATTAAGCACTTAATATGGCTTTACAGCATGTTATGGAGGGTCATGTGATTAGAGCTCAGTGCCAAGTTCCCTTTTACACTTTGTATAAAGTTTCTGCACTTGGTCAACCAGGAAAGGTTGTGTCTTAAACTTGTTCCACACTACTTGACACTCCTGTAAAAAGCCACATTGCTCATTTTAAACAGGGATTCAAAAGACGCACATGGCTGAGCAAAACAGGGCAACAGTATTTAACCAGATAATGTACGCACTTGGAGAACTAAAGAGTATGGGGGTCTTTTCTAAACTGCATAAATATTATATACAATACAGAGGTGTGCCCTATAGTTGGAATTAAACTTTCTGTGGCCTGGAAACCAGAAACATTAAGACTTGCTGCATTCCTGTGGAGACAATCTGGACAGTAGGGGTCACTTTAGCTGTGTTGTAAAGCAACTGATTAAATCAAGGGATTCATATCTGCAAAGTTCAGTCACTCAGTAAAAACTGAAAAGGTTCGTTTTTAGGCTAGTGTTTAATCAACATAACAGCCGATACCAAGGCTGCCAATGGGCAAAAAACACAGCAATAAAACATTCCAATAAAGTTAAAATATATAGTAGCTAGTTTAATGAATTAGGACCTGTGAGGTGAGGAAATATTTCACATAACATAGACTATTTATTATAGCAATACAGTTAAACAGGTAAATCTGGAAAACCACAACATAAAAAGATGTTGCTAAACTGCACCTTCAGCACGAAATGAACCATGAACCACAAAGCACTCTGAACACTTGTTAAAAAAGAGAAAATTATAAGCCACTAAAATGACATTAACAAAAAAATTGTATGCACCATCCCATGCACTGATAATTATTTAGGTAGGTTTCAGCTGTTTACACACTCATCATCAAAAGAACAGTTACACAAATAAGTGCAAACAAAGAAAATCAACCGACAGGAAAGAATCTTGGCGGGCAGGGTGGACATTGTAAGACATGCATGCAACAGAAGCAAGGATGGGCCTTATCGTTGCACCTGCCTGATCCAACAACAGGGATGGTAAACATTCAAAAAGCAGTGATGCCCTCCATGAGCCATCCTTACATAGGCAGCCATTACAACGACTGCCTTTAACACCACGTCAATGTACATATTAACAAAAATGCAAGGACCTGAAGGGATAAAGCTTGGCTTGAGCAAGAAGGCAAAATTCATACAATGTAGGTTGTAGTCACAGCTTACCGGGGACCAAGGTAGATAGCTTCTGTGGCATTCCAATCAGCAGGTTGTTTAATTCCCCAGGTATGTAAAAATACAGCTTCATGTCATTACGGACATAGAAACCACCACCAGTGGCACATAAGAGTGATCTGGTGCAGCAGACTGCAGCGTGATAAGGTGTAAATGGATGTGCATGGTAAAAATAAACATGACTCCAGGTCTGAAAGCACAAACTGGAAAAGGATATCCTGGATCAGGAGGACTTTCACTAAAACACAAGCAGCAGGATGAACCCTCAAGGGCCAACAGACAAATCAATAGCACTAACTAATGTAGCTGCCTTTGCACCTTCATCAAATCAAATTTTGGCTCTGCAACCACTTTTTATAACACCAACGGCTGAAGGAACTTATTCAAAACCAACTTTAATACTAAAGGCCCTAATATATAGACAAGTTAGACGGTAAGAGCAGTGGCTGTCCTCTGCTAATAATTAACATGAGAATAAACCTTGGATACCGACTGCATCAAAATGCCATTCATTATAAATGGAGAAAGCTGGAGTACAGCAGTGGCAGAGGGTTTGTCTCCCCTTAAGAAGAGAACGCTGATCCAGTTCAGATTCTGGCACCATCTCAAGTCTTGATCTGCATGTCGCTAATAAAACCAAAACCGAACCCAGTTTTCAGGAACACAGCCGTGTGTGTGTGCGTGCGTATGTGCAGAGTGATGCTCTTTTCTCTCAACCTCTGAGGTTTCTATGGATACAGCACAGGCAACTAGTGCTGTATAAATAAAAACCAGCAGAAAAACAGCAGCGCAAAAAGGAGACCATTTATTCTTAGAGTAATCAATTCATTCAGGGAAGTGGCATATTTTGTTGGATGTGGCTATTTAAAGGCACAATATGCACTGTAGCCTATCTGCTGAGATGAGATATGAGACAGAAAAGAAATCTGTCTTCATGAATAATGAAGCAAAAGGCCAATTCGTTTCCCCCTAACACTTCCACTTGACAAGATCAATGCAACAGAGAGAGAAAAGCTCACTTTCAAAGCAAAACTTTAATAGTCACGTCACACTCCTGAAGAACTGCTGCTGTTTTTAAGCTAAAGCTTCATTACCAGATGAAAGACAATGGTCTGATTTATCCTGTTGCATATGTAGCAACATTTCAGAACAGCAGCACTGCAACACGGTATTTCCTCAAATTGTTGTAGTTAAACAGAGTGGGAACTTGAACTGGAATGAGCTGAATCTCAGAAGGCTTCCTGTTCCCTACACAGTGAACTATATGAGTTACGAAATTTTTGCTTCTGCACCCAAATAGTGCACTGTATGTAGAGCTGTGGACACAGTACTGCAATAGCGTGGTCATATGGTGCCGACTGCAGTTATCACCACAAGTTTCTTTTTTCTCCAATGTTTATGCTGGTAATAGGTGATTTAACATTTGGTCAGTTGACTTCATTAACAGGTCATTGTAAATGAGCTGAAGAGGACTATTCTGTTATGTTGGATCGGTTTTTCGAACAGACTTGAGTGCCTTTCTCTGTGTATATTCTAAGCGATATCTACCAGGACTTTTTTTTTTTCTTCAGGGCTTAACAGTAAGGGCAAAATGCTGAGTGAACAGTCCTTAGTGTCATAGAGCTCTGGCATGTTATGCTCTAGGCAAGAGAATTAAACTCCCCACCTCCATGAACTGCTTTAGTGACAAAAGCTGTTGCTTTGTCACTGCTGCAAAAATATGAAATTCATACCATTGCAGTAATAACTTTATATCCAGTAAGGACTTGTGCACATGTGGCTACATACCAGATGACTGTTAGACATATTTTCCACTGTCTAGTTTAAGATCTATGTAGTGAACATACATAGTGTTTAACGGTCCTAGCAATGCACCACGTGTTCCTTCATAGCCACTACAGAGGCTGAACGAGCTTCACAGAACGGCTGCAAAAGTCTGTATTGCCATTCAACTGTCAAAACTAGACACATTGGGTGCAATCTAATGTTACAACATTTAAAAACTTTTAAGTATATGTGTAGCAATGTATGATAGCGCAATACAGCAGTGAGACAATGCGCATTATGGAGAATAGAGATTAATCAATTATATTATCTAATGGAGGTGGTTGCACTGTTTGAACAGACACACAATCAGAAGCTTACTCCAGCAATTTCAGGTCTTAACAAATTGCAACAACAACAACACTGTACCCTTCTCTATAATTGCATGTATTGTTACACCCATAGTAATTAGCCACCCTACATTTTGATATCTGGACAAAACAGACTGAAACAGTGCATTGCATTAGGTTAAACAGATTTCTTCCTAAACTTTTGTAAAACGTACGCCATCTTGCGGAATATGGAAGACACCATGCACAGCCACCTAAGCATTCACTATGAGTTGTGGACAAATGTCAAAGATCCAGTTCACTTAAGTGAGGCAATGTTTTCTCCCCCACATGCTGTTTATCCCTCTCCCCTGCTTACAGGTATTGATTAGCAGGCAGGAGGCATTTGTTTTCAGCTCAGTTCAAGCGTTTCTGTTCTAGAGGAACTGGCAGGGGGCAAGAGGGAGGGAGATCAGGGGAGCATGGCGAAGTGTGTGTTTATTAAAAAAGGTAATTATTACCTTGGCTTGCTCGCATCACTCAAACACAGCAGCCATTATGCAAACAACAGGGCTTCCTGAGCAAAGAGGAGGCACCAGTATTCAAAATCATTACGCCAGAGGAATGCTTAAATAAGTCCACTCATTTGCATGGCCCACAAGCAGAGCCTATATTCAGAATAACAGGCAAATTACAACCCCCAGAGTAAACCAATCGGAATCAACCCAGAGCATTTCCATTGTGTCAATATTCCGAATTACAGCAGCTCCATGTCTTTGTGAGGGCTGTTAAAATCCACCCCAGCCACTGAATTAAAAGCCAACAATCAACCCTGAAGGCCTGTTTTTCATTGCTATATATATGTGTGTGTGTGTGTGTGTGTGTAGGCTCTCATTAAACAGTGTTAGCAGGCAGTTATTTATCTTTGTAATGCAAACACTTTATCTGAGCTCCCAACACAAGCCATACCCTCAAGTGGTCTCCACACACCCTCACTGCTGTCAACACTCCTTGGCAGTGAACAGCATTAGCCTCCAATCTTCACACTTTCACACATACACACCCAGCGAACCCCCACCCATATATACTTCCCTTATCTTTACTTTGTACTCCAGTCAGCCTGTTTTGGGGTGTGGCTATTTGGATGTATGGATACCTGAACTCCTCTTGTGTTCATTTACTTAATTTGGAAACTTGTACCTTGACTTAAAAATGTAGAGAATTGTTTTGACTGCAAGTCCATAAATCAGGACATGAGCAGCTTGTCTTTTGTCACATGTTAAAGAGGAAGTCAATTAATTTATCATACCTGCATAAGTCCAAAACAAAGCCCTTCACACCAAACCACTCTGAAAGGTTTTCTAAGCCATTTAAATTTTATATATAAATCTACTAATCTACTAAATAGCTTTTCTTTTGACTTGCAAGCCTATTACAGCTTTCACTGGGCCAAAGGCAGGAAACACCCTGGACAGTCACCAGGCCATCACACAACTTAGTAATTTGCTAACATTTACATCTAGGAGCAATATAGTATGTCAAACTCGCCTGACTGAATGCCTTTGGACTGTGGGAGGAAACGGGAGCACCCTGAAGAAACTGACGCAGACACAGTGAGAACATTCAAATTCAATGCTACACAGAGCCGCATATGTAAAGTCTAGTAAACAAAATGATGACATGCTTGTAAAATGACATGAATTAACGCAAATTAAGCCAAAAAATGAAGTGCAGCTCACCTTTTGGCACAAAAGGTAAAATGTCTCTGTCTGAGTTTATACACTGCTTACACAGTCCTTATGCTACAGCAGCTGCTTCGGCAGTGGAGGTCAGGCTCACACTGCCAGAGACAGGACTGTGGCGTCCCACTCTGAGGGCAACCGATTTGTCAACTACTCAACCCCATTAGAACAAAACCAAGCAACTGATTTAAATTCTGCTCTTTCCCTCATCTTTCTCTGGTCCTCAAAGTTATGTCATGTCCTCCATCATTCTACTGTCAGCATCTTTCGAGTCTCTCTCTCCCTCCATCTCTCTCACTCCCATCTCCATCCACCACCCCCACCACCCATCTTCCACACACACACACACACACACACACACACACACACACACACACACACACACACACACACACACACACACTCTACCTCCCTTTCCCTCATGCTCACTCATTTATCTTTCCAAGCCACCCCCGATCCCTCGCTCCCTCGAGTGGCGTCACAAAAGCAAATTGTACATTCAGTATCTGGGCCACTGGTGGGAGTGACTCGGAGAGCATCTCACAAATACACACACCCCTTGCACGAGCGTGTCCTTATGATCAGCACTTTATCAGTGTGTCCTCCACTGCCGGGCCACTGTCTGGGCTGGCAGACGTCCTCCAGCTTGTCCTTGGAGTTTTTAACAGTGCTGCTTTGCACTCAATAGCAGAGGCCAGATTTACAAGCTAAACACCCCACACTACATTTCAGGTTTAGGCAGCATGCAGGCAAAAAGATACGCAACTGAAACAATAGAGATGAAAATTGTATTTTTTGATATATGGCCAAAAGGCAAAGAGCAAAAAAGAAAAGCGATTAAAACAGGCCAATAATAAAACATTTAAAATGTACATGCATTTTCTGCATGCTGGTCTGTGCAGCAGAGTTGATTTTTTATGCCAGTTTTTCCCAATAAAACAAAAACTCCACAAGCAAAATATTCAAAATACAAATATTGAAAGTTAAACCAAATTTGAAATTCGTATTCTAATATAAAATTGATATTCTTTACAATAATAATTTCCCTTGTTGATTTTGCTTCCAAAATTGCTTTTATTTCAGCTTTTATTTTCTTTCACAACATTTTAAGGAGGGGTCATAAAAGTAGGTATTCAACTGCAGTCCCTATTGGTCCACTTACAGTGACTGGTCTTCTGAACATACAGCCACTCTAGTCATGGTAGAACACAATCACTGTTCATAACCAAGTAGTGCTGTCATGTACATTTATATTCTACTACTGGTCCAAATACACATGCATTTCACACATCTTTCACCACATATGGGTCTATGTTTTATATTAGACCTGCCTACTGGATAGAGAGATACAGAGATAGAGAGAAGGAGACATGCTTTTTAAATTTAGCAAATACAGACAGAGAGCATGATACACTTTAATCATGTTTATATACTACATACAAACTTCATGTTTAAAAAAAAAAAAAAAAAAAAAAAAATGTCTTCCATCATTTGTGCTCTTCAGCTTCCTTCAGATGTTTACTACACTTGTGGCCCATCGCCCCCATAAATGACGCTTGTACTTCATGATGTAATTAATGGTTCTGCACCAGCGCTAAAAGCACTGTTTTATCACAAACAATGTATCATGGGGTTGCTATTTACCACCAGTATGTACGAGTGTGTACACAACAGTTTTAATTACCGTTTTGTGCCCGACCTATTTGGAAATTGATTTGTTACCATAAACCAAGATTTTAACATGATTACAGGGGATTCGAAAGACATAAAATACAAAAAAAGGTTTGCTTCCCACAGACTCTGCTGAAGGTGGACTGAGTGTGCATAAGACTGTAATTGGGCCAGCTTATTTAGTCAGTGTGCATTATTAAGCAATGTGTCCACCTCATATAGGCTGCTCTCTCAGCTGCCATATATCATTAGAATGTGTGCTAGAGACTGAGAGAGAGCAAGAGCGAGCGAGAGCACATTTCAGCATCATAAGTGCATTGGAGTACGCGTGTCCCCTCAGCAAGTCCATAATGTTGTGTGCGTGCATCTCACCTCATTGCCGTACATCATTAGGTGGTGTGTGGTAATGAGGGCTTTGAAGACCACCACCCAGCTGCTGTTGGCTGTCCGCTCGAACAGAGTATCGGCCAGCTGGGGCACATTCACGTTCATCTCATTGGTGCAGTGGATCAGGTCTAGAATAAAAAGCACACACACAACGCACGTCATTGATGCAGTAGCTCAGGCTCAAGAAGAGCAACAACTTCAGATGCATTACGATTAGAATGTACATTCACTTAAACATTCATAAAAACTTTAACAGCATTCTTCAGTAATTCATAAACAAGACGATGCCAAGCGCTTTACTTATAAACACAGACATATAACCCAGCATCATTCACTTACATAAATAATGCAATAACTCATGTCATGCATACAAGAAATAGGCAGATACACAAATCTTTTACCACATAGGGGTCTTATAGAAGTTTCATAGAAGTCGTACTAGTTTATTAATAGTGAGGTGTTCTAGTTTCTTTTCATTCAATAAAGCAAATTTTTAAAATCTTTAAAGAGAATGCTTGTAACTGTTACTGTTTAAATAATGTTATTTTATTGTTTATGCTAACAACAGTAAGATTTTTAGTTTCAAACATTTTAGAATTATTTTAAATTATCTGTCTAGTAATACCACTTTATCTGAAGAGGTACAAAGTCACTGCATTTTCAAGTCTGCAATACATATGAGGAGGAGGAGCATGAGGAGAAGGGCACCATTTTGGCAAGAACAAAAATTTGAAAAGAAAGAAAACAAATCACAATGACAGCAGCAAAACAAGAGTTAACATCGACAAATGCTTCTAGAGAGGGATCAGGGGATCATGCGTAAACTTGCAACAATTCTAACAATAAACTAGTGAAGAGAGAGGAAGAGGGACTGTGAGGAAAATTAATTTGACAGACTGTACCACCCTACATACTGCTACTTTAAAAACTCCACTTCATCACCAAACAATCAATAGGTTACATTTTTCTACTGGGCTAGTACAGCAACTGTCTAAGCATTAGCTATAACACTGCGATTACATTCTATCCCTTGTGGTGTCACAGTCATCTGTGGACATGTGAGCATAACCAACCTCTTTCTCTTGGGTGGGCTGGCTTGCCCTTCCTCTATCCTCCACTTAGCAAGACACTAGCCACTGCTGGCATTTGCTAGCTAAAATAACAGATCATAACAGACATAACAGCAGTTAGATTTTTTAACTGAAAAAGAAAAAAATAAATAAATAAAAAAGGGAGCACATGCTTTCCACCACCCTAAATTATATCTATCAATTGGCATCATGCCAAAATCTTCAGAAAACGCTGAATATCTGATACTAAAAGAAAAAAAAAAAAAAAAAAAAAAAAAAAAGAGAGAGAGAGCGAGAGGGAGAGAGAGAGAAGCCAGCCAGGTCTGTAATATTCTAATATCCCATCCTAACACACTGCATTATATTGGCTGTGTATTTTCTTGTTTGAGCAGTTTGAGCACAATTATTAGCTATTCAGTTTAAACCTAGTTTAAAATGTAGTCGTTTTTAAATAAATATTACATCAGTATTGTTTAATACTCAATATCAATACTGGAAAAGAAGTGGTATTGTTTCCTCTCTATGGGACACTTAGCAAGTAGGTGAAATGGGCCATAAAGGTGGTAGGAAAAAATTGGGGAAGTCTCCACCTACGATATGTGAATAAATATAAATAAAAGTACCTGATGACTAACAATACTCAGCACTGGCAATAATCAGCAGGCACACAACAGGTACAAGCTACTGTGCAAAACAGGGCAATCTTTACAGCCATCGGCTATAGTTTCCCTTGATACACAAGGTCTTTTCTCATGTAGTCAGTTCTAGGAGAAATACCTTTACTAACATACACACACACGCAAAGCTCAGCAGGACTCGTCTGTGAGGGTCCTCTGGGCCTGCCCATTGTTTTAATGAGGAGCTCTAAACTAGTGCAGCTCCCGGTTGGAAAAATGACTGATCACAGTCTTCACCCAGAAGACTGAGCACAGCGCTAAACAGACTAATCCATTAAAAAAAAAAAAAAAAAAAAAGAAGGCAGGAACGTGCAGAGCACCTGTGCCCCGTAAATTAGATATTACAATTATAGTACAGTATAAGTGACTGAAGAACCAGTATGCAATACAACAGTGCACAAAACATTTAGTGCACAAACATCCAAATCTTAACACTGACTGGTCTGCATCTTTTACTTCTATTCTCTACATATTCACAAGTTATTAAAATCATACAGCCCAGCTCAGAGAGTGAAGAATTAGGAGACATCTAATTAACAACGTTGGTTATATGTGGTTTCTCCATTCCTGTCTGTCTCTCTTTGGTCTTGTACTGCAGTCCTATTCCCCAGCCCTGCTCTCTTTCTCTCTCTCCCTCTCACTGACAGTGTGTAGAGTCAGAGAGTTGATTGGTTCCTGGGGGTGGGGGACAAAATAAGGGGGGGGGGGGAAAGAAAGAGAAAATCAAGAAAAAAAGAGGATGTGCTGACTTAATAAGACTAGAAGACCACGTTTGGATGTTATTGATCACACGGCCAAGTCGTAAACCAAGAGAGATGAGCGAGGCAGGGATACAAAGAAAGAATAGAAGACAGAAACTAGACAGAACCAGAAAGAGGCAGAGTAACTGACTAACATTGTAGGTAATCCTGTAGGAGTGATGATGCATGGATGATTTCCCCCAGCCTTGGCCAAAGCCCTGAGACACTGCGCAAATCCACCCGTCTGACTTTCGTCTCTCTCTCTCTCTCTCTCTCTCTCAAACACAGATAAGCCTCCAGCCCAAGGCAGTGCATTTCACACCAATGCACACACTCAAATATCCACTCATATCCTCCTTCTTATAAAAACAAGACATATAGACATTAGGGATGCACATAGCAAACTTTCTTGCCCAATACAGATATCTGAATAGAAAGCACGGATACATACACGGATAAGTTGACAAGCACTAGTGCTCTGTTTACAGTACATCAATCATAACTGTTGACCAACTGGCAACTCAACCTACCCTTACGAAGACACACTTCAACAGCAAACACTTCAATAGTGCATATGGGTCATTTGTACTAGCAGACTTGAACAATCTGACTCTTTACAACAGTAACAGTTGCATGTAGATCTCACTTCGACTCAATGTACTACTTTTATTTGTTTTTCTTTTTGTTATGCCATGCGTCATGTGCTTTCCTTACTGCAATGCTGTTCTTCTGTAGCTTGCAGTGGTGTCACGTTCATAAAACAATTTAATCTGGTAAGCACGTCAGCTAATCTAGCAGAAGTTGCAATAAATTAGAGATGTTATTCAAGCTAGCCAGCATACTTGTCACACAAGCTTCCCTTGAATTGTTTAAAGTGCATTCATCACAGAGAAAGACTCTTTGCATCTACCAGGTCCAGTAGCCTCTCTTAGTGGCAAGCAAAGGAGTAATAGCATAGTGCATTCAGACTACCCAGCATTCACAGAGGTGAGCTAACTGAAGGAACCAAGGGCATTAATTCAGAACTAGTAAGGGTCCAGTACAGCAGGGCACTGTTTGCTACATTCATTTCCACATTTTAACAGAGCATTTAAGAATTGTAAACAGTACAGGAATGTGCTAACTGAGTTTACTGTACGCTGCAAGTTCAGTTTTTCAAATAGAAGAAATGTTTGACCGTTTTAGATTTATTTGTTCAAGAATATGTTAAAGAGCCTGAATGCAGTTTGAGTGGTGGGTTTTACACTATAGAATAAATATTTCATTTAACATTCATGAAGTTGGATTTTCAGGTCAAGCCCCACTGGATTCACGCACAAAATACACACCTGTATTTAAACACTACAACGCACCATTGTTTTAAGTTTTGAAAAGAAAAAACATGCTCAATGAAAGTACACAAAAATAAATAAAGGTGACAACACAAAGGTAGCGCCCTTCTGTACAAACTCAACATGATTTCTTATGTTTTTGTGGCAGTTAAAACACTCAGCACTCAAGAGGGCAAGATTGTATGCTGCCCTAATTTATCCTCTGTCATTCCAACAATCAAAAATGAACAGCAGAGAAGTCTGATCATCTAGACTTGTTCTGTTGGAACGAAAAGACAATATATAATGTAGGGTTAAGAAAGGGGGTCATTTGGTGAGACTCAACTGGTCATCTTTTGTGCCAGGTGAGAGTGCATGCCGGCGATACAAGCCCACTAGATCAGAACTGGCTATTGCTATAGGGCATCTTGCTGTAATACTCAGAATGCTTGACTTGCATTATGAATTACACTGGGACATTTTTGAACAATGCACAAAAAGTGTGTGTGTGTGTTGCTCAAACCACCCGCATCTGCAGCCTTGCATGAACCATGTTTCTGGTCTATAAAACAGTATCACACGAGTCAAGATCTTATTCATTATTAGCTAATTGTCCAGGTCTATTCCGTATGGCAGAACAGTACTAGCTATACCCTAGTAGGCTAAAACACATGCTGCTCACTAAAAAGGAAATACTTATTTAATACACTTGCACTGCAGACACACATACATATTGTGAACAGTGTGAATCCTGTCAGCACACAGGCTCTCCTGCAGAGAGCATGTGGATGTGTGCGCTCAGCAGTGCGTGACAAGTGAACAGAATAAAGGCACCATCAGGAGCTGGACTACCAGCATGATGTCAGAGGGTCATCACAGCTCCGTACAGACTGGATCTGACCCCTAAGATCACGAGGTCAACATTTTGCCTGTGTTTCACTAACTGGCGGTGTGTAGGTACATGAGAGGCCCATTGTTAGATCAACACAAAAGGCTTTCCATACCGGGCTGTTCTTGAAACTAGTCAGAGGAAAACAAAGTGCGGAGGCTGGCAGCTTTATAAAAGCAATATGGAAATGGAAAGAGTCTCTGTGTTCGTTTGATTAGATTATTCACTTAGCTTGACTGGTCAAAAGTATGTGTAATTAGATGAAAATAATGCAGGTCACCATTGAACCAGTGCATTCGTCATACATAAAACAGATACAAAAAAGACAATATGAAGCAAAACATCTACATCTCCCAGAACGGCCCTCCAGTATATCTTTCTTTAACTGGGGCCGGCTGTATTTAATTCACCTCTGAGATGAGCTTTGCAGGTTCTTTTATAATAGCTTAAGGACAGGATCTGGGGAAATAGCAGTTGGTTCTAATTGAGAAGGAAAGGGTCAGTTCTGCTCCATCAGGAAGACATTATGCACAGCCTCAGCAGCAGCTGAAAGCCAGAAGAAATTAGAATAGGATGGGAAGCTGTATCAGTTATGACATGTAACTGTTTCCAATCACTATAATGTCTCAATATTAGGATTCAACCAATATTTAAGACGATACCAATATAGACCAATATAGAAATTACAGAAGAGTGCACACTGATAAAACAAGACATGTTAAAGTCTACAGCAAACGCGAATTAGACAAGGCAATTACATACAGCCAGGCCTCTAAGCAACAAATCTGAAATAAATGTATCAATATGTGATTCAAGGACATTAACAAAAATATTACAGTTTTTTTTACCGTCCTTCTATTCTCACAGGCCCCAAAGTAACTGGACAGTTGTCTGGGAAGCAGCGTTATAGTCAGGTGTAGCCTGTCCAGTTGCTATCTTATGACAAAAAATTCTGAAATTCTTTCCAAGTATTGAATTTGCACTTAGTAGCTGTTAATGGGAACTCTCTATATTTGTTGAAGAGGTGAATGATTAGGCTAAACTAAATACAGGCGTCAAAGGGATGGCTAAAACTTAAATCAACAATCTGGTACATTATTAACAAGCCACTGGTGAGCTCGGGGGGGAACACCAAAAGGCCTGTAAAAATCAAACTGACAGACAATAGCAAAATTATTACTATAATAAGAAAATCTAGTCAAGTTAATGTCAGATTACACAATCTCATCGTGTATTAATGATTTAAATACCCAGCCGAGCCTGCTTTTCACTTACTGAAGACAAAACTGAAATTAGAAAAGTCCCCTAAACAAGCAACAACTGAAACCAGATACAGTAAAAGACAGACATCTCAAGGGAGAAATCTCAGCATTTGGAGATGTCCATAGGTTCCAGGCGAGTGATTTGCATCCAGGCATTACAAATATTTGCAGTTATAATTGTTTGTTTACTCAATTACATTTGAGCCTTGTATAAATAGAGAGACGTTTACTGTAACATACTGAATTACTGTAACTCGCTGAATTAAAAATGTTTACTTCAACTTAATTTTAACTACTTCTCATATCCACATCTCAAAGCCATGTACCACTGTCAACTTTATGGACCTGATTATAAATCAATGAATATTCTGCTTGAATATTCTGCTTGACTGCTTTCACTGTACTACTAACGATGAAACATTAGTAGTACAGTGAAACTAAAATTATTAATTTAAAATATAGTTATTAATGATGAATTCCGGTAGGGTGGTGTCATGCAAAATAGCCTATGAAAACGTACAACTAGAAGGCCACAAAGATTCACTAGTCAGTTTGAACAGTAAACAAAATGATTGAATTTGCATTGTAATTGAATAATTGTAAACAATTTTTCTCCACCACTGTAAAGAAATCTGGCTGAAGTTACTGTAAAATTAATCCTTTCACATTAAAATACTAGACAAGTATGTAGTGTAAAACACGACAGTAAAAATAATACAATTTCATGAAATTGTAAAACTCCTAGCTTTCTTCACCTTTTGCAAAAACAAAAGACACGAAAGTTTCGAATACCTAATGTTGCTACTTCGCAGTATTTTCCAAATACATTTGTAAAAATGTAATTTTCACTAAACTGCATAAAGTTAGACTAAGATAAGCTAAAAGAAAAGTTCACCTAGTGCAAGTCTGAGCACTGAAACACTGCACTAGCTGAACAATGTGTGAAATTACACTTAGGCACCAAAGACTGCGACACTCCTCGGCAGTACTTGAACTAGGGAATCAATCAAGATCTGAAATGTGAAGAACAGGAAGGCTGGCAAGAAGCCTGTGGTGCAGTATCTCTGAATAGTAAGCGAATGAGCGTGTGGTATGTCAGCGTGTCCTCGGAAATTGACCAGGTGGCCAGACGCTCTGCACCTGGTCCAGCTGTCCACCAGAATTCCCCAGCTGTCACTGACCTCTGGAACCAAGACATCCCAGGAAGCTAATTAGAGTCCATCACAATCACTAATCACTGACCACAGATCAGCTACACATTCAGAGCAAGCTTCCAATGAACTTATCAGAATCGTTATAGATCATACACTAAAAGCCTTTCAATACAAAAACTACACCTGATTGCTGATGTTGAATATTACATTCACTTTTATATGCAAACCTGTCAGCACCCCGGGGGAAAAAAAAATAAAATAAAAAAAAAGACAGAAATGATTGGTTTGATTTTAAAAGCTGTGTGCAGTTTTATTTACAAGTTTTTTCTGATGAGACAGCAGAGATAGCTAAGCTTCCAGACCTGTTGGACTTGTTTTTTGCAAAAATAAACATAAATATATTAATAATAAATAAAATAAATTCCTTACCTGTAGATCAACCATATGAGAACATACAAAAGTGAGTTTAATGAGTGCCTTGACACTAAGCAGCTGTCTGCTTCAATAGGTTTTTTGAAAAGGGGATGCCAAAGAGAATGCGTTTTCAAGTACAAGTCTGTGCTCTCGGTGCCTTGGGAATAGCCCTGGAACCACAGATGGCTTAAAATAGCTAGATTCCTCCTTTTTGAGGGCTTGTTTGCCGTCTTGGTCTACCCCTCCTCCCCTTCCTTCTCTGCTGTCTCTCTGCGAGTTGGGAATATGGATTTTTCCAGACGATTTCACTAGTCTGTTCTTGCTGATCTGGAAACAGTTTTGTGGTCACTCTTGTATTGGATAAGCTAAAGATTTAAGTGAGCAAGACCGCCTCGGTTCCATGCAAAACAAGCTCAAATATGATGACGAGGGCATTTTTGTGAAAGGCCAGAGCAAGATTCCTGCACAGTGAGCTCAGCAACACAGCTCTGTGGAATACCACAACCATTTCCCAAATCCCATTCTCACATCTCCTGCTCTGCCTCACTTACTCCATCACTGCCTCTTTAAACCACTCACTCTTTTCTCCCTTTCCTCTCTTTCTTTTTTCCTTCTTCCTTTGTCTCCACAATTGCATCCAGCTGCCTCCACAGTAGTAAGATATTTGTGCATTACACTTTGGGGGTTAAGAAAGAGTCTTGCCTGAAAACCAACATTCACTTTCCTAAACGTCCACAAATATGTCCACTGTGCTTTGGCTTTGCAGACCAGTCAGCAAGGCATTACAGCCATCTACACAAGCCATACTTCCCAAACAAAGTAGTGAGATATTCTGTATTGAAAGTAAGTCTACCAATCACATTGGTCACATTTTAATAAAGTGAATCATTTTAAATGCTGCTGGTCCAAATTATCTGGCTTTCCCAGATTGTCCAAGAGCTTTTTAAAATTTAATTTTGTAGTGATTCGTCTACAACAGTAAACTACTACTCAACAATGTATCCCTAAACAGTGTACAGACTGTCTTACTTGTGACATGACTCTACTGGGATTTTTCACCAAGACTAAACTTAAAATTGCTCCAATGCACATTTATCAATAAGAGTAGTTACAGGAATTAAACTTGGTGGGTGGGTTTAACATTGTGAGACATGCAAATGATTTTGATTTTTTAAGTTTCATGCTCACCCATGCATGTGACGTAGAGGCTGTGCTGTAACAGTCACAATTGCAGACATTTAGTGAAAAGAGGTGCCCTCCATGAGTTATCGTGTTAGTGCCAGCACAATTGGCAGAAGGTTGAACAATGCAGGACTACATGCAGATGGACTGCTACGATGACTGCCCTTAACACCACATTAATGTCACCAATGACTGAAACGGTTTGTGTAGCTCAATAAATATCGTCCATATCAGTCTAGATTTTTCATTATTTATTGTTCCTGGTAACCTTTACCTTCCTTCCCAACAGTATTGCAATCCAATCCTTCACTCTGGTTGCAACTATTCTTTGACGATGAATGTGGTTTCATATTCTTTAAAAACACAGCACATTTTTTAGTAAAACATGTCATTTATTTATTTATTTAGTCATTTATTTTTGGAAGCAGTCTGAAATACCACTGCATTAGACCTGCTAACTGTTTCTGAAATAAATATACAACTGCAAACCCAGGAACACTAACCATCAACAAAATTGCAAAAAATCAAAAATAAATGATTTCCTTAATTTGAGTATACATTCTGAAATTTAAAATGGCTACATAAAATTTTTCTGTAATGTAGCTCCCATTAAGGTTACATCACTCCAAGCCTGGTCATCACCATCTTCAACAATACTCCCACACTACCACATTTGAACATTGTGGAAATGTCATGTGGCTATATATACACACACACAAACACTGTGTCACAACTGACTCTCATTCTTACAAACTAACACTACCTAACTAGCCACCTAATGAAATAAGATGATTAACTAAAATTGACCAACTTTCAGTGTCTGTACTACAGGTTAGTGGTATAATCACTAACATTAGGCACCTGTCACAATAAGAGTTTGTCACGATAATAAAATATTGATATGCTTGAGGATCACAATATTACATTTTGTCATCCTGCATCAATTCTCAAAAACACATTTTTAATTAATAGAAAACACACAATGATTGATGGATCATTGATTCAGTGATTCGTTTTGCGTTGTGTTTAAACCCCCAATTACTGTAACGGCACACTGCTAATATTAGCCTATGAATATGGTGAATCGTTTATACTATGACAGTGTTTCCAGAACTAGAATATAAAAAAGTAAACAGGATTATTACCCCTGTATCATGGTTTGGAATACAAATTACTTTTCAAAATTCATCCTTTTTTGTGTTACCAGCCAGTTAGTATCCTGACCATTATAGTTATCATGATGTAGAGGTAAACAGCAGTGGAAATAAATGGCATACAGCAACACATCATCCCCTATTTGACAAACACAAATCATTAAATGGTCTTCAGTTACTTTATCAGTACTCTAGAAGGTTGCAGTTTAGTCAGTTTTAACATCATTTCCTGCCTATACATCCAGACCTTTATAAATGGTACAGGTCTAGGATATACTTTAGAAAAGGTGGAACTGTACATGGAACAAAATAAGCCAGCAGCAGCTAAAGGCCCTGTGCTGCTATAAATACCCCGACGCTTGGAGCATGCAAGATACAGAAGCACTGCATGTTCCACCAAGTCCGTCTCCTATCAGCAGACTCACGAGGTTTTACACTGATCTGAAACCTGTCGCTGGGTTTATCCTGTAAAGTTACAGGTTTATTTTTGTACAAAAAACAGGTCCTAGATAGGAGCCTAGAACCCAAAGTAAGTGTGGGAGAGGTCAGAGTGTAACATCTGTTTGTTGACTCAGTGAAAAGCTCTGCACTGTTTGGTCAAACAGGAAAGTAAGAGCACACTGAGACAAAAAAAATTGCTCTGACAGTCTAACGAGAACACAAAAATAGTTCCCGGAACTGAGTACAAGTGATTTATACTTACTCAGCCATGTTCTTTGGAAGATCTATTGTGAACCCTTCTACATAGGTAGAATACTGGTTTTACTATTTTAGCCCACTAACAACATAAGCCCCTTAAACAAAAAAATCCAACCCCTCAAACTGAAACATCTTCAGGAAAAAAATCCCAGTCATTTGAGTGCAGTTAGGTGCATAGCATAAGTCCCACCCACCCTCAACCAAATCTACTGGACAGGGAAGCCCAAATGCATAAGACTTGTTAAAATGAGCAAATAAGCAGGACAACATTTAAACATGCAGGTTTCTTCTACGTGGAAGACGTCTTAATGCAATTTTACTGACATTAATTTCTTACATTCATTAATTAGCCTATAGTTCACTTGACAAGTCAGAACAATGAACACTAAACTTGAACAGATTAAAACCAAAAGGTTTAAGGGTTTGACTAAAAGAAAAGCAATAAACAAACAAACAAACAAACAATGTTTTGTTTATTTTGAGATAAATATTATCACTATTTGATGGTCACTGTAACGTGTCCTCCACTGCAACACTATATATCTTAGGGAAAAATTCCCACCAAGTCGAGCAAATGTTGCAACTTAACTGTTGACTTAAAATTTAGACTGTTATGCAACACAAGTTTCCTAATACAGTTACAACACCAGGATTGAGCAATAAACTCAAAAGACTTGACAATCATAATTGACAATAATGCCAAATAAGCACAAGCTTATGAAAAGGCAATGCACTCCTTTGGACATGCTTTGGTCTTTCAAATTTTCACGACCTGTGAAAGAGAATTCTGTTTAGGTCTTTAAAAAAAAAAGGAAGTGCCTAGATTTAACAGTTGATGTGACTTGCTTCATATGTATGACAACATTAGCAACAGGGCTTAAATGTCACAATCAACGAAAATCAATAAAGTCAGCAGCACGACGAAACCAACTCGTTAGACCACAAAACAGGTGACTGAAACAGAAAATGACTCTTCCTCTAGCAAATGCTGAAAGGAAACACTCAGAAAACAAACCAGCCAGTGCTATACAACTGGGGTGAAAACAATGAATTCATTGATGCAACAAGGTTGCATAGATATTTCACGAATGCCCGAAATATAAGACTGACAGTTTTATGTGCAACTGTGCCAAACATTTCTGATGAACACCTACAGTCAGACTTACAGGTGAAACAAGTGCACAGATTAAAGGCCACATCCAAATTCAAATTCAACCCAAGTTAACGCTGTCTTTAAAGACGGAGAAATGCTGGAAGAAACCAATATGTGCGTTTTTTTCTGCCCAAGATATTTCTAATGTAACTTTTCCAATACTATTTATTATGTTTATCAAGTGTTGCTGACGACTCATGGTGCATTGAAAAAGCAGTCATATGGATTCATCATTTACCTCCTAAGAATGTTCAAATGCGGCCTGCAGGTAAAAAAAAATTATTTTTATTTAAATTGAAACAACTTGAACACACCATCAGAAATACATACAAGAATCATTTTCAGATTCTGGCACTCAAATTGATTTGTGAGGTGCCTAAAGACTCCCACCCCAAATCTCGGCTCTTGTTCATGTCCCCTATGACGCTCTACATTTGTTTTATGTAACTGTCAAATAGTGAATGAATGTGTGCATCAGCCTGTAATTGTAGAAAGCGTTTGTTGCAGGCATTAGTGACTCACTGGTATAGTGAATGGTGTGTCTGCCATGACCTTCACAGATTCTCACACTTCTGTTGCAGTAGCTGAGACACAAAGCACCACAGACAAACTTCATTCTTCAATTTTTTAAGGAGTAGACAACAAGGGCATGACAGCTGTCACTCATTATGCTTGAGACTGTGGTCTATCAAGGCTTTTTAATGCATCCAATGCGTTGAAAAGGACTAGACAGCAAAACTGGAACTCAAAATTCAATATTAACTAAGCCATGCAGGACAAGGGGCATTTCCTCATGTGGTAGGGCTAAATGATTGTATATCACAACAATTAACAACTTCCCAAATAACAGGCCTGGACTTCATTTCCCAGAAAATAATTTTAATTTAAATCACAGTCGACCTACATCAAATGTGGAACTGTTTGTGTTAAAAATGGCAAGATTCTACAGAGCTGACATTATATACCACACAGAAAACACACTACTTATTTCAAAGCAAATAATTATTGTGCACATCCGTCATCGACGCAACTGTGCCACAAACGCCACAAATCAAAAAAAAAAAAAAAAAAAAACCTTTTCCAAAACTGTGGATTGTCAGTACTTAAATACACTACAGTTTACAGTATGCATTACTGCTGTTTTCCCCTTTCCTTCAGGTGTTGGGTATGTAAACGATCTTCAAGTTTAAGCTCAAAGGTTTCTGGGAGAAACTTATAGAAACCACTTTTCCTAGCTGCTACCTTGTGTATTCTTGTAATTCTCTCAATTTAGCATCAGACAGCAGAACATACATGGCATACGTAATAATACATACACTCTGAAATGTGCTACCACAGTTTGTGTGTGATGCTTCTCTCAGACAGTTGACCAGTGGCATCGTAATAATAGTTACAGTGGTGTTTGTGTTGATGCTTCTCTAGCAGTTGACCAAATCAGAACAAAGTAGATGAGCTAACCAATCAGAGCACACTGTACTCATCAAGAGGCGGAGCTGAAAGACACAGGGGCTCTAATGAAGAGTTCAGACAGAAGGTGAATACAGATCTACAGTTTGAGGCAAATGCAAAGTGCTTTTGGAAAACTGAAAAATGTAAATCTGCTCTAGTAGAGCCAAAAAATTAAATATAAACACAGAAATTACCATAATAAAAAGAGGGCACGACTGAATTTACTGTAGCACATGTGAAGCACTAAACAAAAATCACTGCACTCATTTAATATGGGTACATGTGGCATTACTAGGCCTTGTCTACACCAACCTATCAACTGAATACTGCAATTTACTTTTTGCATCATAAGAGTAGGGCGATGTTAGACACATGGCCAGTCCTAACCCAGATGCCTAGTCTTCATCCTTACAGCGGTTTCCCAGAATGAGGACATGAAGGAGAGAGAATAAGGAAACCCACAGAAGAGAGCTGATGGCAGCTTCACATTTCGATACAGCTGTGAACATTCATTCACATGGCCGATTCTTCAATACCGTAATAACATCGTGACGCTCTCAGCGCACAGGACAGTCTGCATCATAGCCCACAGAGTAAAAAGGCTCTTAATTACTCACAGTCGAGATGTTTCTTTTTGGGTCCGCTGACTTCATGTGTTGTGGCCTTGCAGACGGCTTTGCTGATCGCGGATCCGGTCATGCTGTGCTGTGCCGCCGCGATCCGATCAGTGATGGACTGGCCTGACATCTTCTCTTCGGCTTCAAGCCACCACAATTAACTAACAAGCACTCGGCTGAAACGGCTCTCAAACAAACGCAGTCAGCGGGCGAGCTAACTGACTGATGTAGAAAAAAGATCCCGAGTCAGTAAAAGCGACTGACTTATAAAAACGCAATTAGCTAACTAACTAGGTAATATGGAGCTGGTTACCAATACCAAGGATACTGGTATCCGTGTATAGGAGTTGTGAGCTTCGTTTCGTAACAAAATATACTCTAGCTAGCTACCTAGCTAGTACAAATGTTGTCGCAAGTGCTTATGTTGCAACTGGCTAACTGATTAACTTAGCTTCTGTTAGCTAATATAACCATAACAGCATTCAAACCAAGTACAGGTCCTAATACCGAAATCTGAGCATATAGGAATATTACAAAAGGACATAGCTAGCTATCCGTCAACCCAGATCAGAGGACACTGAGAAATATACCACCAAGACGCAAAAAGAGAAATCAAATAATAAAGCAGAACCTGAAAGAAGCACAAGCCAAACAAATCTGTTTACCTTTCTCAACTACAAATGATTCAGTTACCAACAAACATTAGCTAGACGCTGGCATGGATTTCCTGGTAGAAGAAAAAATGCATAGACATCATTATCATCAACCTAAACCAGCACCAGTAGAGGATAAGCGCATTAGCAAGCTAGCTAGCCAGCTTTACTCCGAAAAGGCTGTCAAGTGACGTTAATCCGTTTTATTCACAATACACAAACTGTCCGGTTAAAAGTAAAGCTAACTCACGTACACTGTAACGTTAGTCGTGCGTCTAAAGAGTTTAACTACTCGGCCAGCTGAGATTAGTTGCGTTTGTAGGCTAAATCAGCTCGCAGGTTAGTTTTTCCAGGTTACCAGCTAACTTGCCCTGTCTTGTCTGCACCGTCCCAAACTCTGTTAAAGCTGGAACAGTAACTTGCTGAATGCCACCACTGAGCTGGGGAGCTAGCTAGCTAAGGCTAAAACTATCTTCACAGTTCGTTGACATATATGACACTGTTTTTTTCTTTTAAAAAACAGCGTATTATAACCGGAAAATCCGTCTGACACGAAGACAGAAAAACTGAAAGTGTCAAGCTTTCGCCAAGTTGCAATCCAAAACTAGCTAACCTAGCTAGCTACAGCTTACGCGTCCAATCCTACTGAAAGTGGTTAGCTAGCCCCTGAATGCTAACGTCCCGTCCGACTCAGGCGAAATGTAATCCCTCTGTAGTACCGCCAAGAGAGCAAAAAGGGAAAAATGGGTTTAAATCAATGGCTGGCGAAAATTACGGCGGGGAGCGCTTTAGTCAGCTCCCTTCCGACACCATTCGTACTGTCGGCTTTTGGTTATTCCGGTTTGTGAGGAGCGCTCAGGAGCAGCTGTAGACAAAATGGCTGCGCAGAAATCAGGTGATCATCACACAGAGGGGCTGATTGGACCGAGCCGGAGGAGAAGTGCCCGTGTGAAGACGTTAAAGGGCCAATATGCTGCATTTCTTCCGTCTTATCTCGGTCCCTGACCGCACTCATGGCATCTGTGCGGGTTTGTGTCCTGAAAACTGTCATAATTCCTGTTTACATTAACCTTTACAACAACACGTCACCCTTCTTTAACCCTGGTCTCCGTTCATATTCGGCACAGCTCGTCGTACCACACCCTCTGCAAGACAATAAATACCAGTCTTTTCCAGGCTGCACCCGGCACAGACCTGCATAGCTGTTCACCAGCACATGCTGTGTTTTGATGCTGGTATGCTGGTTAACCAGCCTGACCATATTGGGGTGACCAGCAAACCGGCACCACACATGCATCGTGCCAGCATTAAAAGCTTGCGGGTCTGTGCTGTTCAGTTTCTGTTGTTCAGCAGGGTAGTGATTTCGCTTGCCTCTATAACATCTAATAACAATATAGTAATTTGAGTTACATCGTCTATCTACTGGCATGTTCCACTCGGATATATGGGAAATGATTTCCAGTTCCCTGTGTAGAGCCTCTTTCAAAAAAGATGTCCAGGTTAAAACTCTCCTTTTTATTTGAATTATCAATGGCTAAGTTATATGTGTATGAATATGTAAATACATTTGTTTTTGTGACATCACAAAAGCACTGAATTCAAAACAGGCTGCTGTGCTTAGTTTCCATGTATGCACAGTATGGATGATAAATTGGATCCTACAAACTTTGGGAACATGTACAAGTTATCAGTGTCATGGCAAATACTTAACGAACACTTGGATTAGTTCATGGGGATTTTGTTGCAGAGTACAATAAAATCTTTACTCTGTGCTACCTTCCGGACTACACATGCTAAAAAGAACAATATAAATGCTAAGCAGTAAGTACAGAAGCACAAAAGAAGAATAGAAGGAATATAAAAGAAGCACAAAAGAAGAAAAAAAGGAAATTATATGTATGTGCGCATCTGTATCTTATAAAAATAACCATTTACATCGGAAGTCTATATGTTCATTGCTTCATTATTCTGATTTTCTGGTTTAAGACTTAGACAATCTAAGTCTAAATCATCAACCTCCTGATGATGTTTGTGAAGCTTATAATGATCGTAATTATTATTATTTATATTTTTGTTTAGAATTTTAAGTGGCAAATGCAGAAGGAAGCCAGACAGCTGGAAGGTTGTTGTGTGACTTAACTATGTAATGCATTCTAGGTGTTGTTGTAAGATCACACTGAGGGACAAAAACAATATCATGAATTCTGTCAAACTGATCAGGCTGAGTGATCCGATGCTGCGATACAAACGATTACAGAATAATTTAAGGCCAAAATGCCTTTTAAGGTGGTTACACTGGAATGTGATGGTGTGATTGGGCCTATTAACTGTAGGCCCTGAGTCTACATTCCACTGATAGTGTGCCAGATCCTATCTGATTTATGTGTATTTACTTTCCTTAAAATTAAATGTGCATGACATCTGTTCATTTTCTGAGAAAATAAATTTATATAACAGCACATTTCAGATACCTTACATGCAGCCCGGAGAACTTGTGTTTAGAGGGCTATGATATTTGGGCTTCACTTTTAGAGAAAGCTCCACTATGTGACTTTTGCCATTTCGTAAGTCGCCTCTCATGTCATTCAATATTGCTCTTGCCTGAGCACATTGGCTAAAGCCTGGGGGCAGAATGGAGCATTTCCTGTTTTGGGGAAACAAATGAAGCACTTATGATCACCCCAAAAGGAGCCCTGAGTCAACAGACAGTGTGAGTTTTCTTCACACCTACTTTTGTTATATATTAGCCACAATGACATTTCTGTGGCAGATGTCTGCAGTGCAGGAATATTTATATATACTTTTATTTCAACTATATATGTTCCAAAGTCTCTAAAAGAAACTGTTCAAGACTCCTTCAGCACCCAGTACAAGTACCTTTGACCTCGCTGTGAGACCAGACCCAAATGAGTATCACGCTATATGTGACAGGAAATGCGTTCGTGTGAAAAGTGCCTTTACCGTCTCAATGTAAGGAAGTGGTTAGGTGAGGTGTGAACCCACAATGATATCAGAACTTCTAAAGACTACCCATTTCTGATCAAGAAGGCCTCTGGCCTATGTGGGTCATAAAAGTAAATGGATCCGACAGTAAAATATGTAGACATGTAGACAATCATAACCATGTTACTATGGATATCAACATGGGGTTTTGGTTTTATTAATCTACATGAACTTAATACACAACAGTTCTTCACACACACACACACACACACACACACACACACACACACTAACGCATACATACATACATTACATACATACATAAACACATATATATACATATATACATGTGGGAATGTTAGAGTCTGTTAACTGCAGTGTATTCATCAGTCCATTTCATGGCTGACTAATTCTGATCAACACATGGATAATAGAGCAGCCCCATCTAGAGGTAGGCAGAGGGAACTATTGCCATGGCAACAGGCTCTTCATGGCAACAGTAGCTACAGCCTGCAGATCACCTCCCCAGAGGGCAACCTGTCAATCAAACAATGCTCAAGGCCACTCACCCGTGAAAGATCTCAACAATATCAACAATATGTACACATGACATGCCTCACAGGTGTAAAGACAATGTGATGCAGCTGCATGTCCATAATCTCCATCATTACTATCTCTGTCACTGTGTCTTCCACAGTGCTTTTACATACTTCATTTTCACCTGCAAGACTTGCAAAGGAATTAAAGGGGCACCAACTGTGCCCCAGTATAAATAACAATCAGAAGCGCAATCAGAATTTCTGTTGGGCACTGGAATAATAGCCTCCATTTCCTTTCATAGCTTTAAGTTCACTGCTATTCTTAGAATTCAGGTACCAGGCTCTGCAGGAAAGAGAAAAAGCTCCAAATGCATACACTCGCTAGTCCTACTGCACAAAAACAGAGCCTTAAACTCTTGAAAACAAAGGGTCCTACAGGGTTCTTGGCTTTAATTGGTACAGAGCAATTATGTGGAGGGTCTTTAAACATTGAAAAGGTTCTTCACACATGCACATCCCATTTACATCTCATCAAAATGCTTCTCCGTCCCAGAGCGGTTCTTCCACTGCACTGTTCCAAAAGACTCTTTTTGGCTCCTTAAAGGAAAAATTCCACAGATTGCATAACTCCACTGCTGTAATGTAAATAGAGCCAGGCAGAGTGATTTGATGTGATATAATAATAATTCAGTGTAGATAAAGTAACAGGAACCAGGGTTCACAATATCTGCACAGCGTTAATATAGCCATATTACATACTATCCCAAGCCACCGGTAAACCCACGTGTCTTCTGATATTTCACATGTAATGAAGGCTTTGGTACACGCATGGTACCCCTCTGTCACAAATGGACTAAAATAAATGGTTTAATAATACATGTTATGGCAAAACTTCATCACCAAACTATTGTAAAACAATGGCAGTGTATTCATAACCCTAGCTGACGGTGACGGAGCAGTTCAACTTTCCAGATATCTGGTTCCCATCACTGCCACTGTGAACAATTATGACTTGCCTGGTCTCTTTAGAACAGAGCCATTTTAACACCAACCCACTCAGAATAACCTTGTTTACATCTTTAACTATGTGGAACTTTTGAACAAATTGGTGGAGTTCCCTTTTCAGACCACCCCAGACAAGCTGTCATCCTCCGGTCCGACTCCTATGGGCTGGCAGCATCCGGTGCAGATGTAGCGCAGAACACAGAGGTAAATACTGCCGGATAGTCCTACGGTGAAAGCCAAAAGGATCAGACTCAGGTATGAGGGTCCAGGTGTGTACACTACACCTGGGAAGAGGTCAGTGCTCATGACTGGTGGGTGCTCTGAGATCTGGGCTGGAAGCAGGACAGATAAATTGAATCAGGACAAATATATTGAATCCATTTTTTGACAATGGTTAAAAAGACACACAGCAACTTTCAACATTGGCTTAAAGGTCAGTACCTGAACTGAAAGCAAATGCTATCAGAAACAGAAGTCCAGTTCCTTTCTTCAGCATAGTAGTGAAATAAGTATGGGGTGCTGGAAGAAGAAAGAAAGAGAGCAAAAGTATAGCCAACAGCCTACAGGCGTTTCTCTAACATGTACAATTGCTTTTTTATCAGTACGTTCATTTTCGCAAAAAGGTCACATTCACACACTCAGGAATACGACTAGACTACTTACCAGGTCACCAGTTCTCCAGTGTTGTTACAATTTTATCCATTTCTCGATCGGAGTAAGAAATAGAGAGAGAGATAAAGAGAGAGAGAGGGACAAGGGGAGAGAGTCACTTTTCCTGTCAGCCAGTTATTCATAACGGCGCGGCAGTCTTTTTCAGGCAATAAACGTGTGAAGCAGTTCAGATGTTTCTTCGGTCGCCATACGTGTAATTAAATCCTCTTTCTCCCAGACTCGTCACGCTCGTCACAGGCTTCGTCGTCGTTGCCAGTGTGGATAGGAATATGGCCAGAGAGAGTAATGAGGGGTTGGAAAAGGAGGTGGAGAGACACAGCCTGTTCAGTCTGTAGCTGCTCCTTTTTATTCTGAGGCTTTGGTTTGTCTGTGTTGGCCCCATACAGCTACCATCCCTGCTAGAAAATACAGCACAGACAAGCACTTGATGTGTTTTGGATGCTGGTCAACCAGTATGTGTGCAAAGGGACCAGATAAACCAGCCCCCAAACTGGCACTATACCTCACAGACCCTCTTAAACCAGCGTGGAATGGATGGCAGTCTGTGCTGTTCTTTCCTTCAGCAGAGTAGTTATTTTATCAGTGGTCAGTTTGCACCCACATGACAGTATTGGCTAGGCATTTTTGGTCAGAGAACTATTCTTAGTAATCAGTAATCCACTCTGTGCAGCACACTCACTCAGTAACATGTCACTATCTGTATATATGCAGTGCTAAAAATGATCTTCCAAATAATACCTGTTCTTTCAGGGTCCGGTGGGGGTCCTGACCACTCATTCTCTAGTCCCCTAAGTGGACTTGACAAAATGGACAACACACTGGATGTACAGTACATATAAGGGTACCTGCCATCTTCTGTAGATAACCAGTGGTACTAGTGCCTGTTCGATGATGCAAATGATACCTTTGTCTAGGTGGAAGAACTGGCAATTAAAAGTCATTGGAACAGATGCTTCTCCCCTTTTTGCCAGCTCAGGGGGCATTTGCACATGGTAATTCCAAATGGGCACGCTGTCAGTACTATATCGTGGCTGTCTAAAGAAAAACACGCATCTCCATTTCTGTCAATTTTTATTTGTCAAGTGATATTGCTGCCTCACTTGAACACAGTAGCTGCTGGTTTCTGAACACTGAAGCTTCATGAAAAATGGACCAACAGAAATGACTCAGAACCACTTGGAAAAAAGCCTGGTTGCGCATTCAGTTTAAATGAGGTTTTTGCTCTCTCTTGTAAAGTTACCATTTTGGAGTTACTAGGAGTTTCACATTGCCTGAGTTACTTTCTGTGGTAAATGATGCGGTGTCAGTAATCTGTTTCAGTGCAGCTTAGCCAGGCTGAAACACACCTTCCAAAACACCTTTTATTTGTCAAGGCATAATCTGTTGGGTGTATTTTTAGATTCCAGCAGATGTAAGGATCCTGAAATTATAAGGGACGGAGAGGACAGCAGGGCTGGAGTGTGCATGGCAGCAGTAATTAGTGGAGGGAAATGGTGGAGTGCACAGAGAGACTGTGGCATATGGGTTATGACATGATAAACACTTCAGCAGATTCCCCAGAGCACTTTTACCATTCAGATAAGCAGCATCAACAGCCTGGGACACATTTAAACACCAGGCACGCACCTGCTCAGCATCAAACGCACACACTCACACACAACATACACAAACACTGTTAGGAGTTAGCTAAGGTTCCCATAGAGTATCATTTTGTAAAGCATGAAGACATACACAGACATACCAAAAGCCATGTAACAGCATTATGTATGTAGTAAATTAATTATGAAATAGTGTTACCTTAGGGGACAGTTTGGGAACGCCCATATCTGTATATGTTTTTGAGGTGTTATCTTTCTAGTCAGGTTGCGCACTGGCCAGCATGCTCATGGCAAGGTGATGTGAATTATGGGAGTTTGAACTAGGCATCATGGTGGGTGACAGACAGATAAGACCTTCCTTTCTCAAGTTGTGCAGGCATTTAACATTCCTCGAACCACAGTGACATATGTGCACTGGGAATATGTGAAAGACATTACCACCCACAGTGGACAGTACAGTGGCTGCCCATGGGTGCTTAACGATCATAACCATCAGGTCAGTGAGGAGTACTTTATCTTTTAGCGACATGGGAGCAGAAGACTCACCAGATTGCCTCTGTTAACACCACAACACTGGACACAACAACTCATCTGGGCCTGTGAGGTTGCTAACTGGACCCAAGAAGACTGGCAATGGTCCGATAAATCTCAGCAACAATTGTTTCACACTGATGGTGGGGTTCCTGTGTAGAGCAGACCCCATGAACCCATGGGCCTCAGGTGTCAGTAAGGGACTGTGCACACTGGTGGTGGTTCTATACTGATGATGGTTGTACCAGACATGACCCCAATCAAAGCATTCCACTATGATGTCTAGTTAAAGCCTCATTATTGCCATGCCTTGCCATGAGCACTCTGGCCAGTGTTTAACCTGACTCACAAGAAAACACCTCAACGTATACAGAATGGGTGTTCCCAAGCCGTCCTCCAATCCCATGACTTTTGGTATGTCAGTGTGGGGTTGCTACCGCGATCAGAGACCACATTTCTATTTATGTAACTTCCAGTCAGCACAGACATTAAATATAGGTTATGCTTTTTTCAGGGCCCGGGAAAAGAAAGTAGAAACATATAATGAATGGAAAATCACACAGAAGCCTTGACAAGGAAAAAGTGTCCACCCAGAGGCCAGTCTTTTTAGAACACTTGCTTTCAGGTTTTCAAAGAATTCTGCAGGGATGTTTTAATGCACCTCCAATTTTCAGTTCAAAAGTTGCATTTTCTGCCTCTCACCATCAAATAACCCCAAAGCCATTTAAAGGTTTCCTTTTCTCAGTCCCAGTTTCTTCATGGCTACACACACTTTCCCTGTTCTCAGATCTGATGCAAGAGTGGAGCTTGATTTTCTCCTCTAAGTCAAAGATGAAAGAGTACTGCTGATGGTGACAGTTTGGTTGGTCCGCCAGGTCTCACACAGTTCTATTTCCTTTGTATCTCTTAATCACTAAAAACACAGTTTTAGAAGCTTACGTTGCTTTGGCTTTCCCCTTTCTATGCAAGTCTATTATCTTAAATCCAATTGCCTCATATCTCCGGAAAATTGAACAACTTAATGAAATGGAAGTTAACTAAAAGAAATGGTGGTCTGAGGCTTTCGCACAGCACTGTATGCATGTGTACACAGCACACGGTTTCCACACAGCTGCTGTACTGCAGTATAACAGTCAGACAGTGTTCAGAGTTCACTGTGCTGCACGCAGCATTTTATACTGATGACATAGTTTCTTTGGCACACGTGTTAATGCTTTGGTCGAAGCTTCCTCAACAACAGTCAACATGTGGCTTAGCTAGCAAAAACCAAAAGCCAGATATCTCCTTTTTAAAGCACTAGTTTCTCTTTTCATTGCACTGTGTTTGTTAAGCTCCTGCTTTAAAGGGGCCAAACAAACTACAGTTCGATTTTACAGTCCTCACATGCATATCCGGAGCACTGACAAAAATTACGGAACAGATACATAAACAGACCCATACACTATTTCATAATAATCTCTTTAGGCACATTTGGTAAATGTGTGATGTTAGGTAACAGAAATTGCACATTCCTCAAGATACTGCATCACATTTCCTGACACTATTGTCAATGCAGTATTAATCCACTAACCTTAAATAACCCTAATAATAATAATAATAATAATAATAATAATAATAAAAAAAATACTACTACTACTACTACTACTACTAATAATAATAATAATAATAACTGTTTTTTGTAATAGTCATTATATAAGCTCACCCAACTATAAATTAGTCACCTAGCCCATTTAAAGTGGCAGTAAATTTAGGCTCCTGCAGATGGCATTGTATGAGGATGATGGGGCTGTAAACACCTGTAGGTTGTGTGACGGGATTCATAGATTGAGATATGGTGGTACAGTACAGTGAATGTCTTGTTGGATGTGTGAAAATGGGTCCAAAGCAGATGTTAATGACTGGCTAAAAGAAGTGACTGTATTTGAGTGTGCCAAAGACCATAGTGTGAAGGAAGTAGCTGAATATGCAGGTGTATGGAAGTGTATGGTCATACGGGTCTAGAAGTGGCTAAAATCCCAGTCTACAGGAAACTCTTCTCAGAGTTGTGCCAGGGAAAGCCTCCACTATGCCAAGTCAAATCGCAGCTGTTAATGCTGTGGTGGAGGTATTACACACTATTAGGTACAGTGCAGTCGCAGGTGACTTTTTGTCTGGTTAGCTTACTTAGAAATGGCACAATACCAATACTTTTTCTTTCCCAATACAAATCCGAGGTTTGAAACGACTACAAAGCTTTAAAATAAGCTCTTGTTATTTAAAGCACTTCACTTAAAGGGGCATTCCGACCAAAAACTAGAATCTTAGATGTAGAGGCTAATGTTCGCACAACATATTCAGATTCTTAGCAGTTAGATTATCTATCTCACATACTACCATTGGTTATCTAGCAGGAAGAAAATGAAATAGCCCACCCTCAAGTATCCACCCAAAAGTAGATGATTAGGCAGGTATAGCGAAGGTCACACTTCTCATTTTGGTCATAGCGCTCCTTTAAGGTGAGGTCCAAAACATGCGTCAGACTGTAGTCCTCAAAGGCCACAGCACCACACACATCAGCATTCTGCCTCATTAAACACACCTAATTCAGCCCATCAGTTAATTAGAAAGACTCTCATGAGTTGAATGCAGAGCGTTAGATGAGGGAAAACAAAAGTCTCTTCAGAGCTGTGGCCCAGAAGGAATGCAATATGATTTACAAACAGGCTATCATAAAAATTTAACATGACATCATACAATGTAAGTGTATGTCCTAATACGTCTCACATGCCCTCATTTACACCTCTTCATGTGACTAGTGTCTGGATTGTATCCCGATAAGACTTAAGCCACATGCATCTACATTTGGTAGTCAAATGCATTCCTGGGTAGCCAGACTGAAATCCGATTGCTGCATGGGACGGAATTTGCAAACTGGCTTATTGTACAGCAACCAATTTCCAATTGTTTATCCATTCAGCCTCAATCGTCTGCAGTTTGTTTTGCAGGGTAGTGTCTGCCTGTATTGCCCTTGTGCAGTTTGTTTAATCCCGTTACCAACTGTGTGCATTCTCCATGATTATCTTCCTCGCAGACAGGGGATGTACTGCTTAGGGAGGAGTCGCAATCGTACAGAGAGGGGATTGGGTGTGTATCATGGAGAGATATGTTTACACTGCTTCAACATCCAAAACATCTCAGGCCACCTCCTGAAGCGATTGCATTTGTATCTGGTTTAAAAATGACTTGGGTGTGATTATACCTATGTGGCTTTGTTATGTGGCTTGGCCACATATCATCCTGATACTCAAGATGCATGGCAGTGATCAGGTGTAAGCGGGGTCTCATTATATTTTAACCAACTGCAAAGCTGCACTACATTTACACTGATTTATATGCAAATCTTTTCATCTACAATTCGCTGTTGTCTTTGGCAGGTGAGCGCAGTTTAGTGCAGGCAGAGCAGCTAGAATGAGTGCGTTCGCGCAGGTTGTAGTCAAACGCAGGTAGAATCACTCGACTAGGATCTGAGTCCACAGGTGTATTATCAACATCACTCGCCATGATGTTCTCCACCAGACACATGATGGCTGCGTCAATGTTTGTGTCGTCCTGAGAGAGAGGGAGAAAAAGAGATTGGGTTGGAGAGAAAGAAAGTAGGAGAGGGAAAGACAAGAAGAAGTGTTATACATTCAAAGAAAGACTTAAGCTCATCACTCTTTCCTTGTTTACAACATTATGCCACTAAGCTCACCAGACAAAAAAAATTGCCGCCTTTGGTGTTTAAAATGGTGGTAACTTCAGGATCCTCCAGAAGCCATTACACAAGGACTTTCAGGCTATAGATACTTGCCAGGTGTGAATGGTGGGATTCATAGATTGGGAAGAGGTGGTACAGTGCAGTGAATGTCTATAGGAAATTCCCCTCAGAACTGTGCCAGGGATCACATCCACCAAATCTGGCCCAACTGCACAATTCTTTGGTGCAAGAGTAACTGAAGATTGATGAGGCCTACATCCAGGAATATGTCCACTCCTTGCCAAATCCGATCGTGTCTGTTCTTCATGCTTGTGGATGTTTTTGCCCGGTGAGCTTACATGCATGGTAACATTAACTGCATGAACTTTAATGAAATCCTGGACTGTGTGATATTTGTGATAATGTGTGAGCCAGTCAGTCCTAACTCAACTAAACTAAACAGATAAATGGATTTCAATCAAATCTAGTTTCTGGAATAAAAGTAGACACAGAGACACATATCGTGGGAGGCAGAGGTTTGATCCCTCACCTTTGCCGATGTCTCGTACCAGCCGATGAAGCCATGGTCTCTGGAGAAAGCCTCCATTTTGGGCAGTTTGGCACAAAGGCCGTGTTTCTGCTGGTCACACTTGTTGGCGAGCAGCACTGCTGGCACCGGCCGTCCGTTGCAAAGGGCGACTTTAGAATCCAAATCACCCTTCCATTTGAGCACAGCCTGGAAAGTGGAGGCTCGAGTCATGTCGAAGACCACCAGGGCCCCCACTGCTTCACGATAATACACACGGGTCATGTTACCATAACGCTCTTGACCTGGAAGCATGGCAAAATGCGAGAGAGAAAAGAGAAAATGGTGAAACTCTGTGGATAAAGGTAGGGGTGGGCAACACTCACTTTAGGCCCCTGAGCCACAAAATACATGATTAACAAACATGTAATAAACAAACACAATTTTTGCTACCCTATAAAGGTGTTATTAACAGACGTCTAATAGACAAACATTACCACCCTATACAGGCTTTATTAACAAACAGCTAATAGACAAATATTAATTAATGATATAGTGCCAACTGGAAACTGTTTTCTGGGTTTTTCTGTTTTTTTTTTGTCGCAGTAATTGTGTTGTCTGCTTTCTTCTTTTATGTACAGACCCAATTCCAAAAATGTTGGGAGGCTTTTTAAAATGTAAGTAAATGTAAATAAAAACAGAATGCACTGATTTGTAAATCTCATAGACCCATATTTTACTCACAGTAGAATATAGAACTCATATAAGATGTTAAAAGTGAGACAATTTACCACTTCAGGAATATTACTAACTCATACAGAACCTGACGGCAGCAAGGCTGGAAAAGTAAGTGGTACTAATAAAAAACAGCTGGAGGAGCAAATTGCAACTACATCACATGACTGAGTCTTTCAGAAGCAAAGATGGGGAGAGGTTCACCAATCTTCAAAAATCTCCATCAGTAAATTGGAGAACAATTTCAGAAAAACGTTCCTCACTGTAAAATTGTAACGCTCTACAGAACATGACATTATTAAATGATTCATAGAATCTGGAGGAATGCCTGTCTGCAAGGGACAGCTGTGGTCCATTTTGGATGCTCGTAATCTTCATGCCCTCTGCATTGCAGGTGCACTGCATTAAAAACAGGCATGATTCTGTACTGGAAATCACAGCACAGCTTCAGGAGTACTTCCAGAAATCACTGTTCAATGTGCAATTCAAAGCTCATTTAAAGTGGACTAAGGCTAAATGGAAAACTCTTCTGTGGTCAGATGAATCAAAATTGAAATCCCTTTTGGAAGCCACAGATGGACTCAAGAGGAGAGAGACCGTCCAGCTTGTTATCAGGGCACATTTTAAAGGCGTGCATTTCTGATGGCATGGGGTTCAATTAGTGCCTGTGCCGTGGGCAGCTTACACATTTTGAAAAGCACTACGATGAACAGCATATAGAAGTTTGGAACAACATATGTTCCCATCCAGGCCACGTCTCGTTTTGGGAAAGTCTTGAATAATTCAGCAAGACAGTGCTAAACTGCGAACTCAACAGAATGGCTTCGCAGAAGGAGAGTCCAGGGCCTGAACTGGCCTGCCTGCAGTCCAGACCTTCCGCTAATAGAAAACATCTGCAGCATCATGAAATGAAAAATCCAGCAAAGAAGATCCTGGGATGCTGAGATGCTAGAATACGACATCTGACAAGAATGGGATGGGAAACGTTCCACATCCAAAACTTCAGCAAGTGGTCTTCTCACTTTCCAGACGTTTACAGACTGTTGTTAACAGCAGAGGGGATGTATACAATAGTGAACATGGGCCTGTCCCAACTTTTTTGAGACGTGTTGTTGCCTTAAGGTGCTAAATGAGTTAAAAGTGTCCATAAATTGGTAAAATATCTCACTTTTAACATCTGATAGGTGCGATATGTTCTATAAACCACGTGAATAAACCACGTGTCTGTGAGATTTGCAAATCATTGCATTCGGTCTTTATTTACATTCATTTAATTTTACACAGAACACCGAAACGTCTTTGGAAATGGGGTTGTACATGATTTTGCCTCAGTCCAACTGATGACAATGCACCCTATTCATATTATGTTTGTTTGCAACCCAACGGCATGTAAAGCAATCGTTAATGAGGATTGTGATTAGCTGGTTATCGTTGTCATAAAAATCATTTTAAACCGAGTGACAGGCTCAACTCCATTCAGTTAAACCTCAGTTAAATCTCTTTTTAAAGAAGCACGCAGTTCATCCAAGTCCAGTGCTGATGATACCCCTGTGTAAGCTCACAAAAGCTTATGATGACATCACTTATCATGGTAATTGTGATTATCCACTCCCACAGTCAAATGATCAGATTTCGCATTCCAGCGTGCGTTGGCTGTTTACTTGTATCTGATTACCTCTATCAGATTAAGTGGTCAGCTTTGTGCCCTGGATGAGTGTGTCCTTGTATATATGTGCATGTGTGTGTAGGTGATGTGAGCGCTGCAGTGCTTTCTCTCACATGACATAGATTTAGTTATAACACCAGCTGATAGCACCACGCGACTTCCATCTCCGCATACCCTGAGCACGGACACAGAGAGATTTAGCCCACTGAGAACACACACACACGTACACACACACACGTGCACACACACCCCCCCTCCACACACACACACGTACACATGCACACACACAAACACGCACACACACAAACACACACACGCACACACACACGCACGCACACAAACACACACATGCACACACACACACACACACCAACACGCACACACAAACACACACACATGCACACACACACCCACACACAAACACGCGCACACAAACACACACGCACACACACGCACACACACGCACACAAACACACACATACACACACAAACACACACATACACACACACGCACGCACACAAACACACGCACACACACCACACACACAACCCCCTCCACACACACACACACACATAAACACACACCCGCACACAAACACACACATACATGCACACGCACACAAACACGCGCACACAAACACACACGCACGCACGCACACACACCACACACACAACCCCCTCCACACACACACACACACATAAACAAGCCAACACATGGACACTCCGAATGGAGGAGGAATGTTTAAACAAAGCATTCCAAGGAGATGTGGCCGATTATATCAGTAATAGCCAAAGATTAACCCTGCTGACGCTGTAACTGCACTGTTAAAACGCAACGTCCAGCCCACTATTACCCACAGTAACCCTGTGCTTGCTTAGTCAGTCTTTCACACAGGCCTGACACTTGGGATATTCTCCAAAAACAAGAAGAGCTTTCAGCCATATATGGAAAAAACAATGTTTGCCGGACATTTTGGTGATTTAATGACACAGAGTTCCACAGAAAAACCTTAGCAGCCTGAATTTTACCACTTGCTAAATATTTAAATGGAGAAGATGCAAACAAAGTCATTCAGAGCGGTTTCAAATGCTCTCTGATGGAGAAACAGTGGTGGTGATAGGAACCAGACATCTGAAACATGTATGTGCCTCTAACAGAAAGCTATTACATGGCATGGTTACAAATATGCTGTCTGGTGTCTAACACATTGTTTCATGATAGCCTTAAGATTGTGAAGAAGGATTCTGGCCTGAAATGTAATTTTTAAATCCATTCATGGCCGGGGGTTGGGGTGGAGGGGTGGAGGGGGTTACATACGACTATTCCAGCATTATCATCTGTACATACATGAACTCAGAAGATACATGCCGGTTCAGTGGTTGTTTTAGGCAGTGAAGAAAATGACTACATTTTGTAAATAAATACTCAAGTAAAGGTATTGATACTCAGTTAAATTACTGACGTAAGTAAAAGTGCTTTTAAATAATGTGATTTAAGTAAAAGTACAAAAGTATCATTTTAGAAAACTACTTAAGTACTGGGTAATTTCAGTGGAACATCTCAGTAAATTCAGCATCAGCACAGGAACTGAGGTCTGTACGGCTCGATTTTCTATTTATGTATAAAACTCAACAGATAAAAAAATGAGTCGGCTCCTGCAGATGGTGCTGAATGAGGTTGCCGGGGCTATAAATACCTGCAGGTGTGTGATGGGATTTATGGATTGAAAGAGGTGGTACCTGTCTTGTTTGACGTGTGGAAAACAGATTAGCAGGTCCTACTGATTGGTAAAAAGGAGTGGCTGTATTTTGGTGGGCCAAAGGCCAGAAAGAATCAGCTGAATTTGCCGGTGTATGGAAGCGTATGGTCATACGGGTCTACCAGACGTGGCACAAATCCCAGTCTACAGGACATTCTCCTCAGAACTGTACCAGGGAAAGCATCCACCAAACCTGGCCCTACTGGAGTGTCTGAACACTGATATTGCCTACATCCAGAAACAGGTCCAGTCTGCGCCAAATCCAATTTCGGCTGGTATTCGTGCTTGTGAAGGTATTACATGCTAACATGAGCGTTTTAGTCACAGATAAGCTTATTTGGGTTTAAAATAAAATGCTTAAGCTCCAAAGTCAGGAAGCAGTACGGAGGTCTCCAACAACAAAGCAGAATTTAATTACACACAAAAAAAATGAGTAACTTCACATTAAAGGCCAAAAGGGAGCTGAATAAGAAGTAGATTCCTTTACTCACTACTGTACTTGAGTAGAAGTTGAAATATAATATAACTATATAACTATAACTATATAAATATAACTATATACTCCGTAGGGTCCAATTCATCAGATCTTTTCTGAAGTGCATGTACTTGAGTAAATGTAACTAGTTAGTAGACACCTCTTCATCTTAGCTGCTCGACTATGCCTACATTTGGACACACTGGACTTCCCCTTCACAGCGTGAAGCAGCTACTGGGAGTCAGTGGAAAATGTAATGCACTGAATGTACTATATTCAAATGTGCTCGTCATCCGCCTATGCATCCAACAGGCTACATCAACACAATAACGGTCAAAGTAAGGACACACGTGAACTACACATGCGCACATGTAAACTGGGTTATTTCAGTGCATCACTTTATCCCATGTACTTTACTGAAACAACCGAGAGGGATCCAGCCTCACAAAAGCAGGACTTGGAGAAGTGGGACTGTCCAGCCGGTGCCAACCTACCAGCGATGTCCCAGAGCTGCAGGCGGATCACTGTCCTGTGGTCCCAGTTGAAGACCTTCAGGGCGAAGTCCACCCCGATGGTGGCTCTGTAGTGCTGGGAGAAGACTTGGTGGACGTAGCGCTTGATGATGGCCGTTTTGCCCACGCCTAAGTCTCCAATGACCAGCACCTTCAGCAAGCGCTCCTGCTGCATGCCCGCTTCCCGGCTGACCAGACGGCACTCCGAAAACAAGTCAACTTTGGTTACCTCACGTGTAGAAGAGCGGATCTGCCTAGACTGCACATCTCCTAGCGCTCTGGTCCATTACAATCGCCTCTTAATGTTTTTAGAAGTCCTTCGAGAGAGCCATTAAAGCAGCCCGGGCGCGCAGACAGTACGAGTTCAGAAAGTGCCCTAACTGTAAAGACGCAGCGCAACGGTCTTCACGCCTGGCGGAGGTGTTAGATCCTCACTGACACTTCACTCTCTGCCGTTAGCCCGTGTGATCACAAAGCAGGGTAAAGACGGCTGGCCGAAGACCACACAACTCCCTCATGCATCCCAGCAGCGCCGGCGAGCAGTCTGGGAAAAGTAACTGGAAAAGCCAACGCAGCATCTGCTGAGTTCATCTCAACCAGCCAAGAAAACTACATCTCCCACAATCCCCCGCGCTCGCCATGTCCGCCTGTAAAACCTCTATTATAACGAACCGTGTTAAACACCCATACGAATACTACGACTAGAGAGACCAAAGAGGGAGATACTGTGGTTATAGAGGAGCTGGTATATGAGCAGTGGGGTGGACTGATGACCAAACCACTAGGGTCAGAGTCCAGGGGCCTCTGACTGCCAGGAGTTCCGGGAGGCACAGACAAAAAGGGCCAATGCAGTTCACAGACCTGGGACAGTCCTTTGCAGAGGTAATGATTAACGGATGTATCCTGTTATGACTAAATGAATAAAACAGAATTCCCATCTGCCCTCAGGGCCTCTCAGCCCGGACGCCACCACTAGTCCAAATCTGAAAAATGTGGAACGGTATGGAAAATACAAAAAAAAAAAGAAAAGCAGTGACATTTCATCTTCCAAAAACAAAAAAATGGGATAATTAAATAATGATGTGAGCAGGTAACTAAAGCAGCATCCAGGAAAGACCTAGCCCTATGGGAGCAAAGACAGGCCAAGCAAAAAAAACAATGGTCCTCAAATACGGATAGGATGGAGTTTGGATATTTCACTCTCCATAGTGCATAACACGATTAAAGGAATCAAGGAATCTGGAGGAATTTCAGTTCAGGAAGGATGCAAGCCCTAGATGAATTACTGTGTCCACCGATCACACAGATGGCACTGCATCAAGAACCATCATTCATCTATAAGCCCTAAAACCACATTGGGTCAGGGCAACTTTGCCAAACCTTTAGCACTAAATACATAGCTATATCCACACATGCCAGCTAAAACTCACTGAGCTAAAAGGAAGCCTTATCCTAACCATCTCCAGGAGAGCCGCCGACTTCTCTGGGCTCAGAGGCATCTAGGATAGACCCTGAGCTTTCTTCAAAAGAGTATATATGGAGAATTGTAAAACACAACATGCGACAACAATGTTTCATCTCTTGGTGTCTGTAATTTCCATTTATCATATTGTTTTTCTGATGTGAGGTTGAATTGTCATGGTTTTTAATAGTGTGTTTGCTGCTTTATTAACAGATGTGTTGATAACAGAGTAAAATTGGGGCAATATAGTATACTATATAATATAGCTTATAACTTTATATCCCACTTTAGGAAGGTAAACAGAACTGTGAGCTAGACAAATCATTCAGGAACTGTTTCTGCATTTACAGTCATATGCAAAATGTTAGGCATCACCAGTCAAGTGGCTGTTATACTAATAGTATAATACTTTTATACGATTATTGGGAAAATGTGGCCTGTACAAATGTTATTATTTAATTTCTTCCCAGTATGTAAAACTTAGCACAGAAAAGAACTAGTGCTCTAATATTTGCAGATAAAATGAATATTTAAGTTTATTTCTCTGTAGAGCAACTCTATCTTATTTACACATAGAGAATCTCTAAATGTGTCAGGTGACTGAGCGAGTTCAAACTACTGTGTCTGACTGTACATGCTTAGTAAACACTGTGAGTAAAGGAGACCAAGCAACAGCTAGGCCAATCAAAAGTCTGGACAAACCTTACTGAATATGCATTTTGAAATACTGACTTAGTTATTTGGCATATAGGATCTAAAAAATGGACTTACTGATTCGAAATATTGACCGAGCATCTGAGAAAACAATATACTAGTAGTCTGACTTTGCATTTTAGAAAATTAAGCGTTTAACTGAAATATTGACTTATTTATTCAAACTATTGTCTACAAAACGACCTGAAATCGAAATGTAGATGTAAAATTATTACATTTGTGTAAATGATAATTAATAATAATTAATAATTAGGGAATAAGTCATTATTTTGGTGTAGTAAATAAAATTTGTGCTTATCACGAGATTATTTCTAAATTCGGACTTACTGCTGTTAGAGAAGGAGAAAGATGGCTTCTACCCAGCGGGACTGAGCTTCCTGTCCCTGTACACTGGGGAAAGCAGTGAAATGGGGGAACTAGGCGTGTGCAGACTTTGAACGGGCTTCTGTCCAGAGCGATGTCCAGCGGCAGCTCAGGGTTGACGTTGCTCCTCTCTTCGCGGCTTTACGGCGCTGGTGCTGATGCGGGATGAGTCAGGTTGTGGGATGTTGCTGCCATTTCATCAGCACAATTTCCAAACAATTTCTCCGTCTTGGAAACGTGGAGTAAAAAGCGGCGGACCCCAGCGCAGTTTGGCTGCGTGCGCTGATCTGGAGAGCGGCTGTGAGTTCCCAGCCTTGTCCGAGGGGGGTTAAAGAGACCCTCGCAGTCTTTAGCGCCGCTTCGGGCTGCACCTGTTTACTCTGGTTGCTGTTTTGCTCGTTGCGCTGTACGCGAGTCTAACCGGGCTGGAGCAGGTGTATGTCTCTGGTCTGGGTCCTTATTTCACCCTGCGCTTTCTAGAAAGTCCACCATCCTTTCAGGAGCATGGATTCTGCATTCACTGAGCTCTGAGCAGCCCAGCCAAACGCAGTAAGTACAGACAGGCAACGTTTAGCGAGGGCTCAGGGCTTTGTTTCTATTTGTCTTAGCATCGTGCAAAGCAAATACATGATAAATATAGGCTACAGATTAGCGCTGATAAGGAAGCCGTGCGTAATGGCAGGGCCTCAAGTAGACCAGCCTGATTTTACAGCCCTGTCTTATAGTCTTACAGTATCAAAGTAGGCTTTAATATACTGGGCTCATTACCTAAAGGCCCCTGAGTCCTTTTTGAAAGGGGGTTCCCAGTGGAGGAAGACAATAAGTGAGTCAGTTTTCTATATTAAGCAGAGAAAAAGCAAGTAGGGCTGTTTGGCGGTACAGGCCAGGGCAGGACTGACCTTGGTGCATGTGATCTAAACCTGTTCTAAACTACATGTCAGTGCTGTGGGTGTGCTGGTTGTTTATGTGCATACAGCAGATAAGTCCTCGCCACAGCTACGGCATCCGGTGTGGGACAATGGGGCCGTGGCTGCTGGCTGCCGGGGTTGAATGCTGTGGCCTTTTAATGTTTGCACTGGCAGGCACTCTGTGTAATCCTGGCTGAGCACAACAGTGTGTGTGTAACAGGAGACAGACATCAGCAGCCTATTTACAGTCACTAGCGTTTACCCAATGCTTACATAAAAGTATGTTAGAGATGTCTCCATTAGACATGACTACCCCTAATGCTCTGTGATCTATCATGATATCAGTAATAGTGTCACAAATCAGTATCGACTGATTGGTAAGAATTATTGGTATTCATAAGTAATACCAGCTTAGTTAACTGTGTGTAGTTTGCTGGGTGCTGAGTTTAAAATAGGACTGTCAAGTGGATCGGAGCTGATCCAGGGGTATCCTAATGGATTGGATATTGGCTATATTAAGCGGTATGCTCAAGACATAAAGGTGCCATACACATGCATTATGTGCAACCTCCAGCAAGGCTACGTGGCATGTTTTCATAAGCTAATGAAGGAAATTCAGTAAGAGTAGAACTATTTTAAAGAGGTAATAGGAAACAGGCAAACAGACCCCTGCAATAGACTATATGGCCAAAAGTATGTGGATACCTGTACATTGCACTCAGCATATGGACATGGACATTAATACAAACCTGGCCCCATTTTGCTACTATAGCAGCTTTTGCTCTTATGGAAAGACACATATTTGGCTAACGCTGTTATCCAGTGCGACTTACAAGGCTATTCATTGTACAGGTAGGCCAGTGCAGTGTTAGGAGTCTTGCCCAAGGACTCTTATTGATGTAGCTCAGCACTTGCTACCTAGGATGTGATTCGAACCCCCGTCTCCCACATGGGGTGGTACCAGTGTTAACCACTAAGCCACACCAACCAGTTGGTTTGTCACAATCAACCTTTATCCCTGAGGTGTTTAGTTGGGTTGAGGTCATGACCCTCTGAAGTTCACACCAAACTCATCAAACCACATCCTAGTGAAGCTCACTGTGTGCACATGGGCACAGTCGTGCTGGAACAGGAAGGGGTCGGAAGTGACCTACTAGCACAGTGGAGTACAGGTGAGTTCCATAAGTAGGAGGGAACTCCATATACATATGGCCTTACAGTGTGTCCCTAATGCTGGAATTCCAACTGTGTTTTAACAAATGATCTGCTTAAGTTAGTTATTCCCAACCTGCTGGCTAGGTTTCCCCATCACATGATGCTATCAGGTAGTGATGCATGAGACCAGATTTTGTGGAGTCGGCTTCTGCTGCTGGAATGCTGCTGCTGGAGTCTTCGACCCCACTATAACCAAGAGATTGCTGGAGCTTATGATAAAGAAACACGGCCAGTGCCACAATGTAACCGGAGTTACATTTAGAGTGGAACAGAAAAAGAGGAAGACTCAGCACGATCCTCTTCCCACAATGTTCTGTGAAAATCATTGCTTGGTTTTGGTTTTTGTTCCTCGTTCCATTTCTACGAATAGTTCACTGCAACCCAAATCATGATGAAAATGAAGAACTGCGGTCCAAAGAAACCATTTCTGTGAGAAGAGTTTGGTGTTGTTTAAAGCTGGTAATTAAACTCTCACTAGTCAGATTCTCCGGCTTTACACTCTCCTCCGTCAGAATGCCTTGAGCCGATTGCAGTGAAACAGAGGTCAGTCCGAGAGGGTGCAAGCTGGCTGGGGCTTCCACTGAGACACCTGGAGCAAACCGTTTCTAACACCATTCCACATATCAGCTCACAGATGTCCATGATGGGCATCATGCAGGGTGCAGCATCATGAAAGGATCAGGAAAGCCGAGACATCAAGCTCAGTTATGCTGTCTTGGAATCACAGACACGGAATTTCCAGTGCTTTAACCAGCATCTCCCAAAGATTAGCCCTAGATTTAGATAACTGTGCCACTTGTGCTAATGACATTTTCAAAGACATAGATTAAACTACACTGTAAAAAGCGCAAACTGTTATAGGCAACTAAATACATTTTACTCACCTCACAAAGTCACTCTGACTGAAGAATTGTTTATTCAAAGTGCTGTTTTTTGGCAGACTAAGCCAAATTCATTTGCTTGCAACAGATTAGAGTCATTTATTTAGCTTTACACTTTTTACAGTGTAGCTGCCCATATAAACAGACAGTTTGATATTTAACGCACATAATATAGGCCAAAACCAACATCATACAGTTCAGAACATTCTGGAAATGAAGTGAAGCAGCATTACCCGGAAGGCAAGCATACACTGTAAAAAGTACAACCTAAAAATTACTATGACTTTCACTCAACAAAAAAAATATCACTCTGATTGAAAGAATCATTCTCGTGTACATTTCTTGTAAGAAATTAGAAAATTTATTTAGACTGGACCAACGAAACACTTTCTACAGCATATCTTCCAAAAAATGAAAAGATTTTACCAGCCAACAGCTAAGTGTCCCTTGCATGACCAAGGTAGCCATGAATACACACAGACCTGTATCCTCTTCACTAAAGGACTGGACAAAAACATTCCTAGTTAAAGAACAGAGGAAAACGAATTACATGGAACGTTTCCTTTCTGGAAGTGTGGATCAAAGTTCACAGTGCTGTGTAAGGTTTCAGATGGTGGCGTTTAGGAGATGGAAAGGCAGACTGTGAGGATACTAAGGCATTCTTACAGGACACAGAAGAGAGGAAGAGAAAACATAGCTTGTTAATTAATTATACTGGGAATTTATTTATATCAATTAAATTATGATTGTATAATAAATAACACGATGCAGAGTTTAATCTGGACCACACAGCACCAGTTCCCTAAAGAATTTCCCAGTGGACAGATAAAGAAAGTCAGAAGAAGGAAGTGTGATGTGTTTTAAGGTGTGATCTACAGAGTAAAGGTGTTTCCAAGTTCTTTCAAGCCGAAAGCCTGTTAGGAACATTTATTTTTTAAGTGTTCCAGATGTGGCTACCAATGCACAGCAGTTCCTGCAGCAGTCTGATGAGTAATTAATTACAGGGGGTTTGAAATGTAAGCCAACCCTGCAGTGACATTCTTTCCCCCTTGACACACTTGGACCAGTCAGATAGGCTTTAGACACAAAGAACTCTCTTCCCTTCAGCCCTGCTTTACATTCAGAGACATGATTCAGTTAGGCAGGATAACACAGGGATGCCATGCCGTCAGGCGCTGGTGTGTGTGAGTGTTTGTGCGTATGGAGTATCTCGGCTGCATGGACTGTAATCGTTTCAGGGTTTCACTGTTGATCTCCACAGAGCCGGACAGTCATGGAGGCAATATGGCTTTACCAGTTTCGTCTGATCGTCATTGGAGACTCCACGGTCGGCAAATCGTGTTTGATCAGGCGCTTCACTGAGGGACGCTTCGCCCAGGTGTCTGACCCCACAGTTGGTGTGGACTTCTTCTCTCGCCTGGTTGAGATTGAGCCAGGCAAACGCATCAAACTCCAGATTTGGGACACTGCGGGCCAGGAGCGCTTCAGGTACTGTAGCACTAGAGGGTCACTGCTGTGACTTCACTGCTTGAGTCAACAGATTGGTAACACCAGTAAGAATGCACAAGAATTTAAGGAAAGACAGTTTACACTATCTCAGGTATCTTGATGGATTAATCTTTAATGCAAAGCTGCATTACATATAATTATTTGCTAAACATGAAAAAAGTGGTATTACTGAGTCAGTGGTGGTGGGCATGTATACCGTACCATAGTCATACTGTAAAGTCTGTAAATACTGCAGTAAATACTGTAAAGTCACACTGTAAATAATCATTTAAAGGTCTTTATGCAGTGACGCCATATATACTGGCCTAAAAATGCGAAAGCAGCACAGTGTACTGATGATAATTCACTTACTTCCACATGTCCCACACTCTTTCAGTGCACAATCATGATTATCTGATTCATTCTCTTAGTAAAGGGACCTGTAAGACAACCATCATTGCTCTTCCACAAGTTACACAAATACATTTCCACATTTCCACCAAAGAGGCCTCCAGAATCCCCATAACTCATTTACATAATATAGTGTAGCTTTTAAGTAAAGGGAAGATATTTGAACTACTATTGGCACATTTCTACTGCTCCATTCATTACGACATTTTCCCTCAATGTAAAGGACAGCCGCTGTGTTCAAATGTTGCAGAAATATATATTGTGAAAGGAAAAGAAAAAGAAAAACAGTCCAATGTTTCCTTCAAAATCCATATATTTGTCCTTTGCATTGTTTTCTTTTGGTAGGACCTTTAAAGAACCAATCGCTTAGAAGCTTAGCTGGAACTATTTACTGTGTAGGAACACAGGGAACTGAAGCTAGTCTGGCCAGTACTAGGTACTATGCTAATAATAGGTTAAAAAATACAGTCTTATATAGACGTTTGGGGAACATCATTCAAGGATATGATGTCACTAGACTGTCTGTCATACAAGCTGACATATGCAGCTCAATACTTGGTGTGCTGGGCTGGTTATTAAATGAACTCCTATTATACATTGATTTTGAACCTGCGGGTGGTAAATCACCAGGCCAATCTGACAGCTGTCTTTATCTGTAATGATTGTTGTCCCCATGGTAACCATGCCGAGGCATCTCTCCTCTGGGAGTCCTGAAAAGAGCTGAACGTCTGCTTGCTCTTTCAGCGGTGACAAAGCTGTTCTTACGTCAAGGATATTTTTGAGCCCTGTGATTCACTTGTTATTTATTTCCTCAGTTGGCATCTGCTAAAAGACTGTTTTTGGCTCCTCACTAACACCATCGTGTCTTTCAGCGAACACAGCTTAATTACAAGTCTAGACTCACCGTGCTTTGAAGCATCGCTGGTGGTTTTCACCTCTTTTCAGTTGATTTTGCTTCCAAAACAACCCATCACCCTGCAGTAAATACACTCAGTGACCTCTGAGATATATGTACTCTGATTTCACCAGCGTCCTTAGTAATCTGGCATTCAGTTTTAATGCTTTCCATCACTGAAATGAGTTAACCTTGCTCTCTCCATCTCCTCCAGACTCATACACACTCGGTTTTTGTTTGACACACTGAATACAGTGACATGGACAGAAGTGAGCTGATCCTAGATCATTGCTTTTATTTTCAAGATGACTCATGTGCCTCTCTGTACTTCTTTATGTACTTCTAGCTGTACTGTATTCAGTACAGAGCTGAGCATAGGTTTCAGGCACCTTACAAAGCTACACTGTATGGACAAAAGTGTTGGGTAATTTAGGTGTTTTATGTTTTAGGTGTTCATATCTCTTTGCCACAGGTGTATAAAATCAAGCATCAAGCCGGGCAGTCTACCTGAAAACATTAATGAAAGAAAGGATCGTTTTAATGAGCTCTACGAATTTCAGTGTGGTACTATAATGTGATGCGACTGCCGCAACAGGTTCCTGAAATTTCTTCCCTCCTAGATATTCCAGGATCGATGTAAATGTAAAATAACAGAGCGGGGTTGCAGAGTGCTAAGACACAATGTGTAAGTCTCACTGGCTCAACAACTATAGGGTTCCAAACCTCCGGTGTTAACATCAGCACGAAAACTGTGCACCATGAGCTTCATGGCTTTCCTAGGCAGAGCAGCTACATGCAAGCCTTACATCACCAAAGACAATGACAAGTGTTGGATGGAGTGGTGCTGGACTCCGGAGCAGTGGATCTATCTGGCAGTCGAGTGGTCAAGTCTGAGTTTGATAAATGCCAGATATGAAGGATATTGCTATGGGCTTGTTTTTCAGGGGCTTGCCCAGAGCATCTTAGTTCCAGTGAAGATCTTAATGCTTTAGCACACTAGGACATTTGGACAATTGAATGCCTCCAACTTTGTGGGAACAGTGTGGGAAGCATGTTCCAGCATGACTGTGTCCCAGTGCACAAAGCAAGGTCATTAAAAACTCTGACCTTAAACCCATCAAACCTTTATAATAAACTACAGTAGAACGGGGGCGCTTTCATCCAACATCAGTTTTGATCTCGCAAACGCTATTCTGGATAGGCATAAAATTCTTAGACACACTCCAAAATCTTTTTGGAACCCTTTCATAAACAGTGTTATGGCTGCAAAGGGTGGACCAACTCTCAATACTTTTATCCATATAATGTTTCATCTGTGAACTACATGCTTATTTGATCAGAAAAAAAGAAACTAATATGCAATATATTTAATACAATGTACAGTGATTCCATGTCTGGTAATGTTGTAATCAGCACCACTAAAGGCTGAGACCTGAGATATCTAGAATTGTCGAGAATATGAAAAGGCTGAGACCAGATGAAGACTTTTTCCAGAATACAAAAAACAAAAGGAAAAACCTACAGACATCTGCACAGTAGATAACATTGTAGTTTTGCAATGAATTACTATAGTCCATCTGTTGCAGCCACAGTTACCAGCTTCTTCTACCTATAGAACAAGGCTGTTACAGGACCACAATCCTCAACACAGCAGCGACCCGAACATGACAATGGCATTTTCATACGTAAACCATGGTTCCTTTCGACCCTCTGTTGTTCTGATGAAAGCACCCTTAGAGACTACAGCTGATCTTTTTCCACAGTTTGTGTCAGCCATCTTCTAGTCTAAGACAGGGTTGGCTATGTATGACACTTGACTACACTACACACCTTTACACTTGTACCACTGCAGCTACTATTTTATTTGACCAAGTACACCCACACAAACAAAGGTAAAGATACAAGGCAATACCCAGTATGTGCAATTCTCAAGTACACATGATCCCACCATTCATGTCTTCTTTGCCCCCTGCAGGTCCATTACCAGGGCGTACTACCGCAACTCTGTGGGTGGCCTGCTACTCTTCGACATCACAAACCGCCGTTCCTTCCAGAATGTGCATGAGTGGCTGGAAGAGGCACGCAGCCATGTGCAGCCACACAGCATCGTCTTCCTGCTGGTGGGCCACAAGTGCGACCTGGAGGCGCAAAGGCAGGTGACACGGCAGGAAGCAGAGAAGCTGGCGGCAGCTTACGGCATGCGCTATGTGGAGACTTCAGCACGTGACGCCATCAACGTGGAGAGGGCCTTCACAGAGCTGACGCGGGATATCTTTGAGCTGGTGAAGCACGGTGAAATCACTATCCAAGAAGACTGGGAGGGGGTCAGGAGCGGATTCGTGCCCAACGTGGTGCATTCGTCAGAGGAAGTGACCAAGAGCGAGCGCCGGTGCCTCTGTTGATCCACCTGAAACTCCCATGACCTGAACCTCACCTATTCAGGACACCTACAATCAGAGGGCAATTGTTTGGCCCTCAGCTAAGACCTAGCCCCTTGCCTGCCTGCTGAATGCTTCCCAAGTCTCTACTCAGCCCCTTTGATCCTTCACCATTCCACAGTTACTGCCTATCCGTTTGCAAGACGAGACCTCAAAACGCCAGAGCACACTGACCTGAGAAGCACCAACAGGTGTTGGCTGCTGGTTGAAACGGTTTGAAAAGAAGCAAATGAAATGTAGTGTGAAAGAAGGAAAATGAAGTGTGGGAATAGAGAGGAACATTCTAATACGTCCCAAGAATCGCACACCAATCAAACGTTGCGTCTGAATGCTTCGGCTATATATCCGTTGACCAATGAAACAGAACTAATTCCCAGAGAAAAATTCCAGCACCTTTATTCGCCCCCTTTAAAAGCCGACCAGAACCTTAAAACAGCACCTTACCCCTATCTACACATCTACCAATCATTAAAAGCCATGAGATGTTTCCCATGAGACTAAACTGTCTCCAGAAACTGGACCTGCTGAAGGCATTTGCAGCAACTGCTGCGCAAGGAGAATAATCAGAGACAGTGCAGTTGTTTACCTAGAGACTTTTATGTGGTGGCTGTACAAAGAACTGCTGTTTGGTGCTCAGAAGGCTAATTTGCTGCTTGAGCTCAAAAAAAGAAAGACTGAAAGACTTTATTCCTTGGTTGAGGTGTAAATGCATACATATCAAGGCTTTGGCTGTGGATACAATGAGATCGCAATATAGTAGTACATGACGCTGACTTTCCCAATGAGGTAAAACAGGCCTTGAGAGTAGGATAACTTGGATTTTCACATCCACCAAGAACTAGCCTTTTATTTTTTTCAGTTCGTATCAAAGGTTATGCCGTCATTAAACTTGTTTGAGTATAACCTGTAACCCGAAGTACAAAACTGTGCTTCTGTTAACTTACCAAAGGGATTTATCCAAGTTGGCAATCAATCAAATGAGCCACAGAAGGACGACGGAAATGAGCTTCACTGTCCCAAGATAAACACCACTACACATCGTTGATGCTGCCTGCTTCTTTACGGTTGAGCATTACTACAGCTGAACTTGTGTACTCCTCAAAGTGGTTTCAGATATTCCAGCTAGGGATCGATGTATGAACAGTTGGGTTGCACTGGCATTCTTACCCACATTCCATTAAACCCCATTATACCACCTACATAGACTGATTTTCTTCTACTTCCCAAATCCATGCCACGCACTTCTCAATCATTACCTGCATGACCAACAGAAAAAAATACTTTCTGCTACCTGCTTCTCGCTGTCCCTTTCTGGCTCAATCCAGACTTAATTACACATGTACCTCTTACACTCAAAAGAAACTGTACTGGGTTCAAGGTGATTTTCCCTACAAGAATAGCGACTGCCATTTTCAGGAAATCCTGCTATCACACCTTACTTTGCTGCATGTACATTCGGCCTCTCCATATTACTGGATTCTCAGTTACGAAAGTTGCTACATGCAAGCCAGCATAGCTGTGCATTACACAGACATTCTAAGACAGAGACCCAACGCTGACTGTGAATAGGTCAGACCCAATTCACCTGGCTGTAATATTCTTTGAAGGCCTTTATTTGGTTGGAGCCAAACTCTGCAGTGAGAGAGCTCCAGGACTCCTAAGGTGTATTGGTGATTTTACCGAAACACCTTGAAAGACTCTTTGGCCAATGTGGTATATGGAACACTAAGCTGAACACAAGACATATTTTTGTGCAAAGCCATGTCAATGCACAGAGGTGTTAAGGCTTGCTTGCAGCTAGCATCATTCTATTTTTTCCTGCTTAATGACCACGTAATTCGGAAGATTGTGAGATTGTGGGGAAAAATGAACCTCTGACCAACTTCATGGTTTCTTTTAATCACAAGGCATGATAGCTGCCATCTTTAGAAACCCCATGTCAACTCAATTCACTGTGTAGAAAAGCAGCTTAGACTCACCATTAAAGACTATAGCTCCACGCAGCATGATTAACCGGACTGGAACCTAGCTATTATTTTTGACTGATGTAAGTGACTTCTTATTTTCACCCACTGCACCGGCTCTGCAGGAGTATAATCAAATTGAGTAAATTTTGTCATTTAATTGGGTAAAATACTCATATTGTACAGTTCTAGTCACAGTGCTGACATCAAAACCTGACATGGTATTGCCGGGGCAGAATTTGGTTTGGGCTTACCACTCTATTTATGTTTTCATGCTCTTTAGCCCACAGACGCTGGCATGGGTTCATCTGATCTGTACCTGTTACAAGCAGTTGTGACATTCTGTACCTCTTTATCAAAAGAACTTGAAATGTACTCAAGATTAAAAAACCATGGACTGATACCAAGACTGATGTGCTACTTCTTATGATCCACCAGATGGTGGCATTACACAATATACACCTTTGCTCAGTGATGCATTATGAACCGTAGGAGCCTAATAAACACCAACAGTACCGAACTAACTGAAATTGTGAAAATATATATATATAAAGAAATTGCAGGTGTTTACTCTAACACTGTTCTGGTAATGTGCATCCTCACTTTCAATAAATGAAAAACAGCAGAGCACCTCATGACAAATCTTCGGTCACTTAGTAGTCGATCTGCATTTGTGAGCTACTAATATTGCTTGTTCAAAAGTAAATTAATCTAGACAGCTGATTGCTAGTAAAGGGTCAGTGTTTCTTAAATAGGCCAAAATTCATTGTTTCCATGAATATATACACTTACTTCCAGTAAAGTTCAGCACCTACGCCCAGTGACCACTCACAATTTTAAATTCCTTTTTTTTTTTTATCTGTCAGAAACTGGTATTGAACATATCAGTATTAAAAACTATTTTACACTAATCCGTAATGCCACCTGCATTCTGCTAGAGAAAGATGTGTGTAAATTATAGTTATCTTGAGAAGCCACATAACTCATAATCCTGACTCATAACCCTGACTCAGTTTTATAATATAATAACAGGGAAGCAGATTAAAAAACACAGACTGTCTTATCCATTTCGTGTCTTTCCTCAAAAGCTTCATTGAGTTGCTCATTCAGTATTTAATGGATACAATGTGACAAATAAATACAGATGAGAGACAGAAGGAGAAAAAAAAAAAAAAAAAAAAAAAGTTGAGGAAAAACAGCAGGCTTCAGAGGAGGTGAGAGCTGTGGGGAGAAAGAGAGAAGAGAAGGAGCGACGGGAAGGAGTCAGGATAGACTGGAAGGTCGACCAATGAACAAAAGCCCCTTCGAAACACTCGCCCTCAGCGTTCATCTTCTCCCCACATTATGACTCATCCAGAACGATCAATCAGCAGTACGCGGCTAGCGCAAACAGTTTTGTGAATGCTCAGCGTCGTAAACACTAGTTCTTACCAGTCATAACGTAACATCAGTGGAAATCTGAGGACACTGTAGACACCTGGTAAAACATTGTGAAGCAAGAAACTATTAATTATACTAAAAAGAATACAAAAGAAAACCGCCGCTGTCACTTTTGTTTGATTTCTTTTTCCTTTTTACTTGAAAAAATACTTTAAAAAGTAACAAATCAATAGATAACAGTGTGGAGGCAGGTAGACATATGGGGTGGCTTTACTAACAGGAGAAATCTGGGATGTAAGGGAGATGGGGCAAGACAACGCCCCTCTTCTAGGACCTCTCAGCTGATTTAAGGAGGTTGTCTTTGCTCCTCCTCTTGACATCCCAATTATAGACACGTGCCATATCTGAAGAGAACACGGTTAAGGAATGTTCACTCACTGTTATATACCGTATATCTTCTCAGAGGTTTAGAGTGCTTTAGATACACGGTCCAGACGTCTGGTTTCACTCATATAAACTGATTTCTTTGAAAGATAAAAATTATTAAAATATGACAAGTTTCATACAGAGTGTTAGATCCTGTAAAAATGAAGACATCAGTTATCAATGCAACAACCACACTAGGGCAGTGTTACCCTGAACAAATCTGTTTTAATCTGGAAGGAGCTGAGCTGTAAGCAATCCTAAGAATTTGAGAAAGGCCTACTTTAGCTAAAGTGCTCTATGACGCCCAGAGATATATCAGAGCTAGACCACTAATAGCTTTAAATGTCAAAAGCATCTACCGCTTTTTTCACTTGCTCAGAACCACTGACCGTATCTATTCACTTTCCCAGAGCTACATAAACAAGTGCTAATTTCATAACTGCCATGACTGGAACTGTTCAATGATAAATCAAGAAAAGCTGAACCACCAGTCTGTTATACACACTACCTGTCTGTAGTCATCTGCTAATAAGCAAGAACGTGGCTCAGATCTTAAAACTCTATAATCCAATACATGATATGAAGGAACTGTTTCTAAAGAGTGCTTATCTGAGGCAATTCGAGTCTCCCGTGTCCACATGACTGTTGATTTTGTTATTGTGGGTCATTTTGGGTGCCTCAACAGTATCAATAAAACAGTGAAGAATTCAGCATTAAGACCACACAACACAGTATGCTCCTCTGATAACAGCACAGCCAAAAACCAAAAAGAACAGAGAGAAGACTAATATTCTCAAAAATTTGATTTGTGATCACCTTCAAGTTAAGATGGTCCTGTAATTTCTGCTACAAACTGCTGGTGTGCATAAACCGTATATAAACAAGATTCATGTTGTCCGTTTATCGATTCTTCACCTTCTTCAATATCTCTTAACCTCAAAAACCTTCATTGGGCTGGGTAGCTTAGGCTACTTACAACAGGGTTTGATTTTGAGGGATGAACTCTCTAGGCACCACGTAAGCAGGACTTTCTGATGAAAGACAAGTGCATCCAGCCAGTAGACAAAGGTTCTGCTGGATAAGGTTGAAGGATACTGACTTCAGTGGTTGTGAACTGATCTCGGAGGAAGTCCAGGTCCTCCTCTAGGGACTCCAAGTTCCGGGAGGCTGTGGCGAGATTCTTCTCCAGAAGTGACTGAGCTTCGTCTATATCATACTCCAACATTACATTTGCCTTTTAAGAAAAGACCACATATGAGCATGTGCTTCAACCAATACAGGTGGAATTGAACTATTTAACAAACACACACAGAAGCCTGAAGAACCTGGTTATTCAGTGTTACTGAACTCATTAAGCAGATTTACAAGCACTTAAGCTAACAGCTGCAGAAAATCAGAAAGTCATTAATCCGTTCACTACTTTGACATGCAAATGGGTAATCAGATAATGGTGAAACTCCAGGTATATGCAAAACAGACAAAACATTTTATATTTATTTTTAAATATTCTGCTTTTTTTAAATTAAATCTGAACGTGTCCAGTGTTAATATTTTTTAGGCTATTATGTTACTAAATCATCAGGATTTCAATGGTATTGTGCATCCCTATTAATAAGCTCTTCATTCACTTTACAAAGGTCAATCCACCACCCAGGCATTAAGAGTTGAAAACCCTGAGGTAGGTGGAAAATATTATCCAACAGAACACTAAGCATGGTCGTAAGTCACTCTGGATAAGAGCGTCTGCTAAATGCCTTAAACGTGGTTGGTGTAGCTCAGCGGATAACACCACTGCCTGCCAGAGGGCCACCACCACATGTGGGAGACCGGGGTTCGAATCCCAGTCTGGGTGACTACACTGTGCTACACCAATAAGAGTCCTTGGGCAAGACTCCTAACACTACATTGGCCCACCTGTAATATGATTAACCCTGTAAGTCGCTCTGGATAAGAGTGTCAGCTAAATGCCATAAATGTAACTGTAACTGTAAATGTATTATCTGAATCAGATGTGTAAGGTCAGCCAAACACTAAACCGTTAAGTCACAGCCAACACCATTCCAAAACTTTAGTGCTTTAAATCCCCAAATATAAAATATTAGCATGCCATCAAATGCAGCAGAACTGAAACTAATGCAGCCCTCCAGAATAAAGGTTTCCATGTAAGCACTTACCCCAAGCCACAAACACACTTTATCTGTGGGTGGAACAGTGGCCTTGCAGTACACATTATCAGCCAACAGGAAGTGCGTATCCATTGGATCGGTAGTGTCCTGTACCAACAAATGGGAAATATTATGAACACGCTGAAAGTCCTGCTCCCGGTTAAACCACTTAAGGACAACGAACGAAGGATTAAATGCAATGATGGCTGAAGTGCTTGTCAAGCGATCATTACAATGACCACTGCCATCTGTTCTTGTCAAAAACCCATGCTCAGCAGCAAAAAATAGAATTTGAAACAGAAATGACCCCTACAGTTGTTTTTCCACCACTGGAGACAGCAAGAAGTTTTATGCTTGCAACCTTTCATCTAGACTGTTATGAAATAACGAGGAGGCGTTGGGACTGTGCATTTCCTGCTGATATGTTGCCCCCTACTTGCCTCCCCCCACACACATATGCTTGCTCATGTATAGCAGTTTAAAAACTCTCCACAAGGGGAAACAAAAAAAACTCTACAAAAAAACCCAACTCACTCACCTTTTTCTTTTGCATGTGCCGTAATATTTCTAATGTTTGCTTGATTTGTGGAATTTGGCTTTTCAACCTGGAAAGAAAAAAAACCCAGGTCAACCAACAAACAACATATTTCACACCCGGCGGACCATCAGAATGTACAATTAGCTTTTTCACTGGTTTCACACACACACACACACACGCTCATAATATATGAAAGTATTTAACTTAGTAACTACAATTCAGTAAATTAACCATGACAGGCAGTCAAAGTACAGTGGTAATAACAGTGGTATTACAGTGGTTAATAATAGTAGTATTATTGAGCACCACTTCATTGTAGGAGAGCCCCGTAATATTTGTTGATTAGTGCAATATAGGCTTCTATACAGGCTACATACTGCAGTAGGAAGACGTTAACCCCACTCCCCAATACGTTTTTACTGTCTTGTACTATGTTATATTTACTTGCTCTATTAGTATTAACTGGTCAAAATAATATGGGCCAGTCAAGGTGTGGTATTACCCCAACACATAGTAATAGTACATTATTACTAACAGTAACATAATAGCAGTTTTAATAGCTTCTTCACGGTAAACCAAAAACACATCGCCAAACCTCAGTTTCTTCTGAGCCAGGTTGAGTTCCATGTATTTATATTTCTGATACTGTTCATCGAGCTTCCTCAGTACAGCATCTGCTGTGTCATTGCCGGGCTGCTTCATAAAGGAGTCCACATCCTCCTATGGAGACAGAGGAGACAGTCACAAGGCCAGCGTTTAGGACAGCAGAATGGAGAGAACACCATGATACTGAATCAGTCATGGCAGAGAGTAATAATTAGATTAGGCCTAACTCAAAAGCTGGTAAATTTAGGTTTCTCTCTCCCTGCATGTACATTAATAAAAACACAAAGAGAGGGTGCTGCTGGTGCAACCAAGAGATAGATAGATAGATATACAAATATAAGAAAAATATAAGAAAACATCACTTCTTTTATAATGCAGTAGTATGTGTATATATATATATATATATATATATATGTTATTTTATTCAAGAAGGGCTGATCAAGCATAACACTTGTGCATCAATTACAGAAACTTTATGCAAATGATCTATGTTTAGTAACATGGGTGGGGCAGCCAGATCTGTAATAAAACACCCAATCTAGTCACAAGTTCAATGTGACAAGGCTCTAATTCTCAGGTGTCACTTGGTTTTAAATATATATATTTTATACTGAGGAAACGCAGTCAATTGGTATTAGCATTTCTTGACTGAAAGCATAAAAAACACAGAGAGAGAGAGAGAGAGAGAGAGAGAGAGAGAGAGAGAGAGAGAGAGAGAGAGAGAGAGAGAAATGAGAATATCTACCAATCTACCAAACCTCAGCTGACTATCACAGCATTTAACTGGACTAAGAAATCGGACCGAGGCAGAAGACTGAGAAACTAAAGAACAGCTTAAGAGAACAAAACTGATAGAAGCTTCTGTAAATGGCATAATTAGTTTTCTTTTGGCTTTAAACAGATGAAAGCTTAGCTTAGCCTCCAGGTAGCGTGTATGAAGCGTTAGCCTGGGCCACACCAAACTCGAGTTCGTTTCTTGTCCAAATTTTCCAGTTCCACCTTAAATGGTGCAGTAGTTAGATTCTGCCGCCTGACGCACCAGCATGTAACTGCTGCACCATTTAAGGTGGAACGGAGAAAATTCGAACAAAAAGCCAACTTGAACCTCGTCTGGGCCACAGCCTTAAAAGGAAACGACCAGACTAGCTATAGAGCACCACGCTAGCTTGCTAGCTACCACTGCGAGCAAGCTAAAAACAGACTCCAAACGAGCTCCCAAAACATCCCAGACATGGTTTACACTGGTCCGTCTTACGTCCACTCACCACAAACACCGCTTCGGGGATTCCGAGGTGTTTTTTCTTGCTCGGCGCTCCAGCATTGCTGCTCTCTATGGTCGCCGCCATTTTGGAAAGACTCGTAGCCCTTCCTCTTTACGTGGACGCTGGGCGTTCCTCAAAAAACCTTCCAGGCTTTATGCAGCGGCACCGAAAGAGGAGTGAAAGGATGATAAACACAGACTCTGGAGGATATGAGGTTTGGATTATAGTTTATTTATAATAAATGCGATTATAAATCAGATTATTCGGCGTCTGCATTTGCATGTAGTTCCACAATGAGCATGCTGTGAGTGCTGGGGTAGTTCACGGAGTGAGCAGCAGGTGGCAGCATTTAGTCAGGAAAGAAAAGAGGGACTCTAGTGGAAGCGTGATACGAGCAGGTGGGCGGTGAACAACAGGGTGGGGGACACTGGTGATTTTGCAGTTAGCCTACAGATAAAGACTTGTTTTGTTCGATTCTTGCAGTGCCACCCACTTTGCAGTATCCCCCCTCTCTCTCTGTCTGTCTCTCTCTCTCTCTCAATCCCTGCCACCCACCCTCAGGATTTCTCGTCTCTTCTTTTGTCTGTTTCTTGCTTTCCTTTTCCCTCAATCCTCGCTACCCCGCCCTCTCTGTGCTCTCTCTCTCCCTGTGCTCTCTTTTATTCTCTTCTCTTTTCTTTTGTTTTCTTTCTTCTCTTCTCTTCTCTTTTCTTCTCTTCTCCTCTCTTCTCGTCTCGTCTCTTCTCTTCTCTTCTCTTCTCTTCTCTTCTCTTCTCTTCTCTTCTCTTCTCTTCTGTCCTCTACACTCCCAATTCTTTTTCTACTACCATTCTTCTTCCATATCAATATTATCTCTCTCTCATCTCTTGTTCCCACCCTCAGGATTTCTCGTCTCTTCTTTTGTCTGTTTCTTGCTTTCCCTTTCCCTCAATCCTCGCTACCCCACCCTCTCTGTGCTCTCTCTCTCCCTGTGCTCTCTTCTCTTCTCTTCTCTTCTCTTCTCTTCTCTTCTCTTCTCTTCTCTTAATCTCTATCTCTATCTCTATCTCTATCTCTCTCTCTCTCTCTCTCTCTCTCTCTCTCTCTCTCTCTCTCTCTCTCTCTCTCTCTCTCTCTCTCTCTCTCTCTTTCTCCCCTTCTTCTTCTTTTCCTCTCTCAGAGACAGAGCCCTGTACTGCTCAGAGACAGAGCCCCTGATCGTGGTCAGTTGACCTTTAGTAAGTGATGTTTGTTCTCCTGTCTGACCCTTCAGTACTGAGCGACTGTCTGTCAGCGCTGTGTCTGCAGGTCTCTGCTTAGCGCTGCTGGGACGACGGGCTGCCATGGTGACACAGCAGATCAGGGTGTGAACGTGACTGGAGGAGATGTAAAATCTGTGTCAGTGGAGGACTTTGAGAGAGAACCAGACCAAAAGCGAGGGACAGACGAGCACCGCTGAAGTGTTTAGGTGTTACAGGTAATGTGAAGAGCTGTGAAAAGGCCCCTGTTAAGAGAGGGTGAGTTTAAACCACCATTAACCAGCCAGAGGAAGCAAGGAACACTTCACAGTGTTTTGTCTCCAGTATCACATGTATCATCTTTCACCATAACAAATCACATTAACGAGGGCCAAGACTCCATTTTGAAGCCAGAAGATTTCCATAAGCCAGGAAACCACCAGCACAGTTTCCGCTGAGGTTGCTGCATGATTCAGCTGTTGAGACTGAAACAGTAATTCAAAGCATTCTGATGGGAAGTGGTTAACTGTAGTGAAGCACACTGACTCTGGTTATTTTACAGTGGTGGTGACAGTAACCAGGGGTCACAATATCAACTAACCTGTTGAACAATTCTGACTCCTTAAGGTTCTGTGGAATGGAGTATTTTGGTGTGTCTGTACTGACGTAGGTGTTTGGTGTATCTGTACTGAAGTAGGTGTTTGGTGTGTCTGTACTGAAGTAGGTGTTTGGTGTATCTGTACTGAAGTAGGTTTTGGTGTATCTGTACTGAAGTAGGTGTTTGGTGTATCTGTACTGAAGTAGGTGTTTGGTGTATCTGTACTGAAGTAGGTTTTTGGTGTGTCTGTACTGAAGTAGGTGTTTGGTGTATCTGTACTGACGTAGGTGTTTGGTGTATCTGTACTGAAGTAGGTGTTTGGTGTATCTGTACTGACGTAGGTTTTTGGTGTGTCTGTACTGATGTAGGTTTTTGGTGTGTCTGTACTGAAGTAGGTTTTTGGTGTATCTGTACTGAAGTAGGTGTTTGGTGTATCTGTACTGAAGTAGGTGTTTGGTGTGTCTGTACTGAAGTAGGTGTTTGGTGTGTCTGTACTGAAGTAGGTGTTTGGTGTGTCTGTACTGAAGTAGGTGTTTGGTGTATCTGTACTGAAGTAGGTGTTTGGTGTATCTGTACTGAAGTAGGTGTTTGGTGTATCTGTACTGAAGTAGGTGTTTGGTGTGTCTGTACTGAAGTAGGTGTTTGGTGTGTCTGTACTGAAGTAGGTTTTGGTGTATCTGTACTGAAGTAGGTGTTTGGTGTGTCTGTACTGAAGTAGGTGTTTGGTGTATCTGTACTGAAGTAGGTGTTTGGTGTGTCTGTACTGAAGTAGGTGTTTGGTGTGTCTGTACTGAAGTAGGTTTTGGTGTATCTGTACTGAAGTAGGTTTTTGGTGTATCTGTACTGAAGTAGGTGTTTGGTGTATCTGTACTGAAGTAGGTGTTTGGTGTATCTGTACTGAAGTAGGTGTTTGGTGTATCTGTACTGAAGTAGGTTTTTGGTGTATCTGTACTGAAGTAGGTGTTTGGTGTATCTGTACTGAAGTAGGTGTTTGGTGTATCTGTACTGAAGTAGGTGTTTGGTGTATCTGTACTGAAGTAGGTGTTTGGTGTGTCTGTACTGAAGTAGGTGTTTGGTGTGTCTGTACTGAAGTAGGTGTTTGGTGTGTCTGTACTGAAGTAGGTGTTTGGTGTATCTGTACTGAAGGAGGTTTTTGGTGTATCTGTACTGAAGTAGGTGTTTGGTGTATCTGTACTGAAGTAGGTTTTTGGTGTATCTGTACTGAAGTAGGTTTTTGGTGTGTCTGTACTGAAGTAGGTTTTTGGTGTGTCTGTACTGAAGTAGGTGTTTGGTGTGTCTGTACTGAAGTAGGTTTTTGGTGTGTCTGTACTGAAGTAGGTGTTTGGTGTGTCTGTACTGAAGTAGGTGTTTGGTGTATCTGTACTGAAGTAGGTTTTTGGTGTGTCTGTACTGAAGTAGGTGTTTGGTGTATCTGTACTGAAGTAGGTGTTTGGTGTATCTGTACTGAAGTAGGTGTTTGGTGTGTCTGTACTGAAGTAGGTGTTTGGTGTGTCTGTACTGAAGTAGGTGTTTGGTGTGTCTGTACTGAAGTAGGTGTTTGGTGTATCTGTACTGAAGTAGGTGTTTGGTGTATCTGTACTGAAGTAGGTGTTTGGTGTGTCTGTACTGAAGTAGGTGTTTGGTGTGTCTGTACTGAAGTAGGTGTTTGGTGTATCTGTACTGAAGTAGGTTTTTGGTGTATCTGTACTGAAGTAGGTGTTTGGTGTATCTGTACTGAAGTAGGTGTTTGGTGTATCTGTACTGAAGTAGGTGTTTGGTGTATCTGTACTGAAGTAGGTGTTTGGTGTATCTGTACTGAAGTAGGTTTTTGGTGTATCTGTACTGAAGTAGGTGTTTGGTGTATCTGTACTGAAGTAGGTGTTTGGTGTATCTGTACTGAAGTAGGTGTTTGGTGTATCTGTACTGAAGTAGGTGTTTGGTGTGTCTGTACTGAAGTAGGTGTTTGGTGTGTCTGTACTGAAGTAGGTTTTTGGTGTGTCTGTACTGAAGTAGGTGTTTGGTGTATCTGTACTGAAGGAGGTTTTTGGTGTATCTGTACTGAAGTAGGTGTTTGGTGTGTCTGTACTGAAGTAGGTTTTTGGTGTATCTGTACTGAAGTAGGTTTTTGGTGTGTCTGTACTGAAGTAGGTTTTTGGTGTGTCTGTACTGAAGTAGGTGTTTGGTGTGTCTGTACTGAAGTAGGTTTTTGGTGTGTCTGTACTGAAGTAGGTGTTTGGTGTGTCTGTACTGAAGTAGGTGTTTGGTGTATCTGTACTGAAGTAGGTTTTTGGTGTGTCTGTACTGAAGTAGGTGTTTGGTGTATCTGTACTGAAGTAGGTGTTTGGTGTATCTGTACTGAAGTAGGTGTTTGGTGTGTCTGTACTGAAGTAGGTGTTTGGTGTATCTGTACTGAAGTAGGTGTTTGGTGTATCTGTACTGAAGTAGGTGTTTGGTGTATCTGTACTGAAGTAGGTGTTTGGTGTATCTGTACTGAAGTAGGTGTTTGGTGTGTCTGTACTGAAGTAGGTGTTTGGTGTGTCTGTACTGAAGTAGGTGTTTGGTGTATCTGTACTGAAGTAGGTGTTTGGTGTATCTGTACTGAAGTAGGTGTTTGGTGTATCTGTACTGAAGTAGGTGTTTGGTGTATCTGTACTGAAGTAGGTGTTTGGTGTATCTGTACTGAAGTAGGTGTTTGGTGTGTCTGTACTGAAGTAGGTGTTTGGTGTGTCTGTACTGAAGTAGGTGTTTGGTGTATCTGTACTGAAGTAGGTGTTTGGTGTATCTGTACTGAAGTAGGTTTTGGTGTATCTGTACTGAAGTAGGTGTTTGGTGTATCTGTACTGAAGTAGGTGTTTGGTGTATCTGTACTGAAGTAGGTGTTTGGTGTATCTGTACTGAAGTAGGTTTTTGGTGTGTCTGTACTGAAGTAGGTTTTGGTGTGTCTGTACTGAAGTAGGTGTTTGGTGTGTCTGTACTGAAGTAGGTGTTTGGTGTGTCTGTACTGAAGTAGGTGTTTGGTGTATCTGTACTGACGTAGGTGTTTGGTGTATCTGTACTGATGTAGGTGTTTGGTGTGTCTGTACTGAAGTAGGTTTTGGTGTGTCTGTACTGAAGTAGGTGTTTGGTGTGTCTGTACTGAAGTAGGTGTTTGGTGTGTCTGTACTGAAGTATCTCCATTTATTTGTATAGCGTTTTACTATAACTCAACTACATTTCAAAGTCTGACATCTTTATACTCCACTACATCATGCAAACTCTGTCCTTCCTTTTGGCTTACGTGGGCATAAAAACGTACAGCAAAAACGAAAGAGGCGTGTAGCAAGCCCACCAATCCGAGTACAGTGGTCTTTTCTAGATAATAGAAACTGTTCTCCTTTAGTGTTCTGTGCGTATGCTCATTTGAATAGACGTTAATGTCAGACTAATTAATGGCCTTCTATTAAAGGACTGGTGGACCGAGAGTGAAACCTGAAATGAGTCTTGTTTAATGCTAATGGGACATTAGAGCCATAATAAATCACGCCTCTGTTACTCTCCATACTGAAGTACATCTGAAGGTTAATACTTTAGTACTTTTACTCCAGTGCAGGTCTAAAGGGAGGAGCTTCTACTGCTACTGCCTTTCAACTCTCAGTCAAGCTGAAGTCGGCTTTTTTCCATCAGATTCTGGTTTTGAGTGTTCATATCCAGGGGCCTCAGGTGCCAGAATGTAACTGCAATACAATTTAAGGTGGAACAAGAAAGTTTGACCAAGTTTGACCATTCTTCAGATCTTTTCCTCTTAGGCAGCGGTATTGTTGCGAATATTATTGAGCCACTATGTTTTATTCCTGTTTACAGAGTCAGAGTCGTGTACAACACCGGATCACTTTCCAGTGCAGACAGAATGGACAGCTTGATATTCACTGCCAAATTTAACCAAAAGTGTGTTGGGTTAAAATTGTATACTATAAATAAAATGTACAATGGACTTAATGATGCGTACTAATGTTACCAATTTAAAACATACTCAAGTAAAGAATAATGTGATTAAATCTTTTCCATGTTTTTTTAATTGATTTTATTTATAGAAATTCATGACATGGCCCGCCAGGCCCTAGGTGAGTCAGCATGGAATCAGCCAGATGTCATTATGAACTATAAATGTAGCTCTGCCCTGTATAAAAGATACACATTCTGTCAACATTACTTTCATTAAATAGCTTGAAGAAAAAAATCTATTGAACTGATGTCCTTGGATGCTCCTGCTTCCTGCTCCATTTCATAATCCCAAATGTGGAATAAAGCTACAGGCACACAGTACTTACGGCCATAATGTCCTCTAAGCTGTAGACACACTACTGTAAATCATCCTACAGAAGGCCTTTTGAAAACCCTGATCCTCTTAACATTAAGGGAAATGAGACTAGCGGAGCTTTGGCGTGGAGCTTTACGCGCAGTGAAAGGCGTTCAGTCTGGTCTCGGGTGCTGTGGATTGTGGTTAAGAAAACTATAAAATGCACAGAACACTGTGGCTCTGTATCGTGTGTGAAGGTCATGTAGTGCTCTTGAGGGTTAGCTACAGTAGACTGATCTTTTTCTCCTTTTTCCCACAGTGTGGTTTTAGTAGAGAAGTGTGTCTCCTGCACAAACAGAATGTCTAGACTTCTCAAGGTCTTTTTCTCTCAGCACACAGTACTGTGTAAAAGTCAGAGACCACCTTTCTTTACTGCATTTCCTCTCCAGATGGTCATTACAATTTATTCTTTTTTCAGGAGTTATTTCTGAGAGGATTGGATGTAAGGTCAAGGAGAAGGAAAGGGGAAAGTCAAAGGGACAGGACTGGTTGATTATAGGTGCTATACTGTGGAACACTGTATTCATATTACTGTAGTGGAATAAGAAGTGTTCGATACTCAGAATGGACATACAGCGAACTTCAAACACAAATCCAGCATTTCCAAAGGAGGGCAGTAAAACTGACCAGTTCCAAAATGCTAAACTGTTACATAACTGTCTGGACTGTCTAAAGAAATCTACCATAGCAGGCTGTGCAGCGGTTGTCAGCACTTTACATAGCCTCCTGAAGGATCCAAAGGAATGGTAAATTTGCAAAGTAAGGCTCCCAGATCCAAGGCAACTTTACTTCTTAGCGTTTTGCTCTGCACATTTCAAGTTAGCCAGTTTCTCAAACCTTGAACAATACTGAGCAACTTCGCTCAGCTTTTAACACTGAGGAGACGGAAGAGAGGAGCAGTTTCAGTTTTATTAGCATTTCATTTACGTTGTTTTGTTGTAAGAAGCAAACCTCAAGCTTAAAGCCTCGGGTAATTAACATTAGCATAGCTAACTAAATACACTCATCAAGTGTTGGGAGGAATGCTATACGTGAAGAAGATAAAAGGTAACCAGAAACAATAAACGATGAAACATTTAGACTGAAATGGGCTATCTTTATTGAGCTACACACACAGTAGTGTCTCTCAGTATGGTGTTGGGCCACCATGTTTGCTAACACTACATGCTGGGCATAGCGGTCACTACAAGACAGTCTGACACAACACCATTTCAGGCTTTGGCGACATTGCCATGGTGTTAAGGGCAGTTGTCATAATGATCTGCAGTTGTGTAGCCATCATTCACATGTCATTCACATGTCATTCACATGTCTCACAATGTCAAATCTAACCACCCAGTTTCGTTCCTGTCAATTTAATTCCTTCTGGGTGCAACTACACATAACCTGGTGTGTTTACACGGAGGTTCATTTTATTTTTCGGACTGTACCTATTTCAGTATGTTGCTTTTGTGTGAGTCATTGGGGCGTACACCAGCCACCAGTGAAACTGTTCATGAGCTCACCAATAAATGAAAAGACCTGATAGTCCTCCCTAGTGTCATATCTCAGGGTATAAAGAAGTATGTAAATCCACATCTGAGCCATGTCATATACCTTCTGTGCAGACATCAGGGAGCCATTTGAAACCCTGAACAAATTCTATGGCATGTTTAGAAGATAACAGAGGACCATGCAACACCTGGTTAAAACTGTCCCTGTCAGATAAACAGCAGAGTGAGAAGAGAACTGAACACTGGGTCTGGAACCATGTGCAGTAGTCAGGAAGACCTTACTGAGAGAAGAAAACAGATTCAAAAATAATATCTACAAACAAAACACAGTTGGGCTGACCACCCATGAGCCTTGACCTCAACATCATAGAATGTTAAGTGTTTGGGAATACTCGGATCATGATAAGTAGAAAATGCAGCCAACTTCTAAAACTGAACTCTGGAAAAATATCCCTGCAGATTTCTTTGGACAGATGAAAGCAAATCTTCTGTAAAGAATGGAAGACTTGCTGACATTCAGCGAGCAGATATGTACTCCATGAGTCATCCTGCACCATTGGCAGACGACTCCTCATCCCAGGACCACATGCGCACAGACCATCACGACGACAGCCCCTAACACCATGTCAACATCGCTGAAGACTTCAATGATATCATGCCAGAATGTTTTGGAGTGACTCAGGATGCCAGCGGGTCACCTTTAGTAAGGAGTCCCACTTTTGTCTTGGTGAAGACGACCAACGAATCCATGTGTGAAGGCTCCATGGTCAGTGGCAAGATGAATGGTTAGTTGTCACGCACCACACGTCCAGAAAGCCTGATGTCACTCCACCTCCACTTTTACCTCTCAATCTGAAGGAGCTGTGTGAGAATATTCAAGCTGCATGGGATGGATTATTACAGGACACCATTAGGAACCTCTACAACTCCATGCCGAGACGACCGGCATATTGTGTTAGCCCATTTATGGCCCAATGCCACATCGAGAGTACCTCTGTACGTGTAGCTCAATAAATATTCCCACATCAGTCTAAATGTATCATCATTTATTGTTCCTGGTCCTTTATCTTCCTTCCCAACAGCACTACGATCCCACACTTCCTTCTGGGTGCAGCTATATTTTGAAGCTGAGTGTATTTGTTAGTGCCTATTGGTAATTATGATAATAATAATGCGTCCCATATGTGCTCATCCAATTGTTATAATATTAGGTGATTCACCTCTGTCTAATAAGGAACCTGCCTCTTAAACCTGAGCACTCAAGGACAGTTTTACCTAACGCGCAAACGCCCCCCCTCAAACCCCCCCCCAAACCTTCAGCAATCAGAATGATTGACTCGTCTTGTTGTGTTCGATGGCAGGGCAGTGATTTCAGCCCCAGCCTTCGTCAGACCTGCGTCAGAGCCGACGAATTCCGCAGAGACGGGGAGAGAAAGAGAGAGAGAGGGGTGAGGGTGGCGCCTTTCCTCACTCATATAGCGCGGAGACTATCACCGAAGGGCGGGTGCTAGAAAACCAGCGAGGAGGAAGGAGGAGGACAAGTCTTGCCAGCTGTTCCCTGAAGAAGAAGACGAACGAGCACAGCGTGCATCTTTAACACGGTACAGGCGGTTAGACATTCAGACCCGTGTCTCTGCGCTTCAGTGGAGGAAGAGACTGTAGGGGACTGTGGCGCTAGCATCAGTGGAGCGTCGTTTCAGCACCGTGGACAGCGATGGCTCCGATGGCTCCTGAACAAGCGCAGTTCGGTGAGTACGATCGGACCACGTGTCTCTATAGGGTTATAGGGTTACTGGCTCTGGATGATCGCTGTACAGCAGCTATAGGGTGCTCGGTATCTGTAGATGTGTCAATGATCGCTCACTGGAGACGCTTGTCCGACGCTCATGGTTTGACGTGGCAGCAGCCCAGTGATGAAATGTTGCTTGTTCCCCATGGCTATAAGTAGACCATGACATCATTACTGTAGGCTGGCCAAATCATCTACCAATCCACACTGGAAGGCTCCATAGGGAACCCGAGGGCAGTTCTTCTAGGGTATCTCTTCAGTTAAACCTGTTTAAAGCCTTTTCACTGAGTCATTGTCGCCCTGCTGGGTGTGTGTGTGGCCATTAGGTCCAGCAAATGTGCCCCTCTGATAATGGGAACCATTCTGACAATGCTAGGAATAGTCATGATGAGGACTTTTGTGCGAGTAGGTGGAATCCAGGTTATGTTTGGGGTTGGCTTGGGTGAACGCTGATAAAGCTTCAGCTGTATTATTATGGATGTCAGTGGAAACACCCCACAAAGAGGGAAGTACAAACTTGTGTGTACATGTGTGGGAGCGGAGGGAGGGGGCGAGAGGGTGTAATTCCACTGAGAGGTGCACCCGCCATGCAGTAGGAAATTTCCACTCTCGTCCAGCGCAGGAGTGATACACCGTTGTCCTGGTCAGCTCACCATTGGGCATAAATTGCTATACTGTTAATATTACTTGCGAGGCCGGCCTCTATTAGTCATTCACCAAAGCACATAATTCACAAGCCATGCTGAAGGTGAAGACCCCCAGTCTCTGCACCAGTCCTGTGAGGTGTGAGTGTACATCTCAGGGTGGTAGGGCTATCCTGAGTCACAGCCAACTACGTCACGTCACGATATCTGTATATTTATGTATTTCCACTGATGCAATGGAACAGTTTGTACTGAATATGCTTGCACAGGAAGCAAAAGGCAAACTACTCTGGACTTCAAAATAAGGGTGCCAGAGAGGGTTCTTTGGAGAAGTACTATAGAGAAACCAGCTTTAATTCAATTTAGCAGAATCTTTTAAAGATCGTCCAATGAAAGGTTTTCTGCTCTGTCCATATGCCCTGGGAACTGGCATGGGGCAAAAATATGAACCGTCTCTAAAGATTAGTCAGAGAACCACGCCTGCCATGGCATTGCCTCAAAGAACCACTTTTTGGCACCTGAGCTTTTAAGACTAAGGGCAGTGATTGTTTAAATGTGGCACATGCAATATTAAAATATCCTTGCAAAGGTCTAACAGGATTTTGTCCCCCCCACTAGCGGAGGTTCCCGTGAGTGTGGCTGTGGTTAGTGTCTTCGGCCTGGTCTTCAGCGTCTCCGCCTTCGCCTGGATTTGCTGCCAGCGCAAGACCAACAAGAGCAGCACCAAAACTCCACCGTACAAGTTTGTCCACATGCTGAAGGGCGTGGACATCTACCCTGAAAGCTTAAACGGCAAGAAAAAGTTTGCTGGAGAGAAGTCACCTGACCCTGCACAGGGAAAAGCGAGCCCCAGTCCCACCGGGGGGCGCCCAGCGCTCCACCTGGACCTGGAGAAGCGAGACCTCAATGGAAACTTCACTTATAAGCCACCAGGTGCGCTTCATCCCAAAGTACGAAGCTCACCGGACCTCGATATCCCCTCGCCACACCCCGGGTTTGGTTCGGGAGGCAGTCAGGAGGCCACAACCCCAGAGAGCTGCTTGTCTAGCCAGACGCCGACACCAGCCCTGGACAAGCCACAGGACAAAGAAGGCGGCCTGGGTACCCTCTACTTCTCTCTAGAGTACAACTTTGAAAAGAAGGCCTTCATGGTGCACATCAAGGAGGCGCATGGTCTGTCTGCCACCGATGAACAATCCTTGACGTCTGACCCCTACATCAAGCTGACCCTGCTCCCTGAGAAGAAGCACAAGGTGAAGACGAGGGTTCTGAGGAAGACTCTAGACCCGGCTTTCGACGAGACCTTCAGCTTCTATGGCATCCCGTATGCCCGTGTATCCCAGCTGGCTTTGCACTTCATGGTTCTCAGCTTTGACCGGTTCTCTCGTGACGAGATCATCGGGGAAACACTCGTCCCGTTGGCTGACGTTGACCTCTCTGAAGGGCGGGTCCTCATGAATCGTGACATCATCAAGAGGAATGTTAGGGTAAGAGCCTTGGCTATATTCCACATGCTTTTACTGACATTAAAATCACAAATTCTAGCCATAAAAATGGTTCCTTGAGTAATGGCCTGAAAATAAGGCCACTTCTGATTCTGTAACAGACTGTTTGTGCGTTGTGAGTTTATGGGATGTTCCTAGAACCTTCACATTATTTGGAGAATAACAGAACTCAAAAAGGCTCTAGTTAGTGTAGAACAGTAAGATTACATGAGCATTAAACATGCACACCCACACATCTCATTTACTGTAAAGTACCATCCATTTAAAGGTTCTTTAAAGAACCGAAACTGGTTGCTTAACCTCCTCGACCGTAGTAGTTTTATTGTTGTTGTTCAGATTGCAAACCATCAATAATAAGCCATTTCAGGTGGTCAGCTTCTGTTTAAGATCAATAGACAGTGTAATAGTATGTTTTTGGATGAGAGTTATTTGATAGTACGTGATGTAGAGCAAGAAAGAGAATAAGCCGAGTATGAGATCTCTGGTTTCCTTCGTCAGTAATGCAGCATTAGAACTGATCAATAGAGCACACACCCAAGAGCACAAGGATGATTGCTGCTTTGTGTGTGAGGGTGTGTGTGTGTCAGGGGCAATAAGGGTGTGTTCATGTGTGTGCTCGTGGGCTATGGTTGTGTGTGCATGTGTGTGTGTGTGTGTGGGGAAGGTCAATAAAATGGCTTATATGTCACCCATTTAGAAGCAAAGATGGACCACAGGACCTCGAGTGCTAAATATTTAATCAGCCATCTAATGGAACAAGTCTGCCTCTCAGTGACTGTGGCTTGCACATTAAAGACTCGCCCCCTATAACCTATTTTTCCTTTTTTGTTGTCTATTTTTGGAGTAATGTTCAGCGATTGAGCAGGATTTGTCTAGATTTTATATTCTGAATGAATAAAATCCAGAGGATTGATTGTAGTTACATTAGCTAAAGCCTGAAAAGGCCTGGTACCCCTTCCAGGCTTAATAAGCACCCTGTGAAATACTGCGAACAGGAAAACCGGTAGAAATGTGTTTCTTTTCACAGGCAAAGCAAGAATGCCTCTCTTTTCACCGGAGAATGAATTATGTAGTGACTGATTTGTCCTAGCACAGGTTGGCTATTGATTTGGACAACGCTGATCTTCATGGCCAGTTGGATACACAGTGTATCTCTGAGTCACTTGGCACAGAAAGGCCTTGCAGTTGTCTGAAAGCAGTAAAATCTCAGTTGCGCTGAAGTTCTGTCAAAACACAGAGCAGTCAGCCCCGCCAGTGACGTGCCCTGATTTTGACAACATGATTCCAGCATTATGCACAGAACAATAGACTCCATTTGGAGTGGAAAGAGAAGCCATTATCCTCGGCTGGTGACTGCAGCTGAAAACAGTCAAACACTGGTAATTACGTCTCATTGGTCGAGAGACGCTCCGAGTCATCGGCACAGCAGCAGCAAAACCTTGCTCCGGGATACCATGGCAACGTGTTTCTGTGTTCACACGTTACTGGGAGCGCTGCGTATCGGATATGTTGAAGCAAATTATTCACAACAGGATTCTTATTACACATAAGGGAGAGTGAATGAAATGCTGAATGAGTCGCATGGTTTTGGAACAGATACAATAAGTGCAAAAACATATTTGCATGTGTTATGCAGCATGTTGATGGAAGCTGTACCACCTTAAAATGGCTCCCTTGGTAACTCGCCATCCACTACATTGTGTTTACTGTAGTGATTCGACTGTGGAAGGCACTGAGAATTCAAACAACCCCACAAAACTACTGACACACCACAGAGTCTGACTAATAAGGAGCGACCCAGAGCACAGTTGATATATACTGGATATGGGTTATGAATTCAGTACAACCAAATATCATTTGTTTTTTCCTCTTTCTTTCTTTCTATAGAGGAGCGCAGGGAGGGGAGAGTTGCTGTTGTCTCTGTGCTACCAGTCCACCACCAGCACCCTGACTGTGGTAGTGCTGAAGGCTCGTCACCTGCCCAAGACTGACCCCAATGGCCCATCAGGTGAGTGTGGTGTTCATGATGTCAAAGCAGACTGTGGTTAAACAGTAAGGATGTACATTTCTGATCTTGCAGTGATTTAACTTGATTTAGGAAGTATTAAATGCAACACAGTTTACTGAAATGTGACCTGGAGAATTGTTTGCTGTGTAAATAATTAGTGTAATTAGTGTAAACAACACTAATGTTGACCTCTAGTGTTCGCCCTCATGTCTGCAAATCACTCCATTGCCCAGGAGTCTAAAAAAGCAAACTGGCCACACCCTCCCTGACGGTCCTCCCACTACCTCCATCATCAGTACCATGCTAGACAACAGAGGTATCTATGAGCTGATAGAACTGGTAGTTAGTGTTCTCCTCCTTGAGTTGTGTATTGAATTTTAAAAAATATGTACCAGCACTTCACATCAGAGAAGGAATGTGCTAGTCTTTACTCTTGCCTAGATTGGTACCATCGAGTGACTGGAGGAACCATGGCTAACTAACAGAACTGAAATTACTATACTGGGGAGAACGCTGTAAAAAATGTAACCTGAGAAAAGTGAATTGCCAGTAAATTATATTTTAGCCCATTTATATTCATTTTCTACATTATTTGAGCACAAGAGCTGCCCTAGATGTTGTGTGAAAGTTGCACGATGAGTGGATAAATGCTCCAAAATGAGGTGAAAGTGAGGTGAAGGTAGAAGTGAAGGTGAGGTGAAGGTAGACGTGAAGGTGAGGTGAAGGTAGAAGTGAAGGTGAGGTAGACGCATGTATCTTCAGACAGATAAAGGGTCTGTGCTTCACTAGGTGTGGGTAAAGAATGACCCTGACTTGAGCCGAATAACTCATACAGCTATTGTCACTACGTCAGACAGAGCAATCTCTCTCAACTGCACTAAACATTTCCTCTCCATCGACCCAGCTATTGATCCCTGTCCGCCACAGCCCAGAACATGTCTGCTTTAAGCAAGAAGCTTAAGTCTTACTCTTGATCTCTCTCTCTCTCTCTCTTGCTTTCTCCTTCACCCTTTCTCAATTTCAATTCACTTGAATTTCACAAAAAAAGGAGACGTGCCACACTTGACCAACACATGTTGCCAAACTGAAATTAGTAGAAGTAAAGGGTAAGCAGGGGAGGGATAGTGGCAACATAGGGATAGTGCTTATTGACAATGGCTTGTCAAAGTGTTCCTGAGCTCATGCAGTGATATCCAGTGGTGTCTGAGGGGTCGAAGGACACAGGCGTGCATTGTTTTCAGCTTTGTCTTTTATGTGCACTCTCTCACACACTTTTGATGAGGTTATGCGGTGTAGAGATACATAAATCTTTGCAGTTGATCACAGGGGAGGGTTGTTGGATTTTCTGCTGATGCATTTTTGCTCAGGTTATGAGCCTCAGAACTGATCTGCTCTTTACAACCAAACCCTTTTTGGATGCATCACCTGTTCGGAGTGCATTTTTGAACATTTCACATTAGTGTTAGTCTTAACTCGGAACGTGTCGCAGACATAAGGTCACAAAAAGCAATGAATTTAAGAAGGACATTTACATGTGGTCTTTGTACTGTTTTCATTCCAATACAGGTGAATGTAGATTTATAAATCACTGCTGTCTGTTTTCGACCTACAGTCCCAATTTATGTGAATTGGCTTTGCATTTTATAGCTTAACACTATCTTTCGTTATCAACAGTGCAGTTGCTTTGACTGTGCTGACCCATGAAATGCTAGCCTGTTGTATAGCAGCCCTAAATCACCATTTTATGTGAGGCCAGTCGTTCGAGTCCAGAGTTTAGGGCCATTTTCTGCCCTGCCTGTCTAAACAAAACATTTGTAGTATTTCCTCCTCTCTAGGTATAGATCAATACATAAAAATAGATGTAAGAAACTGAATTTTTTTGAGGACCTCAGTCACACCGTTTGTACAAATGTACAAGTGTCTACAGTGATTGCAGCTTTAGGTGAGCTGCTTGTGGGCCAAATCAAATATCTGTGCAGGCAGCATTTTGGATAGCTTTGTGACCTGTCGCTCTCTCTCTCTCTGCAGACCCATACGTGAAGGTAAACCTGTACCAGGGGAAGAAGCGTGTGTGCAAGAAGAAGACTCACGTGAAGAAGTGTGCGCCAAACCCCGTCTTTAACGAGCTCTTCGTCTTTGACGTGCCCTCTGAGGAGGGTCTGCGGGACACCAGCGTGGAGCTCCTGCTGCTGGACTCCGACCGGACGGCAAGGACGCCACTCATCGGCCGCCTGATGCTCGGCACTTCCTCCCCAGGCACTCCTGGAGAACACTGGCGTGAGATCTGCGACCACCCGCGCAGACAGATCGCCAAGTGGCACGCACTATCCGAAGACTAGGTGAAGACTAGCTGGTCGCCAAGGCAGCCAACAAAAACACCCAGGAACTGTCAAAAATATGCGGGAATGGGAGCGGGCGGGGTTTGAGAGAACATAGGTCGGACTTCTACAGTGCATTTAGAAAGTCCCCATCAACTCATATACCCATGAATTTCCAGGTTGCAAGCTGCACTCTAACACTGACAATGTCATGAATACAAGCAGTAAAATCAGTTACCCACATTTACTGGTGCACTGGTCATCTCGTGAAGCTGAGATGTCATCATATGTTGACTGGGATTGACCAATGGCATTAGTCACTAAATAGAAGATAGACAGCTTGGTCTACAGTGTTCATGTGGGGAATCTGTGCATTTGCCAAGTCATAAAATCAGAGTTTGGGTGATCAGCAGTAACCTGTCAGTGTATCACATAAACATGAGACCATAGTAGCTGTTTAGGGCACGCTTGTATTCATGACTTTGCCAGTCGTTTGAGTGCAGCATGCTTGTAGTAATTTGTAGATGTAGAAATGTAGAAATTCCTGGACTTATGAATTGACGAGAACCACCAGAAAGCTTCGTAATACAAGTGACGTCATCTGTTGGTCATTTCGTCGGGATAGGGGATCCTTTAGGGGGTGAAAAGACTCGGCCAATCAATGATTCCAAAGACAGTCTGTGGACACCCCATAATGCTTCTTGTCATATTTCATACAACATCTGATTGGGCATCACCCTGTGCAGTGCCGAATGTCCTAAATGTCTCTATCGCTGTTTGCTCTACTTAGTATCAATATTGCTCAGTCGTCCAGAGAATAAAGTGTAAAGCGCACACAGGAAACAGTTACTATGATGCTGTAAATATACGTGGGTTCTTTTATTTTTAAAAGAAGCGATCTGTTATCTTCTCAGATGTCTGATTTGGGTTACTCTCTTCCTTTTGTACTTGGTTTATTGATTTCTGTTTTATTTGCCTCTGTTTTGTAAGTTAAAGTGGTTGGTCATATGTCATATTTCAGCCATGTGGAAGCGGCCTAAATTAGGCAAAAGCAAAACCCAGACTGGTGTTTCTGAACAAAGGACTGCATGAACTGAGGAAGACTGGATGTGTGAGATGTGTCTGTCTGTTTGTGTATATGTGTCGGAGGGTGTGGATGCGTGTGGGTGTGTATTCAGTTCTGACCGGAGAGAGAAAGAGAGGGAGAGAGAGTTTACCTCTTTACCGTGAGCACAATGGCAGAATGTAATGTTCATGTACCTTAATATAAAACGTCAAGTTCAGAGAAAGAACCTTTGCCTCTGTACTCTTTAATGCACGAGGGGAACGTTTAGCTGCTGCTGCTGCTGCTGCAGGTACATATGATATTGTTGTCATGACTGTGACATCACTTCATTTACTGCATCATAATTCAATAAGAGTGGCTCAGCATTCTGCATAGAAGGCCAATTAGAGAGAGAGAGAGAGACAGAGAGAAAGAGAGAGAGAGAGATACTAAGGGATGATGTAATGTTTCAATCTAATAATGCATGAATTAGCTCTTTGTGGAAAGCTGCCATCTTTTTGCCTCCCTCTCCTGCTCTCTTTCTTGCTCTCTTTGTCCTTTTCATTCTCTCTATTTCTCATTCAATATCTATTCTCCATCTCTATATCACTCTCCTCTTCCCTTCATCTCTTCCTCTTCTTTATTCTCTCTCTTCCCATCTCTCTTCTGTCTCTCACAGTTACTCTGCTTCTCCCCTTTACCACTCTTTCTTCACCGTTGTCTTGTCCTCTTTGTGTCTTTTTCCCTTTCTCTGACTTTCTCCTCCCTCCTCCTCCCTTTTTCTATATTTACTATTCCTTTGTTTTCTCTCTTCCTCCTCTCTCTCCTTTTTCTATCTTGCTCCTTCTTCCTCTTCGCTTTCACTCTGCTTTCTTTCTATTTCTTCCTTTCTCTCTTCTTCTTCTGTCTCATTCCTCCTTCTCTTTCTGATTTCTCTTCCTTCCTGTCTCTTTCTTTGTATTTTCTTTCTCTTTTACTCTGCTCTCTCTCCCTCCTCCTCCCTCTCTTGGTCTCCTTTCTCTGTCTTCTCTCTCACTGTGATCTTCTCTCTCTCTGAATGGTAAACTGTGTAGTACATTGTGTTCGTCTGAGTTTTGGGATCATCATAAGGTAAAGCTGTGATATCTGTACAGCAAGATAAAAAAATAACACACACACACACACACACGCACACGCACACACACACACACACACACACGCGCACACACACACACATTCCAATTTTATCTCCCGACTGCTTTATTTAAAGTTCTAGATGAAATATTCAGGAGCAGTATTCACCCTAAAGGGAACACAGCAGTACTACTGCACTCACACACAGAGCTCAGAGTGTGTGAGGGAGGGAAACAGGTTGGGGGTGGGTAAGCACTGAGAGTGTTTCAGAAATAGTGTGAAAGTCTTACGTCAGGCTCAGAACAGCATCACCCTGGGCCTCCCAGCTCACTCTAAGAACAATACGGCTATAAAAACACACACACAGGCTTGTTTTTGTACTGTGTCAGGACACAAGGTCACGCTTACACAACACGGCCAAAAGGACGTAGATGCGCCTCCTAATTAGTGCCTACGGGTGTTCTACGGGTTCTTGGATAAATCAAGCACATAGTAATGCAATCTCCACAAGCAAACACTGTCAGTAGAACCTGTACTGAGTAGCTCAGTTACTCCAAACATGTCACTCGATGCCATCTTGCCACAACTCAGTCCTGCTAAATCTGGTGAACTGTGTTACTGTAGTGAAATGGAAGTGCCTAGGAATAACACAGCTTAGTCATGAAGTGGAAGACCACACAAACTTACAGAGTAGGATGCAGTGTGCTGAAGTGTGTAACTATGCCGGGGCTGTTCAGGATTTGGGCTAGGTCACGTTCCAGTGCAAGGTAATATCAATGCTACAATATGCAAAGACATTTTAGACACCTACATGCTTCCAACTTTATGGCGGTAGTTTGGGGAAGACCTTTCCTGTTCCAGCATGACTGTGCTGTGCACTAATTTGCACAAATTAAGATCCATAAAGAAGTGGTTTAGTAAGTCATATATGTGTGATGGTCAGTTGTCCACTTTTGGACCATATTGTTTATGTCCCTCCAAAACATTCTGGAGAGACTACATTTTGTTCTGACAGTGATGATTTCCTAATAAGATATTACTAAAGAATTATCAATAACTTTAAACGTAAGCATTATCTTAACTTCAGTAACAAGTATAAAGGGTTTTCACTTTTAAGGTCCAGTCAAACTGGCATTGACCAGCATATATTTCCAAGCAAAATGACATTCATTTAATAGAAATTCCCACAGTGAACGTGTTCGCGATGCTGACTGCCAGGACTCATTCAAAGTTGAACTTGGCATCGAGTTTAATTTCAGTCTACAGACCAGTATGTAGCACCGGGGTGTGGTGAGTATATAGCAGTCTGATATGATTGTGTTCCCTTTGGTGTTTCTACCCTATATGTCAAAAAGAGCTTGCTAACTGATAAAGCTTTTTTGATAACTGCAGATGCCCACAAGTCACGTTACTGACACCAAATCATGACAGTTATCTACACCAGTGCAACCATAATGCTTCTGTAAGTGTACTGTGGCACTGGCGTAGAAGACAGTGCAGGAATCACTGCATTAAGTGAATGTTTTTTTTTATTGAACACAACAGCAGGGGAGAACCAACACTACTGACACAACTGAGACAGCAGGCAGGTCATTTTTTTTACATGGTAATTACTAACCATGTATAAAGTCTATAACAACTTATTTACAGTCTCTCTTATCACAGCAGTAGTGCCTCGTATGTGGTTGCTCTGCATATGCAGGTCACCACATAGACCGCCTTTAGGGGTGAGCCTTTTACCACTGTCCTCACTGTGCAGCTTCTTCTTCTCTCTTTTTTACGGCATATAGCTGACGCTCTTATCCAGAGCAACTTACGAGGTTAATCATATTACAGGTGGGCCAATCTAGTGTTAGGCGTCTTGCCCAAGGACTCTTATTGGTTTAGCACAGCATAGTCACCCAGACCGGGATTCAAACCCCCGTCTCCCAAATGTAGTGGTGGCTCCCTGGTGGGTAGCGATGTTAGCAACTGAGCTACACCAACTCACAAGGTGACACAATCTAATTAGGTCTATGTGTATATTAGGATAAACAGAGCTTTTGTGCTTAGTATTGTATATATATTTATTGTGTAATGTATCTCTGTTTTGGATATTTTGCCTTGAAATTGTACACACACACACACACACACATAGAAAACACCCACACACATTCTGTAACTACAATCACACAGATCTCCCCAGAGACTTTTGGCCTTTCTAAAATCTTCTTATCCCCTCTAGAATTCTACCATGCTGTCAGGGTCCGCGGGGGGTTTAAGGAAGTCTTACCAGAGCAGACAGTGGAAGTGTGTTTCTGTGTGCTGCTGTGTGTTGTTTTAATATCTGTGTGTGTGTGTGTGTTTGTGTGCTCTCTGCCTCACACATACAAGTGCACTGCCACATGACACTCTCATAAGAGCCTCTACAGGCCCATGCCTGTGATACACAATACTGTTTGTGTGTATATGTGCTTGCTTTTGTGCACTTTCAGGACATAAACATACAAAATGAAGCAGAGAAATACAGAGTTAACCTACAACACCAGGGCAGACCTTCACCTTTTATAAACACTATACATTTATTCTTTTTTTAAAAAGTCTCTGGGGAGATTTGTGTGATTGTAGTTACAGAATGTGTTTGTGTGGTGGCTGTATGTATGTGGGGGTTTTATATGTGTGTCTGTACGATTTCAAACACACTTATTAGTTTTGTTGAGGACGAGGATGGTGTTAACTTTAAAAACAGGCTTCCATCTGTATTAAATAGGAGTAGTTATTGTATTACTTATACATATACAGTATGGCTATGTTCACATTGCAACCTACACAAATGTATAGATTAGATCTGACCTTTCTGACTTGAGGGGTCATATATGTGTGTGTAAGTGCCTGTTATCTGTCCACTGTGTGAACAAGGCCGTGACTTCAAACACCCTACTTGTGTCCATCTGTAAACCTTTTTTGCAAAAGTTGGGACATTTTGTAAAATGCAGTAAAAGTGAGAATCTCTGATTATTCCTTCTCCTAAAGCTTTATTTAATTCACTAAGGAACTACATTACTTTCATTGTTTTGACTGACCAACCTGATTGTATTTTGCAAATATAAACGAAACATTATATATAAATAACCAACAAAAATAATGTTTTTATTTTTTATACAATTACAATACATTCTGCACGTCACAGCACTGTGATTCTGTAGACACAGAGTGCATGTGCTTGACTGACCTGCCTGCAGTCCAGATATGCCTCATATTGAAAATGTATGGGTTATCATGCAGAGGAGATCAGACAGAGACCACATATGGTTGAGCACTGAGGTCTTGTATGAAGCAAGACCTGAAGAACTGCAACAACTAGAACCCTCACTTTCCAAACCAGGAAAAGTGGAATTCAAACCAAAGCTGATGTAACACAGTGGTAAAAAATGTCTCTGTCCTGACTTGTTTGTTTATGCTTGGCAAAATACCAGAGGTGGGAGTAAGTCACATATGTGCAAGTCCCATGTAAGTCTCAAGTATCCACCCTAAAATCTCCAGCAAGTCCCAAGTTACTGTGAGAAATTTCAAGCAAGCCAAGTCAAGTCCTACTATAAGTCAAGCAAGTCTAAAGTCAAGTCGTATCTTCATATGAAGAAAACCAAGAAACTGAGGCAACATGACCAAACACATCAAACTGTCTTGGGGTTAGGACCTCCCCACATTAATTACTCACATTAATCACAATCAGGTTTAGATTAGTTTTACAGTGTACGTCTTTTACATTATCTAATGTATTTCAGTGCGTTTCTGGTCTTTTATAAGTGACAGGTGACAGTGACAGGCTGCTCATCTCTCTGAGTCCTATACGTTTTAAATAGAACCCGCACTTTAGGGACGGTCCCTTATCGTATCCTGCACCTGCTGCAGCGATTCTAGCTGTGGTAATCAAATGTACTGGACGGAAGGAAGAATCAGGACCTCTGGGGAAATGTAACGCTGTAGTTTGTTGCACGATTTATCATGACTTAGAAAATGCAGTTTTAAGGATTCTAGTGACTGTAGGTCAGTGTAGTCATGGAGCAGGAGGTGAATGTGGAGTCTGTAGGGTGTTAGTGACTGTAGGTCAGTGTAGTCATGGAGCAGGAGGTGAATGTGGAGTCTGTAGGGTGTTAGTGACTGTAGGTCAGTGTAGTCATGGAGCAGGAGGTGAATGTGGAGTCTGTAGAGTGTTAGTGACTGTAGGTCAGTGTAGTCATGGAGCAGGAGGTGAATGTGGAGTCTGTAGAGTGTTAGTGACTGTAGGTCAGTGCAGTCATGGAGCAGGAGGTGAATGTGGAGTCTGTAGAGTGTTAGTGACTGTAGGTCAGTGTAGTCATGGAGCAGGAGGTGAATGTGGAGTCTGTAGAGTGTTAGTGACTGTAGGTCAGTGTAGTCATGGAGCAGGAGGTGAATGTGGAGTCTGTAGAGTGTTAGTGACTGTAGGTCAGTGCAGTCATGAAGCAGGAGGTGAATGTGGAGTCTGTAGAGTGTTAGTGACTGTAGGTCAGTGTAGTCATGGAGCAGGAGGTGAATGTGGAGTCTGTAGAGTGTTAGTGACTGTAGGTCAGTGCAGTCATGGAGCAGGAGGTGAATGTGGAGTCTGGAGAGTGTTAGTGACTGTAGGTCAGTGTAGTCATGGAGCAGGAGGTGAATGTGGAGTCTGTAGAGTAATAGTGACTGTAGGTAAGTGCAGTCATGGAGCAGGAGGTGAATGTGGAGTATGTAGAGTGTTAGTGACTGTAGGTCAGTGTAGTCATGGAGCAGGAGGTGAATGTGGAGTCTGTAGAGTAATAGTGACTGTAGGTAAGTGCAGTCATGGAGCAGGAGGTGAATGTGGAGTATGTAGAGTGTTAGTGACTGTAGGTAAGTGCAGTCATGGAGCAGGAGGTGAATGTGGAGTCTGTAGGGTGTTAGTGACTGTAGGTCAGTGCGGTCATGGAGCAGGAATTGAATGTGGAGTCTGTAGAGTGTTAGTGAATGCAGGTCAGTGCAGTTATGGAGCAGGAGGTGAATGTGGAGTCTGTAGAGTGTTAGTGACTGTAGGTAAGTGTAGTCATGGAGCAGGAGGTGAATGTGGAGTCTATAGAGTGTTAGTGATTATAGGTCAGTGTAGTTATGGAGCAGGAGGTGAATGTGGAGTCTGTAGAGTGTTAGTGACTGCAGGTCAGTGCAGTCATGAAGCAGGAGGTGAATGTGGAGTCTGTAGAGTGTTAGTGATGCGCAGGTCAATGCGGTCATGGAGCAGGAGGTGTATGTGGAGTCTGTAGAGTGTTAGTGACTGCAGGCCAGTGCAGTCATGGCGCAGGAGGTGAATGTAGAGTCTGTAGAGTGTTAGTGACTGTAGGTCAGTGCAGTCATGGAGCAGGAGGTGAATGTGGAGTCTATAGAGTGTTAGTGACTGTAGGTCAGTGCGGTCATGAAGCAGGAGGTGAATGTGGAGTCTGTAGAGTGTTAGAGACTGTAGGTCAGTGCGGTCATGAAGCAGGAGGTGAATGTGGAGTCTGTAGAGTGTTAGAGACTGTAGGTCAGTGCGGTCATGGAGCAGGAGGTGAATGTGGAGTCTGTAGAGTGTTAGTGACTGTAGGTCAGTGCGGTTATGGAGCAGGAGGTGAATGTGGAGTCTGTAGAGTGTTAGTGACTGTAGGTCAGTGCAGTCATGGAGCAGGAGGTGAATGTGGAGTCTGTAGAGTGTTAGTGACTGTAGGTCAGTGCAGTCATGGAGCAGGAGGTGAATGTGGAGTCTGTAGAGTGTTAGTGACTGTAGGTCAGTGCAGTCATGGAGCAGGAGGTGAATGTGGAGTCTGTAGAGTGTTAGTGACTGTAGGTCAGTGCAGTCATGAAGCAGGAGGTGAATGTGGAGTCTGTAGAGTGTTAGTGACTGTAGGTCAGTGTAGTCATGGAGCAGGAGGTGAATGTGGAGTCTGTAGAGTGTTAGTGACTGTAGGTCAGTGCAGTTATGGAGCAGGAGGTGAATGTGGAGTCTGTAGAGTGTTGGTGACTGTAGGTCAGTGTAGTCATGGAGCAGGAGGTGAATGTGGAGTCTGTAGAGTGTTAGTGACTGTAGGTAAGTGCAGTTATGGAGCAGGAGGTGAATGTGGAGTCTGTAGAGTGTTAGTGACTGTAGGTAAGTGTAGTTATGGAGCAGGAGGTGAATGTGGAGTCTGTAGAGTGTTAGTGACTGTAGGTAAGTGTAGTTATGGAGCAGGAGGTGAATGTGGAGTCTGTAGAGTGTTAGTGACTGTAGGTAAGTGTAGTTATGGAGCAGGAGGTGAATGTGGAGTCTGTAGAGTGTTGGTGACTGTAGGTCAGTGTAGTCATGGAGCAGGAGGTGAATGTGGAGTCTGTAGAGTGTTAGTAACTGTAGGTAAGTGCAGTCATGGAGCAGGAGGTGAATGTGGAGTCTGTAGAGTGTTAGTGACTGCAGGTCTGGGCAGTCATGAAGCAGGAGGTGAATGTGGAGTCTGTAGAGTGTTAGTGACTGCAGGTCTGGGCAGTCATGAAGCAGGAGGTGAATGTGGAGTCTGTAGAGTGTTAGTAACTGTAGGTAAGTGCAGTCATGGAGCAGGAGGTGAATGTGGAGTCTGTAGAGTGTTAGTGACTGTACGTAAGTGTAGTTATGGAGCAGGAGGTGAATGTGGAGTCTGTAGAGTGTTAGTGACTGTAGGTAAGTGTAGTTATGGAGCAGGAGGTGAATGTGGAGTCTGTAGAGTGTTAGTGACTGTAGGTCAGTGCGGTTATGGAGCAGGAGGTGAATGTGGAGTCTGTAGAGTGTTAGTGACTGTAGGTCAGTGCGGTTATGGAGCAGGAGGTGAATGTGGAGTCTGTAGAGTGTTAGTGACTGTAGGTCAGTGCAGTCATGGAGCAGGAGGTGAATGTGGAGTCTGTAGAGTGTTAGTGACTGTAGGTCAGTGCAGTCATGGAGCAGGAGGTGAATGTGGAGTCTGTAGAGTGTTAGTGACTGTAGGTCAGTGCAGTCATGGAGCAGGAGGTGAATGTGGAGTCTGTAGAGTGTTAGTGACTGTAGGTCAGTGCAGTCATGAAGCAGGAGGTGAATGTGGAGTCTGTAGAGTGTTAGTGACTGTAGGTCAGTGTAGTCATGGAGCAGGAGGTGAATGTGGAGTCTGTAGAGTGTTAGTGACTGTAGGTCAGTGCAGTTATGGAGCAGGAGGTGAATGTGGAGTCTGTAGAGTGTTGGTGACTGTAGGTCAGTGTAGTCATGGAGCAGGAGGTGAATGTGGAGTCTGTAGAGTGTTAGTGACTGTAGGTCAGTGCAGTTATGGAGCAGGAGGTGAATGTGGAGTCTGTAGAGTGTTAGTGACTGTACGTAAGTGTAGTTATGGAGCAGGAGGTGAATGTGGAGTCTGTAGAGTGTTAGTGACTGTACGTAAGTGTAGTTATGGAGCAGGAGGTGAATGTGGAGTCTGTAGAGTGTTAGTGACTGTACGTAAGTGTAGTCATGGAGCAGGAGGTGAATGTGGAGTCTGTAGAGTGTTGGTGACTGTAGGTCAGTGTAGTCATGGAGCAGGAGGTGAATGTGGAGTCTGTAGAGGGTTAGTAACTGTAGGTAAGTGCAGTCATGGAGCAGGAGGTGAATGTGGAGTCTGTAGAGTGTTAGTGACTGCAGGTCTGGGCAGTCATGAAGCAGGAGGTGAATGTGGAGTCTGTAGAGTGTTAGTGACTGCAGGTCTGGGCAGTCATGAAGCAGGAGGTGAATGTGGAGTCTGTAGAGTGTTAGTAACTGTAGGTAAGTGCAGTCATGGAGCAGGAGGTGAATGTGGAGTCTGTAGAGTGTTAGTGACTGTACGTAAGTGTAGTTATGGAGCAGGAGGTGAATGTGGAGTCTGTAGAGTGTTAGTGACTGTACGTAAGTGTAGTTATGGAGCAGGAGGTGAATGTGGAGTCTGTAGAGTGTTAGTGACTGTACGTAAGTGTAGTCATGGAGCAGGAGGTGAATGTGGAGTCTGTAGAGTGTTAGTGACTGTACGTAAGTGTAGTCATGGAGCAGGAGGTGAATGTGGAGTCTGTAGAGTGTTAGTGATGCGCAGGTCAGTGCAGTCATGGAGCAGGAGGTGAATGTGGAGTCTATAGAGTGTTAGTGACTGTAGGTCAGTGCAGTCATGGAGCAGGAGGTGAATGTGGAGTCTGTAGAGTGTTAGTGATGCGCAGGTCAGTGCAGTCATGGAGCAGGAGGTGAATGTGGAGTCTATAGAGTGTTAGTGACTGTAGGTCAGTGTAGTCATGGAGCAGGAGGTGAATGTGGAGTCTATAGAGTGTTAGTGACTGTAGGTCAGTGCAGTCATGAAGCAGGAGGTGAATCTGGAGTCTGTAGAGTGTTAGTGACTGTAGGTCAGTGTAGTCATGGAGCAGGAGGTGAATGTGGAGTCTGTAGAGTGTTAGTGACTGCAGGTCAGTGCAGTCATGAAGCAGGAGGTGAATGTGGAGTCTGTAGAGTGTTAGTAATGCGCAGGTCAGTGCGGTCATGGAGCAGGAGGTGAATGTGGAGTCTGTAGAGTGTCAGTGACCGATTTTCCCTTCTCCTGTTCATCTCAAAGCCTACACTCTTTCTGGTGTAGCCGCTTCATCAAACGAGCCACTTCATGCGTTGACCTGTAGTGTTCTCCCGCGCACTGATAGGTTGCATGTGCACATTGCAACAGAAACCACGCAGTTACATTTAAACAAATATCCCTAAACAATTCCTAATTTATTAAACCGAATGCAAATATTTCATATAAAATCAAGTACATTTTCAAGTCATCTGCCTCGAGTCAAAGTTAAATCTTGAGTCATGATTATCAAGTCAAATCTTTTATCAGTGTCATTCAAGCAAACCTCATGTCCTTAAATCTGCAACTTTGTGATTTAAAAAAAAAATTTATTTCCAAAAATAATGTTAAAAACACAGTAGTTTAGTAATAGAATCATAAAAAATAATGATAAATAAATATTGTCATTTGAAGTACAGGCCTTCATCTGGTACTTGCTCTGACAAAGATAAAAAGGTCAGGTGTGTTGCTAATGCAGTTCTTGCTGGTACTGATTTTAAGTCAGGTGCATAGTGAACACAACCCTGCATGAATTTCAGTCTGAGCTTTCTGGCCATCAGGCAGGTTTATACCTGACCACATATAAAACTGGCATTTACAGCACAACCTGAACTACTCTCCCACTTTCCCAAGGCTAAAACAGGACACTACGATGAGAAGGAGAGAGAAATAGATAGAAAGAAAAAAAAGAGACAGAGAGTGAGAGTGAAAGAGGAAGAGAGAGAGAGAGAGCAAGGGTGATTGCAGCAATTCAGAGAGATGAAAAAACAGAAAAGTGAGGCGTGACAAACAGAGCAATTGAGATGAGATGAGTAAAACATGAAAAATGAAGGGGAGGAGCAGCAAGAGGGGGAAATATGAAATCATGGAACATAAGAGAGCAGAGGAAAGAGATCTAATCATGACAATAGATGAGTAGGAAACAGGGAAGATGGAGGGTAGAGTGGGGGAGGATATAAGAAGGAGAGCAGACCTGAAGAAGACGAGAGGCTATTACACATATCAGGAGTCCTCTGGGATTAGGAGAGAACCGTAAAAGCATGCTGAGGTAAAAAGGAGAGATAAAAACGGAGAGAGAGAGACAGAGAGAGAGAGAGACAGAGAGAGAGGGAGAGAGAAGCTTATTAGTATTCAGGGACTATTAAACATCAGAACGGATATAGGTTTCTGTGAACATCACCTACACTCCCATTACTTTCCTAGATACTTCCTGGAACCACAAATAGCTTGTTTTTGTACACACAGTAGGGTATAGACCCGGTACACACACACCCGCGCGCACACACACACACACACACCCTTCCCTGTATTTCAGTTCAGTGAAGTACTACACTAACAGACCCCACTTTGACTGTTGCTCCACTTTACTCATCCTCCCTGCCTCATTACCCTACTGCACTATTGTAATACCTCCTCTCTCTCATTGCTGTTAAAAGAATAGGGGGGTCTCCTTTAACTACTACAATGAAAGAGCAGAGATTGCAAAGCACATATGCTTGTTTCTTAGCAAGGCTGTGAGGTCCAACAAGCTTTCTAAAACACCAAAAAGTTTATAACGCGGGGGGCGGGGGCGAGAGAGAACAAACTCCAGGTTGCCAGATTGGAATTGACACTCTTAGAAGCAGTGGAAGCAGAACTAGAGAGAGAGAGAGAGAGAGAGAGAGAGAACAGAACACACTTGAATAAGTGTAAGGTTATACATTTTTAATTAGAACAATCTTATGTAAGAATCTCATGTTTGAAGGTTTGCTGTTTGATCTGCTGAGACTGAGGAGGTTTGAAGAGTGGGATGAGGTTATCATAAAAGAAGAACGATCACGTTAAAACAGCATTTAAAAACAAAGAGGGACTGGAGGCCCAGAACTGTCAAAACAGTCACGCTCGATTTTGCTGTAGTGCTGTGTAGATAAACAACGTTCAGCAAAGAGGACATAACAGGAGCGTATCAAAACATCTCCTCAAATTTGTTTACCGAAATCTAAAGGAAACCTAATGACCCATTTATTATTCACCATTAACACAGCCTGGGAAGCAACACAGGAGCAGAGAGCAATACAACTCCAGACAGTTCAAACAGGTCCTGCATGTCCCACAGGTGGACACCACGCTAATTACCTAGCGGATATTAGCAACAAGTTAAAGTTAGCATAAATAAAGGTTAACTAGCTAGTATGACCCTTGGGTACCTTAGAGGTTAGAGCCCATTTGCTTAGCTCCTGATATGCTACTGTCTCCAGCATGAAGTTCGCTGAGAGAGTTTGTATGAAGATGCATTAGGCTATTTAGTGAGCTACTTCGTGTCAGCTGTCCAGTGTAGAATAAAATGTTCTATGGAAAATTAACTACCTGTCTAGCCAATGCAGAGCAAGATTAATGTTTGGTCATGCAGCAACCAACCACGTCACGAATATAACTCTTCACATACTTGCCAATATGCTACATGTGTTCTTAAAGGCTTCCACTAGAGGGATGCAAACAAGGGTAGGGCAAAATAAGTCTGAGAAAAGAAATCAGTGTGAGGCTTGATAAGTTTCCTCCTAAAATTCAGCTTCAGAGAAACAACCCTTTTAATATTGTCTCCCAAAGAGCCTATCTGTATTGTGTCTGACTCATCTCACCCCCGTTCAGCTTTAACATTTTTGATAATGGGACTAATTGAGATCATGACCTTTAATTATAGAATGTGTTGCCAAATACACAACCAGGAGACACAACCAAGAGACAGCCCAGTGCAAATGAAAAGGTAACCCAACCAGGGACTAAACCAGCAAACACCACCAAGGGGGCAAATCCAAAATCAAAGCCGGTAAATACAGAGAGGGCAACAAACAGAGGACTACTGCTCAGTATGCTGTGGCAACAGAAGCAACACTTCACAAAGACTAGGCTTACCAGACACGTATTTATCAGGAGACAAAATGGGGAACAGGTGAAAACAGTTAGATTGGATTGTGATTGGTTGCGGTTGAGGCATGTTGGGGGCAGGGGTCACGTGATCTTTTGTAGGATCCTGGGAGATGTAGTTCATAGACTCAGCAGTGCCATCCACTGAAACAGAGAGAGGAAGACCACAGGGCATGTCCACAGGAAATATGACTCCTGGTTATTTTAAAGCTAAAAAGTTTAAATTTGTCTATTTATATAGAGTTTAATATTTTAATGAAATAAACTCCAAAAACTCAGTCTCATGTTTTATCACAACGATAGCTCATATTATTATGTAGCTCTCTACATCATTTCTTACTTACAGGTAGTGATGAAGTGATGCAGTTTTTTTTTTCGTTTTGTCAAAACACAAACAAAAAACACATTACTAGAATATAGTTGCTGTCCGAAGAAAAACAGGTATCTCCAAAATGGCTACAGGAAATCCTCATTGAATTTGAATGTAAGTCAATGCAACCAGACGTCTTTCCAAGCCGTTTTGGCAGATTTCTGTTGGTTCATTCTTCATGAAATGTCCACACAGTGTAAATAGCAGCTCATGTGATCAAATGAGTCATAAAAGTAAAAATCAACAAAAATGGAGATACATGTTTTCTTTGGACAGCGACTCTATGTTTATTTTTACAGGCTGTTTTGACAGATTTGGGTTAAACAGCCATGTCTTTGACATGAGAAGCTCCTCCACTTCCGCTTCCTGATGCAATGTGGGACTATAGTGTCCACTCTGACACCCCCAGAGAGTTTTAGTCTGTAGGCAGAGCATTATTTTATCCACAATGCTGAATTTAAAGCAGGAAGTCGGACAGCATTCTTTGTTACTCAGTGATTAGCTGTTAGATCCCACTGGCTTGCAGTAAATGTGGTTTTTAGTTCTGCTCAGAATTAGCTAACAGTGTCACTACTGTCAGTCACTTCTGAGTTGTTTTGGTACTTTTAGAGATATATGTATAATCATGTATTCCAATCAAATAAGCACATGTAATTAAGATATAGAGGCACTCAAACCATTTTAGTCTAAAGTCTAATCAGTTAAAGGTCCCAAGTTTAAACTCTGAACCAGTTCTGTAGAGTGACCCATTCTGTCTGTTAGTGACCCCCTGCAGAAGTAAAACTCTCATCTCACTCGTTTCCAAAGCTTCTCACAATGAAATGCTTATGCTTAGTTTCTCTGGTTTTCTTTGGGGGTAGATATGCCTCCTGGTTCTGATTGGTGGTCCACACCATTTTTTCTCCATTAAACAGAGAGGTGGGCGTCTGCAGAGATCGATTTTTTCACATGACTAATGTGTTTTGTTTCCTAGTTTCATTAAATGAATAATGGGATACCCCTCTATCTCTGTCTGTCTACAGCAGGAAGAGAAAGGGGTGCTCACTTCACTTCCTCACTAACCTAGTATCTTCAGCCTGTAGAACAGAATGAGCAGAGAGCAGATTCATATGATGAAAAATACAGAAGATATTAAGATAAGTGCAGCACCAGTCCATTTTGCGCATTAGTAAGCATGTTTGAATATCTTTATATCACATTTATATTATATTATATTATATTATATTATATTTATATATTATATTATATTATATTATATTATATATATTATATTATAATTATTATATTTTATTCTCAGTAGTGCATGTGACGTTAGCAAGGATGGGCCTTATCGCTGTACCTGACCCAACAGCCACGACTGTAGATATTCACCCTGTTAGTGCAAGCACCACTTACAGACCTCCAGCATAATGCTGGACTACATGCACACAAACTGTTACAACACTGCCCTTAACACCACATCATCGTCACCAAAGACAATGGTGTCATGCTAGACTCAGAATGGCAGCGGGACATCTTCAGTGCAAAGTCTCACTTTTGTCTTGGTGAAGACGACCAATGAATCGTAAAATCTGCAGGAACTGTGTGAGAATATTCAAGCTTTATGGGGTGGATTATCACAGGGCACCATTAGGAACCTCAACAACTCCATGCCGTGACATATACATGTTGCTTTAGCAACCATATTGACCTGACGCCATACTGAGAGACACTACTTCTGTATGTGTAGCTTAATAAATATCCATATCAGTCCAAATGTATCATCATTTATTATTCCAGGTAACCTTTTATCTTCATACTAAACAGCCCTGCAACTGGACACTTCTCTATGGGTGTAACCATTCTTCTGACGATGTGTTTGTCTCTGTCTCAATTTTTACTGTCCAGCTTTCACATACACCAAGAATCACAGAGACTAGACTGGACATTTTGTTTGTAGAAATCAGTCATCTGAAGATAGTTTGAAGCTTGTTCGTTGTTATTTTGCCAAGTGGCATTATGTGTTCCTCGTGTGCTGGATCCATGGTTACTATTAATTAATTCAAGTAGGTAAAGGCCATCCACCATTTTCATCCATCAGTCTTTTTCTTCAGTGTCTTTCTTGTAATAAGTATCTTCTTCTACTTCTTCTTCTTCATACTGACCTGAAGTTCTATCTTTTCATTCTGCTCTTTAACCTTCCTTATAAGCACCTTAAGGTCTTCCAGATGTCCCGCTATGAGTGAAAGCATTAACCTACCTGTTTTATACAGGTGCTTCTAAAAGCTTGGCTGTATTTTTTAAAGCTGAAGGTATTATGTAATCACTGAAGATGAAGAACTCACAGGTGCATGCTGGGAAAATGACAGTGAGTAAGGAGATGCTGAGTGACTCATTCAGCAGGATGACCTTCATGATGCCACCACAATAATACAGCTACATAACCTTCTAAAAGGGCTTTGATTATTTCACCAGCTGAGAGAAATATATAAATAATTTATTTTATTGCACAGCATCTGGTTATTATCTAATATGCTGGAGAAAAGAGAGACTAGAAAGAAGTGAGAGGTCTTATTCACCAGAAGAAACGACAATTTGCATTAAAGAAGATCGAATTGGATTGATTGGATGTCTGTGAGAGGGTTAATTACTGTTCCCTGCTCCAAGTCACCTCTCCTGAAATTCCCCACATTCATTCCAGTTTTAATGTCAGTATTCATACAGCGGTACTGCAGAGCACATTTCACTCATTTTAAAAGCAAATGCCATCTCCAGATGTGCCTTGCACTTTGCTCAGAGGCACTTTTGCATAAATGTACTCAGTCGAGATGCATTTGGGCTGCAGTAAGTAACGTATGTGATATGAATGAACTAAATGATTAATATTAGGATTTCACCAAAGAGAGAGCTGCTATCCTAGATCAGCACAAAAGAAGAGAAAAAAGAGAAATTTATTAAGATGTGCCAACGTGAAGTGTACAGTTTCTCAAATGGTGGACCAGGGGACCATTGAAGGGCCATGACATACCCTCTGGGGGTCCACAGGCTTGTACTGTGGAGGTGACTATAGTTTGCAGTGGACTGGTGATTAGCTTGGTGTAAAAAATACTGGTTATTTAAGAAATCAAATTCTACATTTACCTTTTACATTCCTTTACCTTTTTCCTTTCCCTATATTTAACATAGCTATATATTTTGGGAGTTTTTTTTGAGCTTGAACTGAAATGCATGATGTAATCTTCTTCAGGATCTAATTTTCAGAGTGTCATTGTCAGGAAGACTTATTTTTGCCATGGGCTGCTAAGCTTTGCAGTAATAAACAGGTGGATCTTAGTTCCACTAAAGTCGTGCCCTAAACGGTTGGTGTTTTATTGTGAATTTGGCACTTATAATGCTCTTTATGACTTTAAATCTAATCTTTGAATCTAATGTGCATTGAGTCAATTTAGGTAAGACGTTAATAACCACAACCATACACATGTTCAAGGGTTCAAGGAGACTTTATTGTCATTCGCATCACATGTGGTACATGGGGTGGAACGAAATTGTAGTACCCAAGGACCCAGTTACACCCAAACAGCAGTACCTAAATAAATATTATATACATAAAAATATAAAGATACAATAAAAATACAGAGAGAAAGAGCAGCAGGAAATGAAAAGGTAGCAGCAGAGTGTATTTAAAGTGACTGAGTGTCCTCAAAGTGTCGGTGCATTGGTTTTGACTAAGTGGCGTTTAGAAGTCTTACAGCTTCTGGAATGAAGCTGTTCCTCAGTCTGTTCGTTTTACACCTAATGCTCCGCAGCCTCCTGCCTGAGGGGAGCGGGACAAAAAGTGAGTGTGCTGGGTGAGTGGGGTCCTTCATGATGCAGGTGGCCCTCTTCCTGCATCTGGAGGTGTAGATGTCCGTGGTGGTGGGGAGGCTAACTCCGACAGACCTCTGTGCAGCCTTCACCACCCTCTGCAGAGCTTTCCTGTCTGCAGCAGAGCAGCTTTCGTGCCACATGTTGATGCTGGAGCATAGGACGCTCTCCACCATACATCTGAAGAAGGAGGTGAGGACCGAGCTCCTGAGCCCAGCTCGCCTCAACCGCCTGAGGAAGTAGATGTTGATGCCTGCCATGGCAGTATGCTGATTAGGTGTAGGTTTAATGTTTGCTGTGGTTGTTTCTTCATTACTGTACATGTCAGTTGTCTAAAATCATCTTTTGTTAGCATTTTGTTATCTACTCTGGGCAGAAGTGGCTGAGCTTAGCAGGTGCATGCTATATACTGAAGATGCAGTGTTGGTTGTGTTGATGTAAATCCAGCTTTCTGGTTGGTCGTTCTAGTTTTGTATCAGGGTATAAGTGTTGGAATTTAAAGCAGTGTTAATTTTGGCAGCTGATTTTGATTCAGCTTTAGACTTTGTTGAAAATGTATATCAGTTTTAGTCACATCTTCCCATGTGACTAGGTCTCCCATGTGCTATTAGCAGTGCTAACACTTTTCTCGTTCTTGCACAAGTTAATATTAGCTTAAGGGCAAAGTACACCTGCAGGCCTAATGTTTCTAGTCCGTTTGTGCCATTAAATGAGATACCTCTCACTAGCGCAAGAGCTCAGTTCAACTCTCTCTCACTAACCTAGTATATGCAGCCAGTCCCTTCTTATTTTGCATACTGTTAAGTGCATACTTGATTATGATCTTTATATCAAATTTATTCAATTCAGTTAAACTTTGTCATTATACCAACACAGTGTTGTACAGTATAACAAAACACAGTCAGCCTCCTTCTCCAGTGCAGTAAAAAATATATACAGACAATATAAAATGACAAAATAAAAGACTTAAACAAAAATAGACAAAAACAAATGTGCGTAAACAGTACAGTAGGACATGTGCAAAATAAAAGAGTAGTATCAGTGGTATGGTTGTGTATATAACGTGTACAGTGCAGGTAATAGAAGCAGCTTATGTTCAGGTAAGAAGGTATATTACTTTATATTGTAATTGGTCTATCAATATTAAATAACCAGCATCGCTTTTCAAGTCCCCACTTTCAACAAAAGTAGAAGACGAAGCTCAGTGTAACTTTTTTTTTATGCTGTGGCATCCTAAACCATACCCATTGAATGAAATGGCTTATCATGTGAAGAGAAAAGCAAGCTAAAAAGCTAGCTACTGAAGTAGAGACATGGAAATCTACATAACTTACATCATGATGGTATCTTTTCTCTGACTAGAAGGGGTTAATAACTTGACCCTCGCATCCATTTACACTGTATACAGACAGAGTCACTGCTTTTGTAGTGATTTTGTTGAGTGAGAGTTACACTAATGCTAGCTTGGTTGCATTAGCTGGTTGCACTGGTTACCTCTAGCTGAATGGCTACGCTAGCAGTCAAGGACGCCCAATGTGTGGATGTATACGGGTAATGTCTTTTGTGCACTGTAATGACAGGACTTTAAAGACTATATAACTTGTATGAGATGGAACACAAGAACACCAGATATATGTTTTGTTTTCTTCTCATGAATTAACTGCATATATACTCCTATCAACCCCATAATTACTGAAATACATGAACACTGCTTCTGTGTATGTGGAGGTTTATATGCAAAGACAAAGAATGTGACTATCCTGCCTTTGTTTTTCTCTATCTATCTATTTGTCTCTGTCAGTAAAGAAGGACACATCTCACACTCTTAGAACCATTTCAGTCTGCTAGCCAATCACTCACTGAAGGCCATAATTTAAAACTGACGCTCTTTGCTGCCTGAGAGCCTGAGCCTGAGCCAGTTGGGCTTCTTTATGACACACAGTTACTGCTGCCTGATCTAATTAATGTGCAGACATCTGAGGATCCTAATAGAGCAAAACTCATCAACTGCAGGCTGAATATACTTCATACTGAATATACTTTAGGGTGTTTATGTAGAACCCTAATGATGAATAGAGAGCAGATAAGACTAGAAGACTGTGTGATAGATTATACACAGCACAGAATTCACAGTTCCTCCCAGCACTCTGATGGCCTTGGTCACCATGGAGATGGAGAAAGGGATGGAGGGATGGAGGATAGATGGAAAAAGCATGTACAAGTAATTGTGAGTGGGAGAAAGTTTACACTGTGGTTAAAAATAAAAGCAGCTCTGCTGCAAAGTCATTAACAGTCACCATACTATAATTACAATACCACACACAACTACAAATATGAATGTATACAAAACAACATCAAGTGTCTTAGTAAAAGCCTGTTCAACTGGACTTCTCAGACCCAGACATCACCATCCTGGAAGAGACTCATGCATTCAGTTACAGTTGCCCAACTCCACTGGCTGATTTTTATAAATCTGAATGCAGATACTATCCCATCTTGATCCACACAAACAAAAACTCAGAAAACTCAGACAGAACAGCTCATATCCGGACCAAAAGGCAAAGCAAAATCCCCATATGACAGCAAAGCAGCTGAAGGATTGATTTGTTGAGTGGTGGTGCATCATTCTGCTGTGCAATGCTGCTTGTCCAAACATGAGCTGTGTAAAAGTGTCCTTCAACCTCATCACAAGTCAACATCAATTAATATTATGCAACACAACATGCCAGAGGCATTTTGGAAACAAGTGCTGTGTAGTAATGAATTAAAAATGGAACAGAAATAAAAACGTTGGACACTGGGTCGTTGCCATCTCAGAGAATAAAAATAATAAAATGGGGGAAATACTGGAGAAAGCTGGAGAAAGGCTATGCTACTGAAAACAGCTGCTACCAGGAAAACGGCACAGTGGGCAATGCTGTCACCTTACAGCAAGAAGGGCCTGGGTCCTGGGTATGGCATCTTGGGTCCTTTCTGTGTGCAGTCCGCATGTTCTCCCTGTGTCTACATGGGTTTACTTAGGGTGATCTGGTTTCCTCCCACAGTCCAAAGACATGCAGTCAGGTGTATTGAAGGTGCTAAGTTGCTCCCTGAGTGTATGAGTGAATGCGTATGTCTGTGTGTCTGCCTGGTGATGGATTAAAGGCCTTTCCAGGGTGTTTCCAACCATCCGCCAGTGAGCACTGGGACAGGCTCCAGCTACCCAGAAGGATAAAGCGGTTTAGAAGATTGAATGAGTGAGATCTCCATTAATATTATAAGCAAATCACAATTTACCAGAACTGGATCTGGTTGTAATACGAGACAGCAGTCCAAATGCTCAAAGAATATGATAATAAACAAAAAAGCAATTATGTATAATTTACATGGGTGAACTGAGCCATAAATCACCCATTAGGAGCCCCCCATATTTAAATAATCCAATTTTGAGTCCAATTTGGAGTCTATAAATGTAACTGCAGAAAAAAATTATATATATTATTATACATATATTTTATATACATAGCATTAAGATTACATTTTTCTGCAGAGTTACAGTCATCAGTGCCAATGCAGGTTAAACAATGGGGAAATGCATGGAAAGACCTGGACAGATACACTTATCCAAACACACAAACAAAAACAAAGCCATAATGAGTGGGTGCATCAACAGAGAACCGCTGAGCGGTATTCTTCACACACATCCACACTGCTCCCTTGAGCTCCACGCATGAGTTACTACACTGCTCTGCTCTTCTGCTATGTGCTCTGTGAGGAGTGTTGCATACACCCACACACGGTCACCACACAAACACAGTCATGGTCTTATACCTACACATACAGGCATGCTCATGCTGATCTGTAAGGAGTTGTCCCAGTGCCCAGGTGAACCATTAACAGCGTGAGGCACGGCAGATGCCGTTGTTCTGCATGACTAACAAAGCCTGCAGAGATAACACACAGATACACACATACATTTAACTTCAATATCTCATTACCAGAACAGCACCATCGAGACATCAAAATGCTCCAGCCTGCAAAACAGGCTTGCTGCTGAGTGTACAGTGCAGCATTACTGTAAGAACAACTGCTTATAGATTAACTGAAAGAGAGAAAGAGAGAGAGAGAGAGAGAGAGAGAGAGAGAGAGAGACTACTAACAGTAATTCTGTATTTATTGTATTGACTGGTGAGCTTAAAAACAACAAGGGATGGATTTATCAATACTTTCTAATGATTTTTAATGAGCATATGAGTTAAATGTAATTAATAACATTGTTCATAGCTGATGATAAAACTTTTCTTTCCACTCTCTGTCAATAGAGACAAAATTGAAACATTTCGGAATTTTTTCTTTTTGCCAAAACATCCTAAAATTAATTTTCCGTATCATTTTCTCTCTCTAGGTCTACCCACTATCCACCACTAATCACCCGCTATCTACCACTAATCACCCACTATCCACCACTAACCACCCACTATCTACCACTAACCACCCACTATCCACCACTAACCACCCACTATCTACCACTAACCACCCACTATCCACCACTAACCACCCACTATCCACCACTAACCACCCACTATCTACCACTAACCACCCACTATCCACCACTAACCACCCACTATCTACCACTAACCACCCACTATCCACCACTAACCACCCACTATCCACCACTAACCACCCACTATCCACCACTAACCACCCACTATCTACCACTAACCACCCACTATCCACCACTAACCACCCACTATCTACCACTAACCACCCACTATCCACCACTAATCACCAGCTATCTACCACTAACCACCCACTATCTACCACTAACCACCCACTATCCACCACTAACCACCCACTATCTACCACTAACCACCCACTATCCACCACTAACCACCCACTATCTACCACTAACCACCCACTATCCACCACTAACCACCCACTATCTACCACTAACCACCCACTATCCACCACTAACCACCCACTATCTACCACTAACCACCCACTATCTACCACTAACCACCAGCTATCCACCACTAATCACCCGCTATCTACCACTAACCACCCACTATCCACCACTAACCACCCACTATCTACCACTAACCACCCACTATCCACCACTAACCACCCACTATCCACCACTAACCACCCACTATCCACCACTAACCACCCACTATCCACCACTAACCACCCACTATCTACCACTAACCACCCACTATCCACCACTAACCACCCACTATCTACCACTAACCACCAGCTATCCACCACTAATCACCCGCTATCTACCACTAACCACCCACTATCCACCACTAATCACCCGCTATCTACCACTAACCACCCACTATCCACCACTAACCACCCACTATCCACGACTAACCACCCACTATCCACCACTAATCACCCGCTATCTACCACTAACCACCCACTATCCACCACTAATCACCCGCTATCTACCACTAACCACCCACTATCCACCACTAACCACCCACTATCCACCTATGTACAAGCAACCTCTCACTATGTGTGGGAAACAGGAAATGTTTTCTGTTTAGGAAAGCATTAATCAGCCTGGCTAAAGGCTTCCTGGATCATTTGTCTACATTTGTCTGAATAACCTTTAAAGTGCAAGTCACCAACAGCAACACACACACACACACACACACACAGACACACACAACACTGCTTATGCATTCACTGGCAGTAAAAGGTAAGGCCAGTTCAATCAATAATGGACAGTGACGAGTTACATTGGTGGCAGTGTCAGTATTACTGGTCACAGGCATGCACACACACACACGCACACAAACACACACACACACACACACACACAAACACACAAACACATACACACACGCGCACACACACACACACACACACACACACACACACACACACACACATACACACACACACACACACTCACACATACACACACACACACTCACACACAGACACACACACACACATACACACACACACACACATTAAAGATTTTTTTTTTTTTATTCTATGCACTTCCACTAACTTTGTTTTTCATGTGAGAAAACAACACAACACTGCCAAATTCCAGGATGATCACAGTCAGGGGGTCTGTATGTGACTGGTTCAACAGGGACACTTTGACTGACCTAATGAGCTTATGGGACCACAGAACAGAATAATGGTAAGCCCACCATGGTGTAGTATTATTTCTACACATTCTACAGTGGATGGAGAGATAACAGGTTCTGTTCACACACATAACTGATTAATTGCTCTAAAGTATAAGGTTTAGAGGCATTAAAGCATTTACTCTTTTCTGCTCGGTGTTTAACCTCTAACATTCTCTACCTCTGTCTCTTTCTGACCCTGCCCCACTGATCACTGATACACCACACGCACATTCACACCAAACAGTCCCCCTATGTTTGACCTCCAGTGCCCTCACCACCCACACTCCAGAGAACACTAAGCCCATCCACTGCAACAGCAGTACACAGCCAAGTAATTATATACACCCACATAGCAGGGATGTGATATAACACCATTATCTGATTCTGTATATGTGTTTAGAGCCAAAAAGAACACGATTAGTCTCTGTATGCACAGCTGAAGTGAATGTTGGCATGGTAGTGGGGGTTATTTTTATCTGTTTCTGGATCTTCTGAATTAAGACTTCATTATGGAGTCTAAATGTAATGTGACTACACACAAGCTAACACCACTAAATTGGCATAACCCGTAATACCTTGTGAAAACTAACAAGTTTTACCAAAACCCGAACATTTGGTTTCTTTAACAGTAATAGGCTACAGTTGATGCAGCTGGTCTTGGTTTATAACTGTAAGCAGACATACAATGTCATTTCATCATGCAGGAGACAGCTTGTGCATCATTACTGTGTGTGTGTGTGGGTGGGTGAGTGTGTGTGTGTGTGTGTGTGTGTGTGTGTAAGCTGCTGTCATTGAGCAGTGATCGAGTGTTTCTGTCCATGCAAGGAGACTGTCACTCACTTTCCAAACCCTAAGACCCCTGCTGTCAGTCCCTGCTGGACCTCTGACACACACACATGCATACACAATTGCTGGTAGTGATTTTGAGATTTGTCATGGAGAAAGAAAGTGACCCTCACTGCAGTGAGCTTGTGTACCTGACACCCACACACTTCTGTGCCTGTATGTTACAAAAAGCATTTTTTCAAACACAAAAGTGTTTATAGCTGTGTAAACAGTTCAAACATGTAACAGCACCTAAAGATCACACCATACGCGCACACAAAGAATCAAATAAGCCTCATTAATATTTAGGATTGCGAAAATGAAGCAGCCTGCAGTTGAATATCACCTTCTGTGTGCATGAGAAAAACTTGCATGCATGTATCTCCATGGGTTGGCGTCTCTCAAGTTCACATGATTTGCAGCTGTAGAAATGTTTTGTGCACACAGATATAATCTACACATGTGGAAATATATTTTGTGTAAATATCATTAAAAACATGTGCAGGAAATTCTGGTATCTTTATCCCGGTATGAATGGTACATCCTTTCTATCTGTTTCCAAAGCGGTTGACATTCAAAAGCAAGCTGATTTGAGGTTTAGTCTTAAGGCTATGTTGTACTTCTGTAATGTATATCGTACTGGCCTTCAAGTCCTAAACCGGCAATACATGCCTTCCACTGGACAAATCATATCTCATACAAGACTATAGTTTTTTGATCTTAAAGCTGCTCTGGCATTTCTTTAGTTGAAGCTGATGTGAAATTGCAGTGGTCTTAAAGGATGATAGTTCAGATTAAAACTATGCAGGCTTATTAAAAGGAATTTCGCATTGTTGTTCTCCCAGGCTGATATAAAGTGCACTAACCCCAGAGTGCACTAGCTTCAATACCTGAACACACCACTATCTCTCAGGTTGCAAGCTTATTTAACATTTCATACCTTCTCTATTCAAGGCTGGTGTAAATGCTGGTTTCTAACACTTTAGAATAAGGCTACCTTTATGAAGGGTTTATAAGTGGTTTAAAATAGGATATTATTGGTTAATAATTCACAAAGTGTTAATAAGCAGTTATAACACATTAATTTAAAAAAAAATGACCTCCTTCATATGATGTATATGAACATGATTTGAAGCTGACTCGGTTCATGCAGACTGATGGAAATGATCAGTAAACATCAAAATCTGAGCTTTAACAGTATAAAAGTATGTGTGTTCTCTTTTTGACTAACTACAGATCAGTGTCTTGTTCATGTGTTGTACCTGCTTAATAATGATTTTAAGGTATTTATGGCCTAGTACTAATAACCTAATAACTATTACCAAACTCTTTATAAATGTCAAGCTAATCCAAAGTGGTAGCAAATTATTGATTTCTAAAAATGGGATGGGAAATACAATTATGATAACCAATTATTTCCCTTTATTTATTAAGCACCCCAACATATAAACATAAAATATTAATATCAAAACAAAATACATTAAGTCATATATGGCACATATTTTTTCTCTTTATATAAGAGAATATGTAAGGGTGAATATATATATATATATATATATATATATTCACATAGAATATGTAGACCACTGTAGCCACTGTATCATATCCTTTTTAAAAATGTTCCTAATTAAATAGAAGATCACTTTTAGATCATGAAATAAATTTACTCTTATCCTTCAGTCCATATGTAGGGTTGCTCCTTCACCTTTTAATAGATAACTGACCCAAAACATCCCTGACTCAGCCAGTCAGCTAAATCGGATAACAGTAGCGCTTGTATGTCTTATCATCTGTTTCATCCATTTACTGTCCACTGCTTCACAAATGTCACAATGTCTTCAGTTCCATCTATTTAATGCACTTTATACATGCACAGATGAGTCTACAGTTAAGCTGGGGTAGGTGATGACTTCAGTGTGCAGCTGTTTGGGTGAAGGTAGGGACTTTATAGAGCTTGCCCTTTTGTAGGGCCTTAGGACAGGGTGTGGTTATCTGTGTGTTCTAACCACAACAGCCGGCCAAAGGTATGTTCATGCAATTGTTTCACATACACACAAACAGAGATTAAGAGAATATTTGCAAGCATAATTTCCCAAACTCAAAATATTAATGAGATTTATTTGACACTCACTCGTTGGGCATCATAGAGTAATCCAAAACTTAACCCCGACCTCGGTAGTTAAAAAGAAATGGCTTTGCACTTTACAAAGTCAGGATCTTGTTGTAAGTCCTGAAAATGTAGGTTAATCTGTTGGTCTTTGATTCTACTCCAGAACTCACACATACACACATGCACCCGCATAGTCGAGGTCTTGTTGGTCCTGTTTTGTATGGATTTATTCCAGTGTGTGCCCTTTAAATGTTAAAGCTGCCTGGTGGCCCACAGTGACCGAGAAGAGAAAACATGTGGCCTTTGATTGAGGTGAAAGTAAAGTGTGGAATACTAATGAGGACAGCACCCTAAGGCATATAATCTCTCTTCTCTTTCTTTCTTTCCCTCTCTCTCTCTCCCTCACAGACACACACAGAGTCTCAAATCTCTTCCTTCCTCATCGGTCATTCAACTTATACCGGAACACTTCAGACAGAAAGTTTGAACATAGATAATTCAGAACAACTTAGATAAAAGTACAACTTAAGAAAATGTAAAACCTCTTTATCATTAAACATTTTAAGGCAAGCGCTTGTATATTGTTTAGTGCCTTAAGACAATAAAGAACTTCTATTTAGAACTATTAGATTATTTCAAAGAAAAGTTAGAACTGAGATCATTTAAACTCTTCAGAAATAAAGAACTTTCAGAACTTCAAATGGAGGAATATACACAGTGTGAACAGTTTCCTCTCTCAGATCAATGCACAGGTAAACAATATGTTATTAATGCTGTACAAATGAAGTTATATATAAGCTTACCAAACAGTAAAATTAGTAACTGTTTAAAGTGGCAGTAACGGCAGTCTCCTGCAGTTGGCGTTGCACAAATACGATGGGGCTCTAACTACATCCAGGCTGTGTGACGGGAAAATGGATCTCAAAGCAGATGTTAATGACTGGCTAAAAGGAGTGACTGCATTTGGGCGTGCCAAAGGCCACAGTGTAAAGGAAGTAGCTGAATTTGTATGTAGGTGTATGGAAGCGTATGGTCATACGAGTCTACCAGCAGTGGAAAAAATCCCAGTGTAGAGGAAATTCCCCTCGGAATTGTGCCAGGAAAGGCATCCACCAACTCTGACCCAACTGCGCAATTCCCAACTGATGTACAAGTGTATGAACATTGATTTAGCCTACATCCAGAAACATGTCCAGTTCATGCCAAATTGAATCACAGCTGTTAGTGGTGCTGGTGGAGGCATTACACGCTACTAGATACGTTTCATTCACAGGTGACTCATTTTTTGCTCAGTGTGCTTATTTAATTAATGTGGATTAGAATCAGGTACATTCAATGCATGGAATAATGCACTTTATTTACCCTTTAAGGACAAACGGATTTGTTCTAGGGATGATATGGCGTCTCTAAGGGATTCTCTCTCTTTCTGTCTCATTCTATGTCTCACATGTACCAATGTCTGCACAAAACGCAAATCAGTTCACTTAAGTTGCCCAAATGAGGCTCAAAATCTCAACTGAGGTCCATGTTTCAGTCTGCTTTATAATGTTCTCAGTAGACAATGTATTCTATTGGCTATCTAAAGCTGAATGAAGCATTTCAGTAGAGAGCATGCAGGGGCAAAGTGGAAAGCAAGTAGTTCCCCCTCAGTGGAGTCCCCAGCACCGTCATAAGGGCTGCATTTGCTTCAGTGTAATGTAATAGATGAGTCTTCAGAGTGTAGAAGGATTAAATGAACACCAGCGTTGACTGAAGCAGCAGAACTGGGCACAGTTGCTTTAAAACCCAAAAATAGACAAAGCTATTCATAAGCTAGAGCAATAAACTACATACTTCAACATTTCTAAAGCTAAACATGCAGTTGGTTGTAAACTGTTATACATGTAACACAGAGGAGACACATCCCGAGTGGTGAGTTGAATCTCAACAAGCTATTACACAAGAAGAATCCTTCTCAGTACTCACTCAACCAGCGGCAACAGGATGAAACAGTAACAAAGGAGTAAGTGATTGGTAGAGATGGACATGAGCAAGACATCAGAGAGTGAACTTTGACCATTCCTGTCCAACAGGACCCAGTACATCACCAAAAACAGAGAACACGGAGGTTCAAAGAGGAGAGAGAGCAAGAGAGAGAGAGAGAGACAGACGGAGAGTAAGTAAAGTAAAAAAGCTCAACTGGGTTGCTGGACTGCAGCAGGTCACTGGAAGAAATGTTCCCTGAAGAAAAGTCGCCTCAGCGGTCGGAGAGCAAAAGGCAGCGCCTGCTCAGAAAGCTGCTCTACTGCACCGGAGACATGCAGCACTTTCACTCACACATGCAGGGTAAGAGTCCACACCACTATACACTCCTTACACACACCTGCTGATAGTCATTTTCCTTCTTTTCATCTTTACTTTATTTACATCTAAACCAAACCCCTAACGCACACTCCAGCCACTACACCCAGCTGTCCAGAGTCACTCTTTTACAAGGGACACCTGAGCATTCAGAGTCCGCGATCATTCATTCATCTCAGCACCTCAGCTCTGCTAGGGGATTACATAATTTACTAAAAGAAAGCATGATTTTTGTTGCTGTATGTCATGTGGAAACATTGTCCAGTAATAAAAGCTGACATTCTACACTTTAGTATAATATTCATTTAGTGATCTGAAGTACAAATGAGAATATAAAAAGCCAATTTCACTTCATGGCCCCAGTACCTTTGTTCTCCCTGTAAACATACTCCTGTACAATACATTGGCCAAACTCAGTATATAATGTTTCTATTAAGCCATAATTACTGACACAAATATTGACTCACCCACAAAATTTATTTTTTCACTATTTAAAGAAGTAAAGTTTCACATATTAAATCACATATTATCTGTTTGTTTAATGCTTGTTGTTAAAACTATTAAAGGTTAGCATTTTGGAATATTTTTTGCATAGGAGTGTATGTTTCTTGAGTAATTCAATTTTCACACCAAAAAAGCTCCAATTCTGCAGCTTTATACACTCATTATTAAAAGAATAGTTGCACATTACAATAATTGGTAATAAATTTAGACTGATGTGGGCAAAATTTATTGATCTACAATATGACAGACTTCAACAGCAACATGCCAGTCTTCTCGGCATGGAGTTGTAGAGGTTCCTAACGCTGTCCTGTGATAATCCATCCCATGCAGTTTAAACATTCTCACACAGTTCCTGCAGATTGTGTGGTGGGGTAAAGGTGGAGTGACACAAACTGTTTGTCTTGGTGCTGACTACGGTGCCTAAACACGGAGATTCCTGGTTGCCTCCACCAAAACAAAAGCAGGACTTGTCACTGAAGAGACCCACTGCCATTCTGAGTCACTCCATGACAGTTTGGTATGACACCATTACAGTCTTTAGTGACACTTACATGGTCTTAAGGGCTGTTGTGCATCGTGCAGCCGTCTGCCAATAGTGCTGTCACTAACCGGATGACTCATGGAGCGTATCACTGCTCAATGAATATCCATTATTGTGGCTGTTGGATCAGTCAGAAAAGTGGTAAGGCCCATCCTTGTTTACATCACATGTGTGGCCGAGTGTGGACCTTGTCTTCTGTATGTCTTTCGCATGTTGCAAGTCATACCTATTTACCAAGTTTCATTCCTGACCGTTAATTCCTATCCATTTTAATAAAACTTCAGATCGTCTCCAAGTCAGTTAATATTCAAGATTCAAGAGGTTTATTGTCATATGCACAGTGAAACAAGTGGTTACACTGCACAGTTTGTCAATCCTCTGTTAACACAAAAAAGACATCAATAATGAGGCAGTCATAAATAAATAAACTTAGAATTAAAAATTAAAATGACTTGTTCACTGTTACATGACAAGCAGTGTGTAGAGAAAAACTCTTTTGGAATCTGGTCTGGTCATCATCTAAGTTACCTTTAGGCTAAAGATAGTCAAAAATCCTCCCCATTATGTATTAGAGCAAATTTAACGATGTATTGTTCTTGTCCATACTAAAAACATCATTCATAGGCAAAGTATGTAAACCCATACACTAATGACCTCAACAAAAGATACAGTACCAGTCAAAAGTTTAGACACACCAAATGAAATGGATGTTGTGGTTATCTTAAAGACTTTACAGGCTTACACTTAACAGCTCAACTGATGAGATGTCTGAAACAATACATATCCTGATATACCAGATATGCTCCTGATGTATGACAATATTATATGTATGCCATATCACCACCTCTTGGTATCCTCCTTTTTAGCCCAAAATTAAAAAGTTACTCTTTCAATGTAGACAATATTTATGATGGACAGACCAGCAGACCAATATAATTCATCCAAAAGAAAAAAAAATGTTATATCAGCCTCCACTGCAAGTTAAGAAAGCTGTTTTATCCTCCTGTAAAGATCCATTTTGGAGATTTTCAACATGGACTGCACAATTCCACAAATGATATTTTATAGTTTGGTGTTTTCACTTTTATTCTAAAGTACAGTATTAAGCTGAACATAGGGAGAATCTTCTGTGAGTAGCCATGTCTAGAATCTTAGATAAATTGTGCAGATTGTTTAATAAATTGAAGAAGAAGCCTTGAGTAACAGTTAAAGGCTTGAAGGCATTACTGGACCTGGACCATCTCTGTTCATGAAGCTATTATACAGAGAACATTGAAATGGCCTGATGTCTAGGGTGACCAGATTCCAATTTAGCAGATGTGGGACAACGATGTGGGACAAACTATGTTTGTGTGGGACAATGTGGGACACCAATGCATCAAGATAAAATAGTGTGTAATAGGGTAAAATAACTTTAAATTAAACATCTCTATTCTGCCCCTTTAGCACATAAAACTGCAAATAATAATGTGTTTATAAATAAATGAAAGAAACTTAACAGAACAGACAGTTATTTAATGTGCTTTAAAAGGATACAGCTTTCCAGTTTTCTCTAACAACAGAGAGCAACAACAACTCCAGCACAACCCAACCACAAAAAAACTTTACAAGAGTCACCTTGCACTGGTTTCACCCAGGGGTAAATAGTTTCCCAGTCTCTGTTATAGCTGCATTTTCGTTTTTTAGATCGAGTCGTGTTTACCTCCCTGTCCTCCATAGCTCGTGCTGCATGTCGGTGCTGCTCTGATTTGCATTGTAGTGATGGTCGGTCGCGAACGATCCGGTTCTAAGAGTCAGCTCTTTGAAGTGAACGGCTCCTGATGACAGCCCTCACTGCTTTTCCCACACACACAGCCATTTGATAAAAAAAAAAAAACACGCATTTCAAAACTGGAGTCTGACAGGCTATAACAATGCGGGACAACGTCTCAATTTGCGGGACACGTGAAAAGTAATGAAATTGCGGTACTGTCCCGCACAAAGCGGGACATCTGGTCACCCTACTGATGTCTATAGCAGAGGAAACAACCGCTTTTCAAGAAAAGCATCTATAGTTGAATCACCCCGCAGTGAAGAGTGGAAGCAGTAGAAGGATTTGTGATGCTATGTTGCCTGAAGGGGAAAAATGAATTTACATTTACATGTATGTCATTTAGCTGACTCTCTTATCCAGAGCGACTTACAAGGGTAATCATATTACAGGTGGGCCAATGTAGTGTTAGGAGTCTGGCCAAGGACTCTTGTTGGTGTAGCACAGCCTAGCCCCCTAGACTGGGATTTGAACCCCAGTCTCCCACATGGGATGATAACTTCCTGGTGGGTAGTGGTTCCAGAGTTTGTCAAGGCATCTTACTTAACCTCCTGAGACCCCAGCATCCTCATATGAGGACATTACATTTCTGCTTCTCTGCACCATGATACTTTTTAAAACGTTGACCCTTTGGCCTCATATGAAGACATTGTTTTCTGCCCAAACAGCTTCCTGTACAAAGACAACGTTTAGTTTTTATACTCGTTAGGTCCTACTAATCACAAATAGCTAGGAGACATTAAAACTGCACACCAAGCAAGTCCAGTTCTAAGAAGGTTAATTATGTCAGTGTGGCTGTTCACTAGATGAAGCTCAGTGGAAGCTGGGTGATGGCTCAAGACAATGGCTTTAAACACTAAAGTAACTCTATTTGGCTTCAAAAAATAAAATCTGCCTTGTGGAGTGGCCCAGTCAGAACACAGATTCGGCAGAGAGGCTGTGGTATGGCCCCAAGAGAGCCTTTCAGACCAGAAATCTGAAGAATCAGATCCTGTAGCGAATGTGTTCTGTGAGCGAGTATTTCTCTTGAATGTGCAGATTTAATCCACAGTGACCAGAAGTGCTTGCCTGAGGTTATTAAATCCAAGGTTCCACTTACTTTTTCCTCTAGCGGTGCCACTGTTTAATTGGTGTGTGCAATAAAGACATGAAAGATTATAATCGTTAGTGTGTTATTAACTTTAGTGCATGATATGGCCAATTTATCCAGAAGACCAGGTAATTCAGAAGAGTTCATACACTTCTCCGGCTACTGCATGTAGTGAATAGTTGATAAGTGAATGAAAGGACCACGCTGAACACAGCTCTCTCTCTCTCTCTCTCTCTCTCTCTCTCTCTCTCTCTGTCTCCCTCAGATAAGCCTTTCTGTATGCAGCTGCTGGAGTGGAGTTTGCGGGGGGTGTCTGGTGTGATTATGGTGGACAATCCTGTGAGTGGAGCTCTGATTCTGACTGCTATGACTCTCTTTAGCCCCTGGCAGGCTCTACTGGGCAGCATAGGACTCCTCACCTCTACAGTCACAGCCCTCATTATCGGCCATAAGCGGTGAGATAAGCATGGAAAACACAGATCCACATGTGTTAGATTCATGTTTTGATTTTGTTTTAGTTAATTCTGATACCACAAACATTAGTGTTATTGTTGTGTTAGTGTTAGTGCTGGCACGTTAGGCTAAATATTTAGAATATCCACTCTATTTATTTATTGATTGGTTGATTTTTACTTTTTTCCTTTGGAAATAGATATGTCACTTGAGAGAACAGAACCCCAACTAAATACTTACTTACTAACACTTCTCAATTAATAATACGTCAGCTTGGCAAGTGGACTCGTCTGTCTAATAATACCAAATATTTTATAATATCTCAATTTCATAAATGTTTTGAGGCGTTAAAAATAGCATAAAATTATATAATTTATATTCTTTAATTTATTTGTCTTCTAAGTCACTTCTGGGTTGTGTCCCTCTGGGTTGAAGGGCTGCTGAAGCATGGACTGCCTGTCCATCACAGACATTATGCAAGAATACAGTGAAATAAAAAGTTAAAGTTAAATTGTCAGACAATAAAGCGAGATATAAGCGAGAATAACATAGAAATAAAGAAATTAGTATTTATTTTATTGCCTTTGTTTTCTACTAAGCAATCTGTAATATAATTCCAGTACAGTCTGAGAGTGTCATTTGTATCTTTAATGTATTATACACTAAGCAGTGAGACTCACATGGTACACTTTGGGAAAACAAGGTACCTAACAACACTGTTTTGAGTATAACCACTTTCACTGTGATGGAAACCTTGAGGACACACGTTCAGAATCTTCAGTCAGAGAATATAACAGGTTTCACACATTGCAACATTAAATGACTGTTTTGTGTGTGTGTGTGTGTGTTTATGTGTGTGTGTGTTTATGTGTGTGTGTGTGTGTGTGTGTTGCAGAGCAGAGGTGTCGAGGGGTCAGTATGGTTATAATGGCATGCTGGTGGCGCTGCTGATAGGCAGTTTCAGCTCTGCAGGAGACTGGTATTGGTGGCTATTACTTCCAGCTTGTTTTGCTGGAGCTACAACGTAAGACACACACGCATACATGTTTGTTTTTACACGCCACAAACATCCTTCATATGTGTTATATTTCATTCTATTTAAATTATTTTACTGGAAAATAATTGTCATTATACCAATACAAGGTTGCACAGTATAACAAAACACTACTGGGCCTTTTCTCTAGTGCAGAGGTAAATAAACAATAGTGCACAGACAAAACAAGAGACACACAATCATATATGCACAGACAAGAGCAGTAACTGTATGTATTTTACTAGAACTGAGGTGTAAACAGCAGTTAGCATATCCAGTAAAGAAAGATAAAGCTTAGTGTTCTGTCCTCGGCGTATGTGCTGTATACACCTTGACAGACAGATAAACTCTCTCCTAACATCAAGACTCTGAAGACAGTCAGCCCTTGTCCACAGGTTTATTGACGTGGCAGGGAAAGGTGAAACTAAAACATACAAAGGGGTATAATCAGTACTACGCTTGCTTGTTAGCCTGTTTTTACTGTATTTTATCCTTTTTTATAGTATAATATGTTCTTCTATGAACTTCCAATGAATAGCAGCAGCTTTGCAATGGTAACTCAACAGACACGTAACATAATACATTACAGAAAATACAATGTCCCAAAATAATGATCTAGCAGTGTAGATACAAGCAATCTATCAGTACATACCCACGACGCTATCAGGGCGTGAAGATGTATACAGACACTGGATTGATTCCAAAACGTACTCTCATGCCTCTCTGAAAAGTCAGAAGCTCTTACTTCCTGACTGCTACATACAGAGCAAGCTACAGCTACTGACCCCTAGTGGTTGTAAAAATGAACTACAACTAATTACAGAACAAATCTAAACATACTGTCTTGTGACATGACACTTAGTGCATATCGGAAAGTATAGGATGTTGAGGCAGCAAGGTGTGCAACTAAGCTGTAAACAGTAGATGTATATATAACAGTGTAAAGTGCAGGTAGTAAGCATAGCAAATAATGTTCATGGAAACAGCTTAAACAGTCATACATCTAAATATGTGGTGTAAGTGTAATACAAAATATGTAAATACCTAAATGTGTTCCAATAGTCCATACAGTACTGTGCAAAAATCATAGGCCATTCTTTATTAATATATTTTCCTGTCCAAACAGCCATTAAACACAAATTCATTTTTCATTGAGTGGAAAACATAGAAAACTAAAATAATATGCAGCTCAAAATGTCAGTGCTTAGTTTGTCCACATGTCAACGTTTTCAAAGTTTCAATCGCTAATCATCCAAGTATTCTCAGGCACATTCGTGCTGATGCTAAGATCTGGACTCCATTGGTCTAAGAACACCAGTAGCTTCCTTCTTTCACTTACAAACGTTTTCTCAACAATAAATGTTGTTGTCATCTCATTTATATTCTTAATATAATATATTCAATACAATATTCTATATTCTATACACATGATGGTCTCTCTCTCTCTCTCTCTCTCTCTCTCTCTCTCTCTCTCTCTCTCTCTTTCTCAGGACATTTCTGTATAGTGGTTTTGCCCCTGTTTTTGACCACTGGGATTTGCCTGTGAATGTATTTCCCTTTAACACGGTTCTCCTGCTGTATCTGTCCTGCACTGGCACCAATAACCTTCGCTACCCCAACTACCCTGCCCTGCCACTGGTGGCACCACTGAGCACCAACCACACACAAATAAACAAACTGCAGGTAAGTAAGGCCAACATGCTTCCAAAGGTAGTTCTAGACAGACGCTGGTCACGATCACATGTTGGCGGCCACAGTGGATGATAATGCCCTCTATGCCTTATTCTTGGTGCACATGTAACACTGTGGATCAAGGTCAAAGGTAAATGTAGATCCAAGATTCGAATATGTAGCGTGCATATTCAAGTCAATGGAGCAAAAAGCAGTTCAGCTCCTAAGTCAACTGCATTAACTGCTTCACTTCGCCCCATCTGCCAGAACAATAACAGTAACAATAACAGTGCTGAAAGGCAAAACTTATCAGAAAAAGGCTTATCAGAAAATGTGTGATCAGACTCAAAATACTCACAAGACACTTACATTTATGACAATGGCCACAAGCTTGCTGTTATCCGAAAGGGGGAATTGTAATTGCTGTAGTTTAGTGAAATGGGTGAAATTCCCCACTGGTGTGAATTAGGCTCGAATCTGTTAAGCAGACTTAAGAGCGGAAATAAGTCCCCACCTTGGCTCGCCAAAACCATGTAACTGCTTTCCTTAAAATACTTCATGTATCCTTCCAGAAACTGGCCCCTCAACAAGGGTCACACTGTAACACATACCAGTCCTGTAAGATGATTTCACTAATGAAGAGGGTTAATAATACTCAAGCGCTTCATTACAGTGTATTATTGTGGAAGAGTTATACTTCATTCAGGTATTATGGAAATAAATATGGAAATATAAATATGTCTAGCATATTGATTACTCATTTACAGTAGGTGTTAAAACTCACTCCAAATTTACTCCCTTGTATATTGCCTGTTGAGGTCCTGACTCGCTGTTCTGGGTTATGAGAGTGATCAAGTCATGCCCACCACACTCCTAAAAAAATGCACCCTTTCGTATTTTTGCATACTTGATGTGTTTAATGTTGTTTAACATGTTACGCCTGGTTTAATGTTGGTACTTTCCTTCAAGAATATTTTTGGCTTCATTCTTTTATTTGACTTAATTTAATCTAAAAAGAAAAAAAATGCCATAGTACTCATAACTCCTCTGCTCATTTACACCCCTATCCCCCGCCTCATGAATCATGAAAGACAGGAGTCTAATTAAATCAGGTTCAGTGGTGCTTAATATGAAAAGAACAGACTAAAATTCTCCCTGTAATCAGATATCTCTGTCTCCCGCTTAAGGCATGTCTTTCCTTTCCAGCCACTCTGAGTATATATGTATGAAAGCGAGACAGAGAGAGACATTGATCCCATTCATATTTTATACCTTCCCTGCACTCCTTCAGCTCGGTGTTCCAGGCTCACTTTCAGGGGAAAAACAAACCCATCTAGATAGTACCACTGTGGAATCAACCCCTTTTCCTGAAGATAATTAGACACTTTCAATCAATATACAGTTCTTAAATAGCTCAACTAATTGACTGCAACACAGCCACATTGACAGATCAACCATTTACCAAACCCTACTGTTAATCCTGAAGGTCTTTAAAATCTTTTCTGGAAATCAAAGGCAATAAGTATCTTGAAGCCGGTCAACTGACCTAATCTGACATACCTTGAAAAGGACAGCCTCAAATTCAAGTTTTAGGATCCATCATCATTAACGAGTCTATTAATATTCATAGAGACTGGTAAATGTTGCATTAGCTAACACAGCTTTTTACAAGCACTTAGACCATTAGAGACAAGACTGAAGCGAGACCAGTTAATCTAAAATGAATCATGCTTCTAGGATCAGTCCACATCGGGGGTGCCCAAGCCTAGTCCCGGAGAGTTCAGACCCAACATTTGGCTTTGATGTTTAGATACCCCAGAAGGCCTGGATTGGATAAGTTGGGCTATGTTTAGACTGCAGGCAAATCAGATTTGTTTCTCAAATGGGATCTTTTAACACGACTGTCTACGCTGTTATGTGTAAGTGATACGACCAGCCTATCCGCATGGGTTGGTGTGGAAAAGAAAGGCTCAATAACTACGTAGCTACACTGATAATGTGGATTTCAAATGTGGATGCAGGAGTTGTGTGCATCATACCACCCTTTAAGACAACTGCACATTGTAATTCTTTGGCACTCTTATTGAATTCCTGCACTTCCATCACTTGACATTGTCATGTTGCGAGTGCTGCAGACAACTGTTGCGAATGTGTTTTAATTCTGATTTGATCCAAACAAGGTCCAAGACTGGGGCTGGAGCTAAACTCTGCAGGGTGGTATATCTCCAAAACAGGACTGATAATACCATTCAGTGCTACGGCAAAGGCCTAAAATTATTCATAAGCCAAGTGTAAGGCAAGTAGAAGACAACGCCAATAACAGAAGTTAGCCCCAATATCTTCTTCTCATTGTTTATGTTAGGTTATTCAAAACAAGATATGTTCTTCCAACCTGAGTGAAGGTTTTGTGTTAAACATGTAGAGAGGTGTACAAAGCTCAGTTACCAACAATAAGGAGGCTTTGCTATCAGCTCCAAGACCAAGACAGCATGCAGTCAAAATAATGTTGAGCTTAAAAGACAATTGATCAGAGAGTGAACTCAGCCTTGTGTAGCCCTAAACACAAACCGACCACATACTACTATGTTGTTTCTAAAGTTCAACCTCCTCATGACCAGAAGTCCCTGTAGAATTCAGTGTTTCAAGACAGTAATGTTCTCTCTTGAGCTCTTCTCAAAGCCCTTCTGTGCCATTCCCTGTAGCATACATAAGCTGTGCAGTACAGCTACTGAGATGCCTTGCTGTGTGCAGATTGATGAAACCCATGGCCATGCGAAAAGCTAGGGAGGTGTTTCAGCATTCACGTCCCTAGTTTTACAGAGGCTGCTGCCATACAAACCCAGCCTTAGGCATTAGAGCTGCTCTCCTCTTTGTGATTTGCAGCCTTGCTGCAGTTCCGCCCTGTCAGAGGCCTTTCAGGCCTCATAAATATACAGCTCCCCAGCATCAGGTGCATCCGGCACATCTCCATGGAGACGACATGAGCTAGGATTGAACGAGGGGTGGAAGGAGGACACAGGAGTGTGAGGAGAGAGGAAGGAAAGCTGAGGGAGAAATAAAAGAGTGAGAGGGCAGCCATAACTTTTATAGATTCATCGCTTTCATCTCTCTGTGCCATGAATAGTCTGTTGGAGAGAATGGAAGTTTGCAGGGCTCTCCTACCACCCTTAGTGACTCCAGCTGTGAAAGAGTCTTTCATCATGCAGCCTACATCTTAAAGTCCAGCCACTGCCTCTCATTAGTTCCACTCCTAGTATGGCGGAGGATGGGAAGGCATTAGGATGTTACTTTTCTGTCATCTGCACATTTAATCAAAGAACTTATAAATATTGTAAATATTTAACTGTTAAATTGAACATAAGAATTAGCTGATTCTTGATCCAAAGGGTGGTGCACCACTCTACCATAGAGTGGCCAACATAAAGCATTGTTCAGTGGTCATCAACCCTGCTCCTGGAGATCTACTTCCCTTCAGAGTAGGTACAAGTTCCTACCTGCATCTAAACTGCTGCTTCCTCCTTATCCAACCTTGCTACACCTGAGCCAGCCAATCAAGAACTTCTGTTTAGAAGCTAATGATCTGCAGCAGGTGTGGCTGGTTGAAACTAAATTCTGGAGGAAGGCTGATCTCCAGGACCCATTGTGGGTTGGTCAAATTTATGTGGGTAATACAGACATCTAGGACTGCAAGTGAAATCCTGCTGGTGCAGGTTTCAGTAATGTGCGTAATGGCTGCTTCAGTGTTAATCTGACATAATAGGCATTTCCAGGTCCAAAAACCCAAAACCAAATAACAGTTACAGAGGCTGTGAACAGTTTCACAGTTGCTTACTTTTTTATTCAGGTTCCAAAGAAGGTCTAAATTCTTTCAACTCCAATCTGTTTGTTAAGACGGATTACTCGTGGTGCTCTGTTCCTAGTTGAAATAATAGATCTGAGACCACATCTACATCTTCATTCTACTGCTTTCCTTGAGGTGATAGAAGAAGAAACTGCTGCAGCTAAAGTTATAATTCTTAACACTGAAGAAACACAGTTTGGTATGAGTGGGCTCTAATGTTAGTCAGCCAGACAGCTAATCTAGCTTATGTTAGCACCCACTAGCAAAAGGCATACTGCTCCTTTAGTTATACCGTTAATATAGACTGTTTTATAAGCTGTTTCTAGCCATAACCTAACTATATTTCACATATAGGATTGCTTTACTCACCTAATTGGGTTAAATGGATTAGTCAGACGGGAGCTTACTAATCGGACGTGTGGCCACCCTAACCATAACTAGCTACCTTCATTTATTTGTGTGGCCAAAATATTCAAAGCAAGAAGCACCCTATAAATAAAATATAAATAGATCTGTAAAATAGCTTATCATCTGCAGCTATTTCCTCAACTCTTCTCTTCACAAGGATAGATTTAGCAGGACAATTTGGGAATTTTTTGGACTTCTATTCAAACAATGTGAGCCTTAGCCGATGTAGTAGAAGCTAGGTTCCAGATATGAAGCTTCCCCCTGTGCAGAATGGGAATAGGCTAGTTACTTAGTAACTATGCTTGTTAAACAGTTCAGTTAAAACTAGTTAGATTAGTAGTTAGATTAAATTAGCCAACATCGCCATAATATTGTTTTTCAGGAAGTTCATAATTACATTTCGAGATGCAGAACCACCCTTGCCATTGTTGGATGTCATGTCTAGTTGGAATGTTTCTGTAATACTATTACAGATATTCTGTTATACTGTCCTAAATTCAGTCCTAACCGAAATAGCCATGGTGACTAAGCGGACAAGATAAGCAGATGAGCCTGAATAAGATAAGATTTAGACGCTAGGATGTTTCTAACCCGGGCCCATAAGGTGCTTTATAAAGTCATCCTAGAGCTGCATGAATAGTTCTATAAGAACCCATTTCCCATCTGCTTATTTCTCTCAGCTTTTGCAGGGGGTGGTATTGGGAGTAGGGCAGGTTTTTGCCTGTGATGCTCTGGGGCCCACGCTGCTCATCCTTGGAGCTGTGCTGCTTTTCTCTCCCATCCTGGCCCTCCATGCCGTGCTGGGCTCCGGAATTGGCACACTTGCAGGTGAGTTCTACTCTGTCTGCTGAAAGACTGAAATGTAAGTCTTCTAGCTTGCAAAATGCTAATTTCCTATGTACTTCCCAAAAGCAAAGAGCTGAATCAAGCATTAGCCTCAAAGTGGTTTTGTACAGGTATAAAAGCAGTGCAGCAACATCACATCTGGATATTCCAAAATTCTGTACCTACTCTTCTTGTTAGAAGTCCTAGAGGCATAAATCACCCACAAATTTACTCATGTTTAAATCAAATCAATCACGTGTATTGTCACTTCACTTACACAGGTGTAAAGGTGGGTAAAAATCTTAGGTGTGTAGTTCCTTGCAGTACTGACAACATCTACATTACCAGAATAGATCTGTTAAGCCAAATATAAAGTTATATATGACAATTACATACCATTATGGATAGAAAGCTATTATATATACAGATATATACAAATATACACATTCCCATATATGTAGTTTAGGGAGTCTAACAGAACATAGAATAATACATATAAATTCCAGATATGAAGGTATACATATACAAAGTGCAGAGTGATAGTAAGAGTGAGGACGTGGATTGTCTATGGAGATCAGGCATGATGATATAGGTGAGAAGCGTAGTGACAATCCTCTTGATCAGCACTACTGGCGGTTCAGCAGGCTGATAGCACAGTGGAAAAATAATATTCAGGACTACTGGACTTTCTGCTTCTGCACTTCCTGGTGTATTAGTCCAGGAGGTTTGGGAGCTAAACCCAAATGTTGTACTGAACTGTCAGTACAACCCTCTGCAGAGCTTTCTGCTCCATGGCAGTGCCTGTTTCCATGCCAGGGTGTGATGGACCCTGTTAATATGCTCTCCACAGTACATGTGTAAAAAGTTCTCCTCTTCAGCAGTCCCATACCAGGTGGTGAAGAAGTGCTGCTGTGCCTCTTACATTTAGTGTTACATTGTATGCCAGTGGGAGCTTCTAGTGCTGAGAAAGCTTTGGTGCTTCACGTCAGTGTTGTTGTTTACATGTATTTCACTCCAAGTGTAAGTTTGGGCCAAGTTAGGACGTGAGCAGATGAGGCTTTATTGAGACTCCAAATATTTTGAGATCTTGCCTGTGTAGGCACTACAGCCAGATGGATGCGTGACACCAAGCATTTCGACTCCTTGAGTCTTTGGCCA